>JBCNJP010000003.1:27556028-27651604 GCA_039602395.1 Deinandra increscens subsp. villosa
AACTCGTTTTATGCTTCCGCTTAACCGTTAATTCATTTTGGGTCTGTAATTAATGCTCTTTATTACTTATTATAACTCTGTTGTGGTTTGTTTGTAACTGAAGTCTGGGATCCTGGTCTGGATTATACCCCCACGCGGTTAAACTCCGTTAGGTGGAAATTGGGGGTGTGACATTTATGACTAAGCTTTTCACTCAATCTAAGGCAGTTTACGATTTCAAGTCTATTGCTTGTTTACGATCAGCTTCTAGTAGTGTTTATTCATTCAAGACTTCATCTTTCTCTTAGATCTAGTCTATTCTACTACTATTCTACTTGAATCAATCTTATACGAGGATTCCGCACTCGTATTTGATTTGATATCGTGTGTTTGGGAGTTTTTCGGACCTACAGTTCTAACTCCTTAACTTGCAAGTCATCACATATAACAAGTGCGCACCTTTCACAACTTTCATTATAAATGTAGCAATCACTATGTGACTACATTGAACCTCAAATACCAAGTTTTCCTCAGGCCCATGAGACAAATTCATCACCTAGGTTCTAGAGCACATAGAATCGCATGTTTGATTAATAAAGCGTTTAGAGAGTTTTGAATATTGGTACATGTTGCACCCCAAAACATTAAAATGAAAGAGGGGCTATGAATACTCACCTCATAGGTGAATCGAGACGGAAGACAAGCGATAGCGATGCGAAATCACGTCCGGGGATCACCTTGACGATAGACCGATGCGAATCCCAAAACAAAATAAATTAATAAAATAATTAACAAGATCCGACTCACAACTCGATGGTGGTTTACTCAAGTGAACACGTACAATTTCAATTTGGGTCCATTCCTAGTCTAATCGGTGAGGTCAAAAGGGCTTAATTTGCCTAATTTCATGGAAGTCAAACTTGGTCAAACATAGTCAAACTTGGTCAAATAGAAGTTAATATGGTTAAATATTATCAAACATAGTCATACATGATCATATATGAAATTCCAAGTTAAACTAACATCAAACATGGTGAAAATTAGGCTAACCGACAAATCTAGTCATAAAAAGTCATAATTATCACATAATCGGGTAACGGGCTTAGATCTAGTCTTAATGACATTTAAAACAGTAAATACATCATATGTTATCATGCAAATACTAACTTGGTCAACAAAGAACCTAGATCTAACATCAAACAAGGTGAAAATTAGCATAACCGACGAATCTAGTCATAAAAAGTCATAATTATCACATAATCGGGTAACGGGCTTAGATCTAGTCTTAATGACATTTAAAAAAGTAAATACATCATATTTTATCATACAAATACTAACTTGGCCAACAAGGAACCTAGATCTAACATGGTTTTCATGGATCTAGTCATAATAGTCACAAAAACTCAATTTTGATGCACAAATGAGGATCTATCTCTAATCATCATATAATTTTTAGATCTAGACACCTATTATCATAAATTTACAGCTTTGACATAGATCTAATCATACAAAATAGAGATCTAATCATTTCGAGCCAAAAACTACCATTTTGATGAACAAATCACAAATCTAGTCTTTATTTTGCAAGTAGCACATAGATCTAGTCTAGATCTAACAAAAAGGTACCATCTTGATGACATAATACATGAATATTGTTCTATAAGAGCATTCATGACCAGGTCTAACCATGAACCAACATAAAAATGGAGTTTTGATCCAAACAAACCTAGATCTACAACATATACACATGTATAACCATGGATCTAAGCCAAAAACATCATAAAGTTCCAATCTTGGACTCATAACTCAATAGATCTAGATGGAGAAGGGTTCTAGATCTTAGATCTAGTCAAAGAAGGTAAAAATATCAGATCTTGGTGAAAAGGGATGAGGAAAACCACTTACCGAAAAGAAAACGAGTCGTTCTTCACTTGATTTCACCAAAAATGAGCCTCAAACCTCTAAGATCTTGATCCTCTCTCCCTCTAGCCTTTTTAGGATTTTTAGGAGGTGAAATATGGAGGCTAGAAGGAGAATAAGAGCTTATATAGGCGAGTTTTTAGGGTAAAATCCCGTAGCCACGTTTCTTTAAGGTTCCCGAGTGTCTAGCGTACTGTTTTCGCTCTGATTTCTTCGTTCTAGCACCGATTTGACCCCCGTTTTTTCATATATTCCAAATTTTAAACCCTCTATCATATTAACCACATTTAATCCATTCAAATTGATATAAAATATGCCTTATAACGATTAATGGTTGATAAAATATCACACAAATTGCCTTTTTGGTCGGTTTTACCATACGTATCACTTTTAAGCAATTCACCAACGTTTTGCGATCCGATCAAGTGTGTGATGACTCAGGATATGGTTTGTGATCATATGACTCATAAACATGATAAAATTGATATCCAAGACTCAAAAACGTGATCTCCCGGTTAAAATCGAAATCGCGCGAGATTTACCGAACTTTCACCGATTGCGTTCTAGACCTTGAATTTCCAACAATCTTTGCTTGTATTTGCTTGTGTGCTTAACTAGTATCACACCCAAGTGTCATACCTGCTTAGATTGATTAAACTCCCGGTTAAGACGTAATTAGTGACACGTTCGCGTAAAATCCGTAATAAGGACGAATCGACTCAATAAATATAATAACGGTTCAAATCACATTAAGTGAGGTATAAAACATCATAGAAAACATAACTCTTCATTTATTATCGATCACGGGTACGAATACATAGAATCGGGTCGGATCTGACAAATCGGAAAACCCGAAATGTTACAGTCTCCCCTACTTTTGGAAATTTCGTCCCGAAATTAAGAAACAACGCATGAGAAACAAACTAAGCGAAGAGCTGCGGGAATTTAGCTTTCATCTGATCCTCGCGCTCCCAAGTGAACTCCGGTCCACGCTTAGACTCCCAACGAATCTTAACAATCGGGATGCGGCTACATTTGAGCTTCTTGGTTTCTCGGTCCATGATCTCAACGGGTCTCTCAACAAAATGCAAAGACTCGTCAATCCGAATGTCCTCAAGTGGAACATGTAGATTCTCATCAGCCAAACATTTGCGAAGGTTCGAAACATGGAAAGTGGGGTGGACATTAGCCAGCTCAGGAGGAAGATCAAGCACATAGGCCATCTTACCGACTTTTTCAAGAATTTTGACAAAGCGAGGTGCTAGTTTCCCCTTTTTACCAAATCGGAAGACGCCTTTCCAAGGAGATACCTTTAGGAGGACAAGGTCGCCCTTTTCAAACTCAAGGGGTCTACGTCGTTTATCAGCATAACTTTTCTGACGACTTCTAGCAGCAAGAAGATGATCACGAATCTGGGAGATTTTATCAGTCGTTTCCTGAATCAACTCAGGACTGGTGATTTGAGATTCACCGACCTCGGACCAACAAATAGGGGAACGACATTTGCGACCATAAAGTGCCTCGAATGGAGCCATACCAATGCTAGAGTGATAACTATTATTGTAGGAGAACTCGATCAGGGGCAGAAATGAACTCCAACTCCCACCATAATCAATGACACATGCCCGAAGCATGTCCTCAAGAGTCTGAATGGTGCGCTCGGATTGACCATCAGTCTGGGGATGGTAGGCAGTGCTGTAATCTAGCTGAGTCCCTAAAGAAGCATGGAGGGACTGCCAGAAATGCGACATAAAACGACTATCGCGATCAGAGATAATACTCAAGGGAGTGCCATGGCGACACACAATCTCCTTAAGGAAGATTTGAGCCAATATCGGGGCTCCATCGGTTTCCATGATTGGGAGGAAATGAGCAGTTTTGGTTAAACGATCAACGATAACCCAAATAGTGTCACATCCCTTAGAAGTTCGCAGTAGTTTTGTAATGAAGTCCATTGCGATGTTCTCCCACTTCCACAAGGGAATCAAGGGCTGCTCAAGTAGACCGGCAGGTCGCTGGTGCTCGGCCTTAACGTTGGAACAAGTAAGGCACTTCGCCACATACATTGCTATGTCTTTCTTCATGCCAGGCCACCAATAAAGCTTACGAAGATCAAGATACATCTTATCAGATCCAGGATGAATGGAATAACGAGACTTATGCGCCTCGTTCATGATAATCGCCCGAAGATCGTCTCGATCGGGAATCCAGAGACGAACCAAGAAATAAAGAAGACCATCAGACTTGGTCTCAAATTGAAGCTCAGCACCACAAGATAATTGGTTATGCAAATTGCCCTCATCAACCGATGCGCGTTGAGCTACCAGAATGCGGGCTTTGAGATTGGTCATATGATGGGAACTCTGGAATAGAACCAACTTGAGATGCTCTTTTCGACTTAAGGCATCGGCCACGACATTCGCCTTCCCAGGATGATAATGAATCTCGTAGTCGTAGTCATTTAAGAGTTCGATCCATCGACGTTGGCGCATGTTGAGATCCCTCTGATCGAAGATATGTTGGAGGCTTTTGTGGTCGGTATAAACCACACACTCGGTACCGTAAAGGTAATGCCTCCAAATTTTTAGAGCAAACACGACCGCACCAAGCTCGAGATCATGCGTCGTGTAATTCTTTTCGTGCTTCTTAAGCTGCCTCGATCCGTATGCGATTACTTTTCCTCGTTGCATGAGAACACAACCAAGGCCTTGATGAGATGCGTCGCAATACACCACAAAGTCATCCGTCCCATCAGGAAGTGCGAGAATGGGAGCCTCACACAACATCTGCTTAAGTGTCTGAAAAGCGTTTTCCTGAGCAGGACCCCACTCGAATGGTTGACTTTTCTGAGTCAAAGCAGTAAGAGGCACAACAATGCGAGAGAAGTTAGCAATGAAGCGCCGTCGCGCCGATAATAGCCCGCTAACCCGAGAAACGAGCGGACTTCAGTCGGTGAAGTAGGGGTGCACCAACTCTTAACGGCCTCGATCTTAGCAGGATCGACGTGAATGCCCTTATCGTTAATGATATGACCCAAAAATTGGACCTCATTTAGCCAAAATTCACATTTAGAAAATTTGGCATAAAGCTGTTCTTTCTTCAGAAGCTCCAACATAAGACGTAGGTGGGTTCCATGTTCTTCCTTAGACTTGGAATAGATCAGAATATCATCGATGAATACAATCACAAATTTATCAAGATAGGGTTTGCAAACGCGATTCATGAGGTCCATGAATATGGCAGGAGCGTTTGTCAAACCGAAGGGCGTCACGGTGAACTCAAAGTGGCCATAACGGGTACGGAAGGCAGTTTTATGAACATCCTCCTCCGCGACCCGAAGCTGATGATAACCGGAACGAAGATCGATCTTTGAAAAACAAGAAGCACCCTGAAGCTGATCGAAGATATCATCAATACGAGGCAGAGGATAACGATTCTTGATCGTGAGTTTATTGAGCTCACGATAATCAATGCACATGCGAAGGGAGCCATCCTTTTTCTTAACAAACAGAATAGGCACTCCCCAAGGAGAAGAAGTCGGACGAATGAACCCTTTGTCAGAAAGCTCTTGCAGTTGTTTAGCCAACTCTTGCATTTCCGAGGGTGCAAGGCGATAGGGTGACTTCGTAACAGGAGTGGCACCCGGAACAAGATCAATACGGAAGTCCACTTGGCGAATGGGAGGAAGACCCGCTATATCATCGGGAAACACCTCAGGAAAGTCTCGCACGACCGGGATGTCTTCAATTCCCATTTCTTTATCTCGAACCTCCATAATATGTGCCAAGAATGCCGGATAATCCTTGCGTAAGTACTTGCGGGCTTTGGTGCAAGACATAAGCTTAAGCCCACCGGACAGTTTATCGACATGGATCAACAAAAACTGACCATCCGAACAAGGAATGTGAATGATCTTATTGAAACAAACGAGCTTTGCACGATTTTTAGATAACCAATCCATACCAATGATGACATCAAAGCTCCCGAGAGGCATATGAATGAGATCGATAGGAAAAATATGACCCTTAAAGTCCAACTTGCAGTCGCGAATCACCGAGTCGAGATCAACATGTTTACCATTCGTAATTTCAACAGATAATGGAGAGTCAAGCATAATACGGGGAGAATTAAGTAAGGGCTCAAACTCTAATGACACAAAGCTACGGTCCACACCAGAATCAAACAATATAGATGCATAACGATTATTGATAAGGAACGTACCATTGACCACCTCCTAGTTTGCCTGAGCCTGGTTAGCATTGACCAACCATGTTAGTGTTAATGGTAATAAATGATAAAGATCAATAAGATATAAGAGATAAAGCAAACTTGAACCTGATTTGCATTGATGTTGAAAGCGCGAGCAGGGGCACCTCGAGCAGCATTAGCGGCAGGCTGATTAACCATAGCGAGAGCGGGGCACGCATTGCGAAGGTGGGTAGTAGACCCACAGTTGTAGCAAGCCCTAACTTGAACTTGGACATTTGGGGCTTGGGCTATCATGGGCTGAGCAGGGTATTGGGCCAAAAGTTGGGCCATAATAGGTTGAGCTCGGATGGGCTGGCGGCAGACATTCATGAGATGCCCAAATCGCCCATAATTGGTGCAGCGCCTACAAGGGTTAGTAGTTGGGTGATGATAGTTGTAAATGTTGCACAACGGGTGAGGGCCAGTGTAGGGCTTTTTGGCAGGTGGCCCACCCGGAACCCATTGGGCCACAGGAGCAGCAGGTGCAGCAGAAGACTGAGATTTGAATTCTTTCTCGACCGCGGGCTCGGTCGTTTCGGTGCCCGAGTCCTTCTTTGAACCCCTCCTTTTCAGAGTACCCGCCTTGACATGATTATCCGTTAGACGAGCAGCGACGCGAACAACACTGTCGAGTGTCACAGGATTGCTGGCCCAAATAGAATCCTGAATCTGCTCAGGTAACCCACCAGCATAAGCCTCAATAGCTCGAATTTCAGGAGTAACGATTTCAGGCACCAAGATTTCAGTTCATAGAAGCGGTCTGTATACTCCTGATTTTCCCCACTGTATTGTTTCAATGCCCGGAATTCATCCTCGAGTTTCTTTAGTTCGCTGCGAGGACAGTATTTTTCCCTCATGATTTATTTGAGCTCGTCCCAAGATAAAGCTAGGGCTTCATCCGATCCACGGATTCTTTTCTCCCCTTCCACCAAGTAAGGGCTTTTTCGATCAGGGTGCTGGTGGCACGAGTGACTTTCAGCTCATCGGGACAATCACTGTTGATAAAAGTGTTCTCCATCCCTTCAAACCATTGAAGTAGCCCAATAGGATCCTCGGTGCCCTTGAATTTAGGAGGGTTGCATGAATTGAAATGCTTGAAGGTACAAGCTGAAACAGCAGTAGCATTGGCAGGGTTGGCATTTAGGCCCTGCTGGATCTGGACCACAATGTTGGGAAGGACCTCGGCCATTTGTTTCGCGATAACCGAGGCCATTTTTCGGTCGCTATCGCCCTTACGACGCCCTTTGAAATGAATTGTCATTCTGAGAAAGGAAGAAACAAGGATTAGGGATTAGATAATGATGTGATCGGTAAATAAATTTAGAGTTCATGATGTTTTGAACACAAATAAATGTATATACATATGTGTATGTGTGTGTTAGTGAATCGTGTCGTGTGACTCGGATCAACATAGTTCCAAAAATCATTTTAAACATAACCGCGCGAAAATCACAAAATCGAGTAATTAAGGTAAATCGTATCGGAGTGGTTCTCACCTCCCGATTGAGAGGCTACAACCGTGACTAATCAGTTTCGGGCCCTAGTGGTAAAACATGCTTTGGCCTAATAGGTTTCAACGCTCTCGTCGGGGCGTCCCAGGTGAGCGTCCGGGCCCAACGGTTGATTGGGTTTATGCGCAACGCTTTTCTCGACAGAGACCCCAACTACCGGCGTATCCACCCTTCCAGTTACTACATGTTTACCACAAAAACCTTAATTCTGGTGAGAGTTGAAAATTGAGAAAACACATTTTTCCTAAATGATACATAAGGCACCATTTTCTAATGAAAAGGCTAGGAAGCCTTAGTGATTTGTGTATGTGTGTGTTGACCAACGAGACATGAGGCTTTGGTTGAAAATAGAGGCACAATTAAGAGCATATAATGGACAATTAAGTTTAACTAAGCATGCAAGGCATGAGGTTCTCATGCAGGACGCCTAAGGCAATAGTCTAGGTCAAACCATTTCTAATAACCTAGATCTCTATAGCCGTGGCTCTGATACCAATCTGTAACACCCCAACCGACGACGGAATTTACGTCGGGGCGCTAAGATTGTCCAGATGCTCACAAGTCTATTTAAGTTGTTATATTTTTAATCATGCCAATTTCATTTAACAACCAAACATAGTCAAAGATAACATCCAACAAAACATAAAGTTCATACATCTCATAATGGTTCTAGTTTTATTTAAAAGGTCTACTAAGTCCCATGCAAACTCCTATGGTGTCGATAATAACATCAAACAGCAACACCTGCAACATGTAGAAAATATGGTCAACTACAAGAGTTGGTGAGTAATCACAGGTTTGAATAAATATATAATTTGAATAAAAACGATTCATGCGTCAAGTGCAAATATCTAAATCATGATCAACAAGTATGAGTGATGTGCACCAAACCTAGACAAGTAAGGGAGCAATCACCCGGTGCCACATGCGAGGCAGGCCAGGTGGGTTGTCAGCCAATACATCTATCATTGTTGCCACGGCTCGATGGTTAATGGTACACATGCGATTAGAGACTAGCGACCATCGATTAGAGAATACCACAACAAACAATCCACAAGTATCACATAATCAAAGTATCACACATAGAGCACATAGAATCGCATGTTTGATTAATAAAGCATTTAGAGAGTTTTGAATATTGGTACATGTTGCACCCCAAAACATTAAAATGAAAGAGAGGCTATGAATACTCACCTCACAGGTGAATCGAGACGGAAGACAAGCGATAGCGATGCGAAATCACGTCCGGGGATCACCTTGACGATAGACCGATGCGAATCCCAAAACAAAATAAATTAATAAAATAATTAACAAGGTCTGAATCACAACTCGATGGTGGTTTACTCAAGTGAACACGTACGATTTCAATTTGGGTCCATTCCTAGTCTAATCGGTGAGGTCAAAAGGGCTTAATTTGCCTAAATTCATGGAAGTCAAACTTGGTCAAACATAGTCAAACTTGGTCAAACAGAAGTTAATATGGTCAAATATTATCAAACATAGTCATACATGATCATATATGAAATTTCAAGTTAAACTAACATCAAACATGGTGAAAATTAGGCTAACCGACAAATCTAGTCATAAAAAGTCATAATTATCACATAATCGGGTAACGGGCTTAGATCTAGTCTTAATGACATTTAAAACAGTAAATACATCATATGTTATCATGCAAATACTAACTTGGTCAACAAAGAACCTAGATCTAACATCAAACAAGGTGAAAATTAGCATAACCGACGAATATAGTCATAAAAAGTCATAATTATCACATAATCGGGTAACGGGCTTAGATCTAGTGTTAATGACATTTAAAAAAGTAAATACATCATATTTTATCATACAAATACTAACTTGGCCAACAAGTAACCTAGATCTAACATGGTTTTCATGGATCTAGTCATAATTGTCACAAAAACTCAATTTTGATGCACAAATGAGGATCTATCTCTAATCATCATATAATTTTTAGATCTAGACATCTATTATCATAAATTTACAGCTTTGACATAGATCTAATCATACAAAATAGAGATCTAATCATTTCGAGCCAAAAACTACCATTTTGATGAACAAATCACAAATCTAGTCTTTATTTTGCAAGTAACACATAGATCTAGTCTAGATCTAACAAAAAGGTACCATCTTGATGACATAATACATGAATATTGTTCTATAAGAGCATTCATGACCAGGTCTAACCATGAACCAACATAAAAATGGAGTTTTGATCCAAACAAACCTAGATCTACAACATATACACATGTATAACCATGGATCTAAGCCAAAAACATCATAAAGTTCCAATCTTGGACTCAAAACTCAATAGATCTAGATGGAGAAGGGTTCTAGATCTTAGATCTAGTCAAAGAAGGTAAAAATATCAGATCTTGGTGAAAAGGGATGAGGAAAACCACTTACCGAAAAGAAAACGAGTCGTTCTTCACTTGATTTCACCAAAAATGAGCCTCAAACCTCTAAGATCTTGATCCTCTCTCCCTCTAGCCTTTTTAGGATTTTTAGGAGGTGAAATATGGAGGCTAGAAGGAGAATAAGAGCTTATATAGGCGAGTTTTTAGGGTAAAATCCCGTAGCCACGTTTTTTTAAGGTTCCCGAGTGTCTAGCGTACTGTTTTCGCTCTGATTTCTTCGTTCTAGCACCGATTTGACCCCCGTTTTTTCCTATATTCCAAATTTTAAACCCTCTATCATATTAACCACATTTAATCCACTCAAATTGATATAAAATATGCCTTATAACGATTAACGGTTGATAAAATATCACACAAATTGCCTTTTTGGTCGGTTTTACCGTACGTATCACTTTTAAGCAATTCACCAACGTTTTGCGATCCAATCAAGTGTGTGATGACTCATGATATGGTTTGTGATCATATGACTCATAAAAATGATAAAATTGATATCCAAGACTCAAAAACGTGATCTCCCGGTTAAAATCGAAATCGCGCGAGATTTACCGAACTTTCACCGATTGCGTTCTAGACCTTAAATTTCCAACAATCTTTGATTGTATTTGCTTGTGTGCTTAACTAGTATCACACCCAAGTGTCATACATGCTTAGATTGATCAAACTCCCGGTTAAGACGTAATTAGTGACACGTTCGCGTAAAATCCGTAATAAGGACGAATCGACTCAATAAATATAATAACGGTTCAAATCACATTAATTGAGGTAAAAAAACATCATAGAAAACATAACTCTTCATTTATTATCGATCACGGGTACGAATACATAGAATCGGGTCGGATCTGACAAATCGGAAAACCCGAAATGTTACAATCCTCCAATGGTTTGGCCATGTTCAAGCTTCTAATTCATTACATTAGGCCTCATAATCGTAACCTTTACCATATCAATAATTGCAGATTACGAATTTTAGGGAGTTGAGGGAGGGGGTTCGTGGTTTCCACGCTAAGGTACGTCTGCCCTTTTTTTTTCTTTTTCTTTTTGTTTTGTTTTGTTCCAGATTCATCTAATAAAATTAGATGGATTTTCTATTTCCTCCCCTTAAGATTTGGTCGTATTGTATTTTAAATCCAAACTCTTTTATTTTCACATAAGACCCTATACTTTCACAATATAGTCACTTATACACAATATCCAAATTAAATGAGATTTCCATAAAGGTGATATTTAATAATACCACACAGAACACGAAATTTAACGAAATCAAGCAGTTCGATATTTGGGATGTTACAATATATTTCTTCCTTTAGGAGATAAATTCTTACTATTTATTCTAAGTATTCTAGATATTTCTGTATTGTTCAAGCAACAATTCCCTTGTAAATTTTCGGGCTACAGGTGTATAATCAACTACATTTCATTCACATGGGAGGACTCTCCTTTGTGGGTTAAATGGCAGTTTAAAGTTATTAAACTTTCCCATAATTTTTTTTCTTTTGCTTTCTAGAAAGATATGGTACACTTATATGCACTCTACTGAATATCTGGTGTATTCATAGGAGGCTGTTGTTTGTCATGATGCTCTTGATATGGGGAGGTCAACTTTAGGCGACCTATGTATTGATGAGGGGAAGCTTTTAGGATGTTCATATTATCAAAATTATATTCCAGTTTGGGTGGCTCACACTTCGGCAGTTATTCCATGATCTAAACTTCATATTGATCTTTTTTTATAAGAAGTTATTGTTAGTTGCAAGTTAGGCTCTTTGCGATCTTTAATCTATCAAGTATAGTTCTAATTATTTTTAATAAATTTCAGTTTGTGAAGCTTATTGAATCACATGGCCGTAGCATCTTAGCAAAGGAAAATACACACAGTCAAAATTAAATCTCCAACAAGATTTAAGGAACATATATGTGGATAGTAAGTTGCTAATTAGTTTCTCTTTTTTTCTTATTTACTTTAGGCTTTTGTTATGTAGTGGTTAATCTTTTATTTAACAAGTTATGTAGATTGCATGATGAGTATGTGCAAATAGGCAATCTGTAAGACTGCAGGTCTGCAGTTTGTGTTTTCGTGTCAAGCTGTAGGTATGACACTTGTTGCTACACTTGAAAATTTCCAAAAAAGGCTTGTAGCAGATGTTGCTGCTATTGATTTTTTCAATGAGAAAACTTCAATCTCTACGTGTGTCTCAAAAGAGATTCTAAAGACTTCATCTCCAAATACATAGCCTCAAGAAAATCATAATATTCTCACTTGTTAGTTAGCTACTACATTGCTTTCTCTTTTAGGGGTTTCAATATAGAGTAGTAAAATACCAATGTACCTTTTTATTTGTCCCAAATGGGAATTTACTAATTTTTGTATTTTATTTGTCCTAAATGGAATAATTTTCTAATTCATCCCAAATGGGACAATTACTAAATAGTCTCCAATGCAATATTTCTTTACATGGAACAAATGACAAAGTCATTAGTTACAAGACCCTAATATTTATGAATTTCAATCGCATATCATCCACTCTAACTCTTAATCATTTCAAGAGCTTGTTACATTCAATTCAGATCTCGATTACTTGTTTATGTGCTTCATTTTCTTTTCTTGCAATGGATACATGATATGTTAACTTGCAATGGTTTTAATCGTTTGAGGTGAGAGGTCTAATGAATCAAACAACGAGTTGAAACCTGCTAAATATGTTAATGGATGTAGCTATCAAGTTTATTTGTGTGTTGATCAAGTAAGCAATAATGGGGATTTAAATCTTAATTCTGTACCATTTCCATCCATCATGTAGTGGCAGTTTGTGTATGGAAGGACTCGTAGTCTAGTTGAGATATTCAAGAAGAGAGAAAAAAAAATATCGCCGGAACTCAAATCCTTGATTTAGGTGCTCAAGGATCAACCAACACAGATTTACCTACCACATGGGTAAATCAGCCATTTACTGCAGTCTCTTGTCCAATGCCTGAATCTAAAACTTCCCAGGTGCCGATGCCAACAAAGACATCCAGTGTGGTGGCTTCTGAAGAACCTGAAGCTAAAACACTCAAGATGTCCATGAAGGCAGCTGATGTGGATAATGTGATGCCGATGCGAGGTAACTAAATCCAAAACATTAACCATGCCTGAAAAACACCTGATGTGGATAATGTGAGGTCCTGAAGCTAAAACATTCACCATGCCTGATAAAATACCTAATATGGATAATGTGATGCCAGTGTGAGGTACTGAAGCTAAAACACTCACCTTACCTGAAAAAAACATGATGTGGTCTCCAATGTAGTAGCTAAGGCTAAATCATCATTGATGGTAATAAAACCTGATGGTATCCCATACATTAAATCTGATGAAGCTAAACCCTCCCCGATGAGACCTAGGACTGCCCCTAGTGTCTTATATCCTGAGAAAGGTAAGGTCTCACATGTTCAGATATTGGTGAATTATCATTGTGTAATGCAAGAAAGAGTTAGACTATCACCAATGCTAGTTGCACGAAAAACTAATGCTCCCTTCACATTATATCTGAAAGAACAACTAAAACCTCACCACTAGTGGCACCTATCCTATGTAAAGATCTGTGAATTATTGTCATGTAATGAGAGAAAGAATTAGACCGTCTCGAATGCTAGTTACACAAAGATCTAATGCTTCGCCTCTTATGATACCTGAAAGAACAATTAATACCGCACTTTTGGTGGCAGTGCCACCCGTGCAAAAATATGTGAATTCTCGTCGTGTAATGCAAGAAGAGTTAGATCATCTTCAATGCTAGTTACACGAAGATCTAATTCTTCCCCTTGCATGATACCTGAAAGATATAATGCTTCGTGTAACTAGCATCGGAGACAGTCTAACTCTTTGTTGCATTACACAACGAGTCTTTGCACACGTGTCACTGCCACTACAGGTGAGATTTTAATTGTTCTTTCAGGTATCATTAGAGGGGAAGCATTAGATCTTCGTGTAACTAGCATTCGAGACAATATAACTCTTTCTTGCATTACACGACAAGAATTCACAGATATTTGTACATGTGCAACCACTGGTCAGGTATTAGTTGTTCCTTCAGGTATAATGTGAGGGGAAGTATAAGTTTTTAGTGTAACTAGAATTGGTGACGGTATAACTCTTTCTTGCATTAAACGCCGAGAATTCATATATTTCTGCACATGTGAGACATTAACTTTCTCTGGATGTAACATACTAGGGGGAGTCCTAGGTCTCACTGGGGAGGATCAATCTTTATCAGATTTGATTTCGGGGACCGCACCAGGTTTTGTTATCATCGGTGAATATTTAGCCTCGACTAATACATTAGAGACCACCATCAGGTGTTTTTTCAGCATGGTGAGTGTTTTAGCTTTAGTATCTCACATTGGCATCACGTAATCAACATTAGGTGTTTTCTCTTATTCAAGATGGAGTTTTCGTTGATGCTCGTTGTTCCCGCATCCCATGCCACTTCATCTCCACCCCAGCCTTTCCGCCTCACTTCTCATATAGGCTCTTCCTAAGAGCATTTCGTCCACACTTAAAAGGTAAGATTTAAAGCTTCTTCGCGTCACTAAGCCCTCACCTTTGTTCATTGCGCTAGTCTAATTTCCTCGTCATGACCACTGTAAGTAACATAAAATCCCAAGTTTTGAAGCCCACCATAGTCATGACCAACAAAGTTATCCATCTTCAAATTTGAGAGATTTCTTAATGCATTCTCTTGTATATGGCATCTAAATCATTAAAAAAAAAAGAAACCCAAGATTCGATCTAGGAAACAAAAAGAGATAAATTACCTTGGCTGGGGACAAGAGATCTAGAGTTTGATTACTTTGTTGAAACCAGATTCAAAACTAATTTTCCTGTATGCATAATGTTCCTTCTAAAGTTGTGATTTTGTACTATCGTGGCAAGCGAAAGAAAACCTCCTTTGGTCAAAATCAAGCAAAGATCAACAATGAGTTCTAACAAGAAACCAAAATTTATTTAGTATCAAGGTCCATCTATGATGAACAGAAAAAACCAAATCAAGTTTAAAGGTATCTCAGCCTTCAATCTTCAATTACTAGCTTGAATACAAGACTCTAACTTTTAGCATAATAGTTCCAACTTTGTATTGGGGTCAACATTAAAGAAATGCCAACTTATACAATGAAAGGCATGGAAATAATCATTTGAGACTGTTGAGATTTGAAACTCTCTAGTGAATGGTAGTGCGGCGAGTAAATACTTCCTCGAGACATCGAAGATTAAATCCGGGTACATAGCTCGATATCGCTCATATTGCTCAAAGCTGTTGCCAAATAATATGATTTTGTTCAAGCTGTCATGTCTCCAGTTGGTCTTTAGAAGATTGTTGTATAGCCTGGCTTCACAATGTGGCATGAAAAAAAGAAGTGGGTTCACAACTTTTCTCATGCCTTGCTCGTTAACCGAAAGAACACGACACCCGAGCTCCTCCAAAACCTTTGAGTCGGTCAACGAAATGATCGGATCAAAAACTTCCATTTCTCCAATCCAATCAAGTTTTCTTTTCATGAGAATTGCAAGGCTAAGCTGTAAACGAGGCGATTCAAAGGATTCGATGCTACCAATACCATATATCACCATGTTTAATTTTTGTTCCAGTCGAGTGATCTTACCAAAATGGTCTGAGGCTTCGAGAGTACGGACTTGATCAAGAAAAACACTAAAGAATTGAGATTTTTCAAGTTTTTCAATAGAGATTTGCATCTTCTGCATTAACCGTAGTTCTCTTTCTGGGGTGGTTTCAAGATCAGTAGGAGTCCATTGTGTTTGTTCCTGCAACTGTTGTTTTGCAGATTTAAGTTTAGTAAGTTTTCTTTTCTTATTCTTGCGAGGTGGCAAAACAATAGTCTGGTCATCTTCTACCGCTTTATGCTGCTCGAATTTCAAGTTTTCTGCTGAGGCACCCATCAAGAAGACGCCCAAATAATCTGTAACGTTTGGGTCAGAAGTTATATCATATGTGATATCCAGTTTTTATCTACACTCTACTGGAACTATTCTATATATATACAATCAACAACTTCCCATTTGATTTAAAAAAAAGAAACTGTTATATATAAATTCTATGTGTTGTGGTTACTTTGACAACTTCATACTAATCGTCACAATGGTTTACTTCTTACTTCTCAAATTACATTTGTTTAAAATGGTATATAATGATTAATGGACGATGCAGAAATATTTACAATAACATTTACAGTTTTCTTGAAACTTACATTTGAAATCATTTTTTTTAAATAGTTACTTTGTATTCGAAACTTTAAGATAACCAAAACATATGTAGTTAATTATTTCAAACTCGTTTGATCTCATCAACAAATCTACTTACGACCATAAAAGTTAACAAAAAAATATTAATTTTTCTAATCAGTGTGAATCAATCATAACAGAAGAATCATCCATTCAGTCGATCAAAAATCAGAGGTATAACCAGGTGATAAAAGTAAGTCGGGAAGTTCTATCCACTAATAAGAAAAGACGAATCAAAATCGAATACATATAGTAGGTAGAGTGGCTAACAAACAGGCGTAAGAATAACTGAATTAGGGTTTTAGATGTGATCATACCTTGCGTAGATGATTCAAGGGTGAAGAAGATGGAGATTAATTTAGCTTCTTTTTCAAAGTGATGGATTCGATTTATCGATTGGGAGGAATGATCGAGGATGTTAAGTATGAACGCAGAGATATTTAGCCCATTATAATTTACCAAATAAAAAAATTACATTTATGCCTAAAATTAAAATTTAAAGATTCTAAAGATTCTGATTTTTCTTTTTTCTCCTATATTAAACGATGCAAGAAATGAATCATTCCATTCCATTGTCTTGCTTGGTTACCCTATGATAATGAAGTGAGGGGCTGTTTGGTTCGTCTTTTTCATTCAGCAACAAATGAATAAGAGGCTGTATGGTAAAGACAATATTGTCTTTTTCGTTCAGCAACAAATCTGGGGCATGATGAAACAGACAAAAATGTCTTTTTCGGTCAGACAATTTCCATTCAGACATTCGAACCAAACAACACCATATGACAAAAATGTCTTATTCGGTCAGATTAAGACAAAAATAAGCTGAACCAAACAGGACCTGAATCGTTATCTTGTGTTGTTTGAAAGGTAGTAAAAGTGAATAAATATAAAATAATTTTACTGACATTTTTATTTGTGACGTGTATATAAAAACCGTATAAAGTTTTTTTTTAAATTTATTTTGATTATTTATTTATTTTCATTATTTATTTATTTTATTATTTTATAATATATGAATTATTTATTATTATATTTATTTTTTAACGGTTACTTATTTTATTTATATTATCTTTTAATAATTTTATTTTAATAATTTAATAGTTTGTTATATTTATTTACTTTTTTATACCGGTAAAGTTATTTTTATTTCTTGTTTTTAGTTATTTTATAGTATTATAATTATTTATTAATTAATTTATTTTTTATTTTTTATTCTTTTTTTTTATTTTTTAAAATTATTTAACTATTTAATTCTTTTAGTTAATTATTTATAATTAATTATTTAATTATTTAACTAATTTATTATTTATATTACTAAAATAAATTTTCTTTCGTTATTTTAATTATTTTTTATTTGTTTTATAATTTTTTCTTTATTTTTAAATTTCTCTTTTACATTCATTTTTTTTTAAGAAAAAACAAATTGAATAAAAATTATTCATTACATTTCTCGAAGGAATGAAAAAAAATCAGGGGAGGTCGATGGAATGAATTAGAGGGAATGGAATGGAAATGAGAATGAGTGATTCCATTCCCTTTGCCAACCAAACATGTTTTTTTTCATTATCTTTCAATGAATCATTCCATTCTCACTTTTATTACCTCATACCAAACGCTACCTAAGAGTGTCCACCTCGTTACTTGCTTTCCCTGAAGATGATGTGTAAATTTTAATACCCTCTGTGTAAATTTATTATATTTTCTGATTTTGTTATAAAAAAAAGGAAATTAAAAAAAAACTCGCGGATCCGGGTCTTACCATCGCTTTTTTCAACCCACATATATAAGCAAGCTTTTCAAGGAAAAAATTCTTCATTTGCGCATCATCGTTTTAGGGTTTGTTCAAGTTTCTCTCGCCGCTCTTCGGTTCTCTAACTTCAATTTCGATCCTTCGGTACGCATCTCCACTTTACCACAGTTTTGTTATGTTCTTTCACTATTTCTTCTTCTTTTGATGTTTCCAATAATCAAATCAGCGGTTGGGCTCTTACCTAAACTTGATTGTGGAGACGAGACACCCAATCACATACTTATTTTCATGTATTAATCATTTTCTATTTATAAACACAAGCATATTCGTAAATCGTTTCATGGTTGATTGCTATTTGTTTCGTGGATGTCTATACAGGAGTTTGATTCGCAAAGAAGGATTGCAATTTCGCGTCAAGGAGCCTCAAATCAAAGGAGAATATGTATTCGGTAATCATAAAAATCCGCTTAATTCTCTCACTATTGTTTATAATTTTATGGTTTAATTGTCGTGTTATTTCTTTATTCGGTGGCCGACTAGATTCGAAGGAGATAGACCCCGATTTGGTGATAGGGAAAACATCTATGATGACAATAATGCCTTAAATGATCATCAAATAAAGGTAAGTATGCTCGAGATCTTAAACTCTATGTACATTTATTTTAGCTGCATAATATGTTAACTTTGGGAATCAATGGAAGCTTATAAAAGATACCCGTCAAAGGTATCTAAATGGTCCTGGTAATGGCTTTTATAAAATGAGCTTTTATTTACTTTATCCTAAAATCAACTTCATATGAGTTCACAGATCATCATTAGATTGAATACCAATCAATTAATACTTTTTATTTGCTTCTTAATCTTTCCCTTTTCTCTCCATGGTCATTTTTCATTTCCATCATTTTACCATTTGCTTTGCATTTGAGACTTTTTTAAAATGTTACTGCATTTGGAATTCATTACATTTTCATAATGTCATTGGTTTCAAAGGTTGGATTTTGTATGGATGCTGATTGACAAAAAGATGATATCTTTTTGGATGGTGTTTGAGAGTTGATGTGTGCACCTGCCATTTATTTAGGCATTCACTTTGTAAAGGGTCAACATTTTTTTTTACTTTGTAACCATATAGTCATACCCTTTACAAGTGATCCTTTAGGCATATGCTCCATAATCAAAAGGCAAAGTGACCCTATATGCTACTGATCTTTTAGGCATACAGACATTTGATGCTATTCTGTGGAAACTTCAATGTTTTTTACTTTGTAATTGTTGTTTGGGACATAATTTTTTAGTATCTTCAACCTTTTATAAGAGTTTTTAGTTTTGTTTGATTATAATTTTGTTGCTATTTTTTTTGCTGCAGGTTATAGTGTGCAGCGTCTTTCAATTGTTTGGAGCGCATCTGGTTCTTAGGTATTTTTACTAACTTTATTTGTTTACCCTCATAATCATATATTTATATATAAATAGGTAGGATGGTATTTATGATAATTTTTTTCCCAGTCATTTGCATTTTTTTATTAAATTTATATATTTTCCTGCTATGAGCATATATTAGTTTGATTGTTTAAAACTTTTATGAGTTTTAAATCTTATTTTTGGTCATTTGTTATCTTTAAAACATATTTCGATAGAAATCATTTATGTTGTGAAATCTTTGGTTGTCCTACCAACCATTAACTGATGAAAGATACCAAACATAAAAGTTTATGACATATGAAATACTTAGAATTAACATACAACAAACCAATTATTGTCCATAGAACTAACCATTGATAGGGTATATATAGCTCACGTTTTACTTGGCCATTAATCAGGAATAGTAATAATTAATCTTAAACATTCAATAAAGAAAGTTCAAAATTTACATACAACCTGCCCATATAGACAAGTTCAAAATTCTAAAGTGTTGCAGATGGTCAATTTCATGAAAACAAGTCTCAGTCTTTAGCAATGCTCCAAGGTAACTCATTGTAATTAGATAATATATGGATCATTACAGATGCATTTGTTAGCACGTTCAATGAATCAATGTTTATAAGTTAGGAACGTAAGAAGATGGTTTTAGCATATCTAAATTTCTTTTGTGATAGTAAAGGGTCGTTAAATAACTGTTTAATTAGGACAATCAGTTGATGGATTCAGGTACCACCAGATCTTATAAGTTTTAATAAGGAAAATTGGCCTGTAATAATACAAGTTTTCACTCTTTGGCCAATAATAATATGAGTTTTTGAGTTGGTCTGTAATAATACCAGTTTTCGAACTATTGGACTGTAATAGTATGCCGTTAGTTTCTACTTAACGGGGTTAAATCCCTGCCTACGTGGCTGTCCACGTGGCTTCATTAATCATACGTGGCATTTTTAAGTGGGGGTTTTAAAAAGGAAAATTGGCCTGCAATAATACAAGTTTTCACTCTTTGGCCAATAATAATATGAGTTTTTGAGTTGGTCTGTAATAATACCAGTTTTCGAACTATTGGACTGTAATAGTATGCCGTTAGTTCTTACTTAACGGGGTTAAATCCCTGCCTATGTGGCTGCCCACGTGGCTTCAATGTATTTCTTTTAACAAAAGACTATAGTGGGGGCTGTTACATTAGCTCTGCCTTTGTGGATTCCGATTTCTTCTTCAAACCTAGATCTGAACTTTTCCCCTTTTCTCCCTCTTTGCGGGGGCTGTTACATTAGCTCTGCCGATGGCGGCCGGTGGCGATGGCGGCGGACGGGTGGGTGGCGGCAGGTGCGATGGCGACGGAGGGTGGTTGCGACTGTTTGTTCTTCCTGTTTTCCTTTTCCTTTTTTTTCTTTATATCTTAATAAAAAACAAAAATAAAGTTTAGAAATATTACAAAACTAGTCCTTATACTATAGTCTTTTGTTAAAAGAAATACATTGAAGCCACGTGGGCAGCCACATAGGCAGGGATTTAACCCCGTTAAGTAAGAACTAACGGCATACTATTACAGTCCAATAGTTCGAAAACTGGTATTATTACAGACCAACTCAAAAACTCATATTATTATTGGCCAAAGAGTGAAAACTTGTATTATTACAAGCCAATTTTCCTTTTTAAAATGCCCACTTAAAAATGCCACGTATGATTAATGAAGCCACGTGGACAGCCACGTAGGCAGGGATTTAACCCCGTTAAGTAAAAACTAACGGCATACTATTACAGTCCAATAGTTCGAAAACTGGTATTATTACAGACCAACTCAAAAAGTCATATTATTATTGGCCAAAGAGTGAAAACTTGTATTATTACAGGCCAATTTTCCTTTTAATAACTGTTTTGAACATTCAAATGCATACACAAATATGCTACTCTATTCAAATAATGCCCATTAGTAAGAAATTAAGGCCAAATAGTTTATTTCAAGTAAAAGTCAAATTCCATTGTCTAAAACGTCCAATGTATATTAAAGCTTCCTAGCCGTACATACAACCATTTAAAAACATTATAAATAATTAATGTTTGTTCAATGAATACAATAACTTATTTTCTTTTTGGATAAAATGATTTATAAAGTTGTCTAAGATAGAGTCATAAAACACAATCGGATTCAACCCGTTTATAAAGCAAATGGGTCAAAAATTCAAAATTCCTGCCTCTGCTTCCATACTTATTTCAAGATACCTTTTTAGTACTGAAATTAAAAAAAAAGGAGAGTATAAAAGTATATATATCTTATTTAACCAACTTAACTACCAATATAACAAGTAACTTACTACCCACAAGTTAAACATCTAGAATAGTTGGTTTGGAGTGACCCATATAAGTTTTGGAACCAAACTACATAATAGGTATAACCATTAAAAAACATAACCATTGTGAATGTTTAGTACTTATTGCAATTATTTTAAAGAATATTTTTAAAGGTTGCAAAGTGTTCTAAGGGGCTGTGCGAATAAAGTATACTGCGCACACATATATTTTTTGGTTTTCAAGCCTCATTCAAGGTTATAAAGTGCAGGGTTGTAGAAGTCCTTGAAAAGATCTTATTAATTAAGGTATGTTTGCTTATATGGTTGGGTTTCTATTGATATGAATATATTCACCTTCATAGTTAAGTTATTCAATTCTACTTATTCTAAATTTTAAATCAAAACTACAATAGTAAGCCTACTTAATTTAATGCAGTCCAACATATCTCATTAATTGATGGACTTTTTACTTTGGATAAATTGGATTTTGTATGCTTTTTGTGTATAATTCTTATTGTTGAATAAACAAGAAAGTGAAGGAGAAGAAAGAAAAATATGGCGGGTCTTCTCATTGAAGGAATTGCATTGTTAACAAGTGAAATTCAGCTCTAGTGAGTATCCGTTTTGTAATTTTGTTTGTTATTTTTCTGTAAGCAAGGAACTTTTTATTGGCAATCTTGCATGTCTTAAGACTTGCTTCCCTTGAACATATCTTGCATAAAAATCTCGCATCAAAACGAGGCTTTGGATTTATTGGTCAAATGCGAAAAGAAAATTCAAACCTATATCAAAATTGGATTAAACTCAAATATGCATAGCATGTATATGAATAACAAGTACTTAGATGATTTATTTCATTTTCTCATTTAGTTTTTGATTACGTAATGTCTAATTGTTGTAGTATGGGTAATTGTTAAGTAAGATGAACAACAATCCAGCTTGAGCCTCATAAAAACGAGAGTTGGTTCATCTCAGCTATTGCAAACATCATCAAAACACAAGCGTGAAGTTTTTTAGAAAGATTGTGACTTGTGAGTCATCACTTCACTTTTCTATGTGAATGTCCATCCACCATTTTCAAATTATATTTAACCATTATTTAAATTTATTGTGGAACCAAACAATGCAAATTATGATGTGTGGATCAAGCTCTGGCACTTTGGTTTGATATTGTTGCGTTGGGTCATATGAAAGTCATTTTTTGTGTATTTAAGTTTACTTTAGTCAACTGCGTTGAGATTCCAAGCACTTGACCAGTTGGTTGAGATTTTAATCTGTCTAATATGTATTTAGTTTTATATTTTCCTCGATAAAATTGGTACTTAAAAGTTTTAGTACATGTTTGGATTTAAGCTTTTGATTGATTTGTGTGAGTTTCCTAAGTTTTTACGGAATGAATCTATTAAACATGAGCCACGACTTTAAAAAGAGTTAATTGCAAATTTCGTCCCTGTGGTTTGGGGTAAATTGCAGAATCCTCCAAACTAAAACTTTTTTGCATAGGGTGCTCTGTAGTTTGGGTTTATTGCAAATTCAGTATAAAACACTAACTCTGTTAGAGAAGTTCTGTTAAATAGAGGGGCATTTTTGTCTTTTTAATTAAGGTACAAGTTATTAATGTTATATACAATCTGTTAATCCATATAAATTTTTTAAATAACATATTTTAAAGTTGGAGGACTAGTTTTATAAATTAGTTAAACTATTTAATATCTAAAAAAATAAAAAGACTATTTCTCTAATTCTATCGTAGAATTTATATATTTTAAGAATTCAATAACATAATAAACAAATTACAAAGACAAAAAAACCCTAAATATGTCACTTTCTCTCTCTAAATCCACGCCACCATCTTCCTCACCCCATCTGCCCATTCACCACCAGTCCACCACCCTCTGCTACCACCGTTTGCCACCACCATCCACAAATCAAGTGGCAAAACTAGATTCCCAAAAGCAAACCATCTAATCTACTCCATCTCCAAGGTTTCAACTGTGACCACTCCAATACAAGATAACATCTTCTAATCACGTGCAATCGAATCGATATTTGGGTGCAATAATGCTCAAATCGTATTGGGTTTTTTGATTTATAGGTTTGAATCATCGGAGTGAACAGAGAATAGATCTGGTATTACAATGATTGGATTGTGATTCATGGAATTTGAGATGTTCATTCACTGCCAAAGCCAAAAGAAGAGGTTAGTGACGACGATGGAGATTCGTTTGATGAAACTCCGACTATACATTTCCGCATAGAACTTATTGCTTCTGCTCCAGATCGTTTTCTTGCTCATTATTTCCGGCTGTCACATTTGCTGAAAAATTCGATTAGGGTGTGTGGGATAGAAGGTCGGTCGGCGGCTTGTTTGATCAATTCAAGATCTAAATTTGTGGTTGTTCCTTTTTTTGACTTATCTATCTGCTTTGACGTTTAATGGTGTTAAAAGATGGTTTACTTCGACGATACTGGTGTTGAATGAGGGTCTCCATTACCGATGGTCGATGGTAGAGAGAAAGAGCAGATGATGGTGATCTTATTTACAAAAGTAGTCCTTCAACTTTATGATATATTATTTAAAAATCTTTATGTATTAAGAGATTGTACGTAAAAAGACAAAAATGCCCCTATACTTAACAGAACTACTCTAACAGAGTTTGTGTTTTGTACTGAATTTGCAATAAACCCAAACTACAGAGCACCCTATGCAAAAAAGTTTCAGTTTGGAGGATTCTGCAATTTACCCTAAACCACAGGGACGAAATTTGCAATTAACTCCTTTAAAAATGAAATTTATTGGAAACTTTCACAAGTGCTTTTTGAAGCGTATGAAAGTGTCTTATTTTACCTTTTTATATGAGTTAACTCTATAAACAATAAACATAAAATTCAACATTTTATAAACTATATATGTTCTTATTGATTTCCTATTTTACTTACAGTTGTATTTGCTACTTCATTTAGTATTTATTTCTTTTTTAGTTTTATGTATTATTCCTTTCAGTTTTTAATTCGAATTTAGTTCATTTCATGTTTTTTACATTACAGCCTCATGTATTTACCCTAGGTCATTGGCTAGTTTTTCTTAAATTTAAGGATAATGTTCTTAGGGCCTTTTTAGAGAAGCTATGCGACTAGAGGTACTAAAAAACTGACCCCATACCCGTATCTGGACTCGTTATATACCCAGTTCTGGACTCGTTATATACGTAATTTACTACCAATTTTCGTATCGACGTATAACTGTATTTTCACCTAGCTATAGTCATTTCTAACCGTTAGAAAACGATCATATGACCGTTAACAGTATATATATTTTAGTTTGTTTTTACCATTTGACCATGTGTGTTTGTATATATATATAGATAGAGGATATATTGGGTTAGTCACACCATTCAAAATATCATCCCAATACTCTAAAATCTTAAAAATACTCTAAAAAACCATCTGAAGTCATTAATGGCTAGTGGAATGCTCAATCATCTATTCATCAACTAAAATTGTTGTTATTTTAGATACAATTAGGAAAAACGAAATTTAATCGATTAATGTCAAATGTTAGCCCTGCTAACAAAATTTGAATTAAGTGTTCCAAGC
Source organism: Deinandra increscens subsp. villosa (assembly GCA_039602395.1). Lineage (NCBI taxonomy): Eukaryota > Viridiplantae > Streptophyta > Magnoliopsida > Asterales > Asteraceae > Deinandra > Deinandra increscens. Next base: position 27,581,459 of record JBCNJP010000003.1, read on the forward strand.
CGTGGGTTGAACTCATGCACGAAGTCACGTATGTAAATTGTGATATATCCTAAAATATACATATTTATTAATCAAATATCCTCCGTGAATTGGGATAAAACTGACTAACTGTTAGAAGAACACAATTGATTTGCCTTTATTTTAGTTTTTCAAGTTTGGTCAAGCCAAAGGGGCGAGAAATGAAGAAAATCAGATGAAAAAGATCAAGTTCCAAATTTTTTTATTATGACACGACCCTGTGCCCATCTTCGAAGAGCTCTTCCTCCGTTTTGACAGACACGACCCGTGCTCTTGACTTGACACGACCTGTGCTCAATTGACACTAACAGCACGACCTCGTGCCACTGCGTAGGCACGACCATTATTGGCTTACACTCATTTGGGGATAAGCGTATATTTAGCTGGTTGGTAAACTGTTTTTATAATCTTGCTTTAAGGTGGAACTAATGACTTTAAAAAAACTCTTTTAATTGAAAGTTTATTATCAATTTCTTTGAACAAGCGTGCTCTATGTATCACAGACCATTTGAGGAGTCGAAATCTCATCAACCGGACTTGTGACACCCGGTTGAAGGACGATACATGATCCTTCGGGTGACTCGCGCCTTATGCTACATGATATGTTCGGGTCCTTATGTCTATATAAGCAAACCCGGCTGACCACGCGTGTGTGGGCTGAAAGTATCTGGTTGGGAAAGGGGTTGGTAATATTTTGTCACTTCAGGGAAGCCAATATGTACGTGTTTGTGAACTTGGTTGTGGCTAGGACTAACGTGCATGCGCGAGAGCGGTGCATTGAAGAGACGGGCCTTAGTTCCTTTAAAAGATCATTTTTATAATAAAATAATCCGGCACGCAGGGTTTTTTCCCTGCTGGTTCACGACGGCGTGTCGAGTGTAACGGTGGCCCAACCAAGGAGTCCTATAACTAAGTGGCATTAGTACCATTATATTTGTTTACTAGCAGCACAGTCCCCCGGGGTTCGTACCTCAAGGGGCGATCGCCTGGGAGAGTAGTGATACTATATTTGAGGCTAAGAGGCAGTCTAGTTTCCTGCTAGTAAATGATCTTACGGGAAGGATATAATTTACGGGAAACCAACATCGCCACTGATAAGTCCCCCAAATGATATTATCTTTGACCGAGTTGACCAAGACACACCTTTTTATATTAGTATTATTAGTATATATGTGTGTATATATATATATATATATATATATATATATATATATATATATATATATATATAGGGTAGGGTTCTATGAAAAACCCTTAATTTTTGGAAAACCAGAAAAAGCACTTTCTAACAATTGATTTAAACTAATAGTTGAGATCAAATAAGAGCGAGCAAGATAGTAAATTTGGGGGTTTAATTAAGGATATAATAGACAAATGATATTTTTATTAATAAAAAATTTAATCAATTTCTCTTTCCAATCTCTTTTTTCCTAAAACATCTCTCTCTCTCTCTTTCTCTCCCTCTTCTTTAATTTCAAATTTCATACCAAATTTTAGAAGAAAAAAAAACAAACCAAATATATAAAAGAAAAAAAATGTTGATCACCAGTTCATCACCAGAGTAACGATTGTTACACAGTTGTAACAATAACTAATCAACGTATACAAATTTTGTTACAACTGTGTAATATACATTCACGTTACATTTGTGTAACAGTAATTTCATGTATATTTTTGAAGAAAAAGTTAAAGGTTACATATGTGTAACAATAATTTTACATATGTGTAATTAAATTAAACATTAGATATGTTACACTCATATAACTGTACTGAAGTTTTGAAACAAAAAAATATGAAACAGAAAAAAAAGTTATAGTATTGTAACAGTATTTGTGACAATAAAACAGAATGTTGTTACATCGCTGTAACAACAACGATGTACGAAGTAAAAACTGCGGTTGTCGAAAAGAAGTTGAATGAACATGAAAGTAATTTAAATAATAAATGGGAGTTGATTATGGAGATCAGATATATTGATTATGAATTGTCATTAAATTAACTAATGTAGGTTATTAGTTAATTGTCATTAAATTAAAAAATGTTTACTAAATTAGAATATGGTAAGTTACCATATTACCCTTTTAATAAACCATAAAAACAAAAATAGAAGAATTTTTCTGATTGGTTAGATATGGGTTTTCAGGTTTTCTAATAAGCAGCTTGGCCAAATCGCCAAGACAGTAGGTGAAAGAGCTCCTGACTCTCTCCCTAGAAACACAGAGACCAACCCAAATTTGTGGTCAATGTTGTTACTCTCCGTAGCCGAAGAGTTGGCCCCGAAGAAGCTTCTCCGAGCAAAGAAACCAATAGCTCACCCCTTCAAGCACAAACTGAAATACCTATCCCTGTAGCAGTTGAAGAAGCCATGAAAAGCCTGAAAGTTCCTTACCCGAGCTGATTACCAAAGTCAAGAACGAGGAGCACTTTGATAAATTCATGATACTTATGATGAAGTTACATATTAACCTATCTTTCATAGATATTCTTTCACAGATTCCGAAATACACAAAATTCATAAAAGACTTTCTAACCAACAAACTCAAGATCGTTGAACTCAACTCTGTCAGCTTAGGGGAAGAAGGCTCTGCCATTCCATCCAACACTATTCCCCGAAAGCAACTGGATCCCGGTAGCTTCACATTACCTTGCACCGCTGGGGACATCTCGATTACAAATGCACTTGCGGATCGGGGTGTAAGAGCGTGATACGATCTTACTACTGATAGAAACAATCAATTTAATGAACACAAGAAAGTAAATAAGCTTGATTCTTATTGATCACTTGAAGATACAAGAACAAAGCTCCCTCTCTCTAGAATACACAGAAAACACACACTTCGGGAAGACTCAGAATGACCAACTATATTCTATACAATAGTCAACCTATTTATAGGTAACACACACTAACCAGCGTACCATCCAACGTACCATTTGGTACGTTGGTCAACGTACCAATTGGTATGGAGCTTGGTACGCTGCCCCTTACAATACACGAGACACAATGTAGCATAGGAATATGCTCTAACAAACTCTCCCTTAACGTGTAATGTATCTATGCTAACTAAAATTCAGTCTTCAATCTTCAGCATCGCTGCATCTGATCTTCAACTTGAAATTTCTTGTCAACAATAGAGCTTGCATGGCTGGATCATTCTTGAATAATTTTTGAACTTCAAGATCCATTTGTGAGAGATATTTCAAACTCCCCCTTTCACCATGCTTGAGTCTTGACAGCATAACCTGCAATTTCAGAAGACAGAAATGCGGTTTCCTTTTCTTTTAAAAACTTAATTTAATCTTGGCGCAAAACTTCTCTTCGAGAATCAAAGATATAGATTTTGAAATTTGATTTCGTATCACATATCGCTCGGTCGAAAACAAACAAGAAACAAAATCTATTTGGCTTTTTGAAACTTTACATCAAAACACACCGAAAATCTTTTTGATTTTTCTAAGATTATGCTAAAAGACACCTAAAATCTTTTTGAACTTTTCAGATATGAAACATAAATGCAATACTAAATAAGACACTATTTTTGTCTTTTGCGAGAAAGATCACAACTTGGGATCATATTGAACATAACATGCTGAACTACACTTCAATTTCAATTACTTCAGCACACATGTCATGACGATTACTGGTATAATTTGTTCATCTTAAACTCAGGCACAATCATACTCATAACATCTGGATATGTTAAGGTATTGATTAGATTTGTTTTGACTAGTGTACCCCACACTATCAGACATACTTAGATATGCATTTGCTTATCACACTTTGCTATTTCACTTGTGAGTTAACACATAGTGATTGTATTCATGATATAGTCAACGGTGTTCCATGCAAAAAGAAACAAGAACGTTAAATCTTCTACCTTAAGTTCGATCTTTCGATACGCAGATAAGTCCTCAGATTGAACAAAATAAGAAAGATAAAACAAGTTGAAATTGTATAATTCAACAACGATCAGGTCGGTCTTGTGAACACGTAGAGAAAGTCCGATGAATTATACGGAACACCAAAGAAAATAAAGCAGAACTTTAAATGAACAACTATCAGGTCGATCTTGTGGATACGCAGAGATAGTCCAATCATTTAAGAAAATAAAGAAAATCAAACAAGTTTAAATCTTTGCAAAAATGAACACATGTATACATAGTGACTTCTCATTTTCTTTTTCACATATCTTTTCAATATCTTGAGATACGCTTCAAGATGTTATCCACTTGGTCAAGCATTAGTATTTAATATATATCACATCTGAATACTTTCTGACTTAATGCCGAGCCTACCAAGCGCATCGAACAACGATCTTATGACTTTTTCATCTAATTTATCCATGAGTCAGAAAAGTAAGCCAATGTACCATCATTTCCCAATTATGTCATGTTGAAACAAAAATCTATGTGACTGAAGCCATGAAATCTGTTTACCGAAGCATTTGACTGAAGAATCCATCGTGAAATGATTCAGAGACACGGGTTATGATGACCAAGGCTTGCAAGTTTGGACCGAAGACGTTCTCTGGAAAAGTCAACCGTTCGGGTCAACGATCAACGTAAAAGTCAACGGAAGATCGGTTCGAGCGAGTCAAGCTTCGGATTAATTAAATCAACTCTGATTTAATTAATATTTATGTTATTGGATTTTATTTGTATTTAGCTCACTGTATTTGTGTTTGCTAGTTAGTGGGCTAGTGATCACATGGGCTCTCCTATAAATTGAGGTGCATGTGCTGTTGGGTTACAATAGTGGCATTCGGGTCTCGGTAATGGCAACTTTTTTTTTTGGAAATAATTATTTACGATAAATAATTATTTAATCAATTACGGAGTAAATTAAATCAGATAATTAAATTAACAATTAATTTAATAGGCAGCGAAAAACATGTTAATTTACCAATGCGAAAAACCAATCAATTAACGTAAACCAAAAGCAACAGGATTCGACAATCACCATAACGCGCAAACACCAAAAACGCATTAAACAAACGCGACATATTCTTAAATAAATTAAAATTAAATCTAAACTAATAACGAGTTTAGATATACCTGAGCGGTGATTCAAACAGACGTTCGAGACGCCGGAAGTCAACGGGTGACGCTAGGGTTTCGTAGAACGATTTGACGGGCAAATCGAAACGGCCTCGTAGATACGTATTTCCCTCGGTGACACGGCACCGAAATCCCGTACATCGGATAGGCGCGAAATTAGGGTTTCGCGGACGACGGCGGAACACGCGAGAGACGCGGTTGGCGACTAGGGTTTGTCGGCGGTGGAACCAACGACGGCGAGGAGAGGCGGCGGCCGGCTCAGGCGGTGGCTGCGTGCGACGGAGACGGCAACGGTGGAGCGGCGGTCTGCTGCGGCTGAGCTGCAGGTGGCGGCGGCTTAGTCACGGCGGACGGCGGATGGCGGCGGCGGTTCGCGGAACGACGGTGGTGGGCTGCTGCGGCGGCTCGGTTTGGGCTGCTGTGGCGGCTCGGCTAAATGGTGAACGACAGATTAACGTTCTCGCGATCAGATGAATCAATCGCCGGAGAAACGAGGAGGACGGCGGCGATGGTGGTGTCGGCGTCGATCGAGAGAGATAGAGGGGAGGGGGGCCGAAAATTCTAGTCTGTTGATTAGGGTTTCGCCCCCTCCATTTATCAGATTTATATATCTGATTAATCTTCCGTTAAGTCCCTCGACTTTGTTTAATCTTTGATCGATCCATTTTATTTTCGAGATTAATATTTAAACCCTTTAAATGTTTATCTATTTGCCGATGTTTAACGAATATTAGTCAAACTAATGATTCGTTTATTTCCATCCATGACATCAATATTGAATGTCGTCTTTAGTCGCTTAATTAATCTTAATGGTTAATAGTAATTTAACTGAGTAATTAATTATTATATAATTAAACTATTTTATAAACAAATAATTAACTTTTCTGTGAATTTGCCGGTTATAAAAGTAAGCGGTCTTATATACCCGTTGCCTACGGTGTAACTCTTACGGGTCTTAACCGGGTCGGGTACTTGATTTAGTCGGGTCTGGACACCTAAATCCAACAGTCTCCCACTTGGACTGAGCGTGACTATTAATCAAGATATAGTCAGAGGTGCTCTAGCTACACGTGGCTGTCCCAACCAGTCATGACACTTCAAGTCAAAACAACCAAGGCATATCAATAAACTTGTGATATAGTTTAGACTTATGGTATTTGTAAAGTCATCGGATCCTTTCTGTATGAGACATCAATCGAACCAGAGACATGGATTTATTCATTCTCTTATGTGTTCGATCATTGTATTTCTCGTTTTGTTGTTCGAAGTGGTCCAATCAAACACATAGTAAGTTTGGGTAAGGCCTTACACTTAACACTTGGAACTAACGAGAGGGCCCACGATGTCAAGCTGTCGCATTATTAATGCAAGAGTACAAAATCCCATATTGACTACATACAGCTCCCACTAAGCTTTAGATCCATTCCCAAAAGTAACCGTTATGGCTGGCAGTTACGCGACAACGTTAAGCTACAATCAAAGAATGTTCTTTTGCAGACGGGAGGTCACTCATGTATCTCAGGTCAAAGGATACCGTTGAGTATACCATCAATCAGAATTGTCTTATAATTAAATCCATGAAGACAATCTGATGCGAGTTACGTCCTGACGTCATTCTCTAATAAAGCCTTGTGAGTCTGGAAGTCAACATCTTGAGTCCAAAGTCAGAATAGTCTTACTTCAGGCATTGCTCCCGCAATGTCTGATCGACTACGGACCTTTAGAATATTAACAAAATACTCATGGATAATAAAACATATAAAATTCGAACGCGTTAAGCAGAATTCAGACTCTCGTCTAACAGCTTAGAGGAGGTCGAATGATATGGTGCAAACGATAGTGTTCGACATTCAACACTAAAATCGAATATCGATGCGATGCAGAATTCACGTACTACGCAGTAGTGTAATTTCGCTGATCTAACCCGATCATTGAAAATTATGAATTCGCTATCATGTCCTCGTGTTTCGTTTTGGGATTGCCTAATGTTAGTTGTTTCTTAATATTCAGTGTTTGTCTTGAACAACGTGTCTTCTTAAGTGAATCGAACTTGTGATAATGAAGTGCCCTTGGTAAGCTCATGTATGACTGTGTTATCACTTGAGCACATTAACCGACTATTTACAGAGTCGAATTAACCCTTTGAATGTTTTATGGCATTCTTAGTTCAGATTCAATTAAGGTGGCTATTAATGTTCAACGAGTATAATTGATACTCTTGTTAATGAACATGTAATCCCTTTCATCAGTGTCTAGTAGTGATGATGTGATTTTCCGTCTATGGTTATGGCGTAACACTTTACGGCAACATTTCATGCAATATCTAAGTATTGAATTTCCTTTCGTATCATATTTAGTATGATTCGAATTGTTTCAAGAGATTGATCGTGTTAATGGTTGCTCAGCCACATTATGATCAATACTTAATTTAATCTTGAAATTTATAATCAAATGAGGTGTCATTTAAAATTTTAATCCAGTAAATTTAAATGATCTTTAGATCGGCACTTGATCGTTATTCCGGTAAGGATCTGTGGCGATGCTCCCACTTGCTTTAGGCAGATTGACATTCCTATCATCATTTCTTTTTCAAACCTTTCGGATGTTAAATTTGCACGAAGAAAATGTGGTAATTAAATTTCGTTCTTAAGAACGAAATTGTTCGATGTCGTAGCATATGGTACGGTAATCGAATGCTTAACATCCTGATGTTATGACTTACTCATAAGTTCAAATACGATCAATAAAGTCATTTCTGAGTTTGATAGCATGGAGATGCGTTCGTCTACGATTGTTTGAAAGTATCTCGTGATGATCGAGACGATGATTTATTCCATCGGACTCTCGGGTCCGACATTAGAGGATGTTTCCCTTATTCAGGTAAGGTTAACATACAAACTCTAATCAGAATGTCACTATGTTTCGTTAAGCAACAATCCACTGTTGGTGAAACATTGTTAGTCTGTTCGTCTCGTTTAGATGCGAGAGCTGCATTACATGGTTCAGTGATTTATCAGAATCACCTTTCTCTAGATATTTAAAGATCTAGCTTTGGACATGTAATTACTAAATTCCATCTTCGCAAGATACTGGTCTTGGGATTAGAAGTTAGTTATGCAAGTGATGTATGAAGGGTCGTTATGGTCACAAAATGTCAAGGGCTTTTGTTGTGGCAAGTCATCAGTCTTGTGTTTATTGGTTTCTAGATGAAACTGTGAATCGTTGTACAAAGCACTTAGTGCATGTCGGATTCAAACAAACGTGAGTACAACGGGTGTAATCCAAGACTTCCAAGATGTGTGTTGGTATGCACATGAATGTGTAATGATAATGTGCACCAGAATTGGTGTGACCATTCTACAATGTTATAATCAGTAAGTGATTATTCCTGTAGTGATTCAGCTGGTGATTCGAACTTATATGAAAAAAACGTCTACTTGAAACAGAGTATTGATATGTTCATACGGTTGTGGATCGAAACAGCGATCTTCAATCGGTTCGACTTGATTTAATATTCTTGATGTCGGATGGTTCAAAGTCATAGGAATTTATGAACTACCGTTGCGTCGTGCGTTGTCTCGTAACAATTACAATAGACGCATAAGACATTATAGCTTAGATGGGGTATGATAACAAAAGGTCATCATGTCGCATTTAAGCTAGCCTTGATTAAATCAAGTGCACCAGGCTATAAGGTATGTTGTTATGGGATTTTGAACCTTAATCTAACAAAAGGTTGAATCAAATTCAAAGTAGATTAAAACCAATAATGTATGTTTTGAAAATCAACCATTGTCAAAACATGTCATAATCAAAATCCAAGGAAAGCATTTGTTCATCCTGGAAAACAGCCAGGGAAACCAAAACAAAACAAGTTGTTTCAAAACACCAAGAATTGTTTAAAATGAAAACTCAGAGGACACGAACTTTATTCAAGTGCGATAATCGCAAGGCCGTTCAGTGTCGTCTTGGTGTGCTTCCTTTCAGCTTCATGCACCTACAAAATGTAAAGTATGTCAAACATATATTTTGTAGGAATAAGTGAAGCATCATACAACATGAACTTATGTGTATACCTGAGGAATTACCCGTCTGGGCTTTTCCACTCTTCAACTTGGCAAGATATTCTGGGCAGTTTCTTTTCCAGTGCCCCATCTTGTGGCATTCAAAACACTTGCGCTGTTCAGGCGGCGGTGCTTTGGTTTCCTTAGGCTTGCCTTTTTGGGAGCTTCCAGACGCTCTGGTGACAGCTGCCTTGCCTTTCTTCTTGTTCCCACGCCTACCCTTCTTGACCTCGGGCTTCTTGACGCCTCCTGATCGGATTGCGAGTACATCGGGTGCCTTGCCGTTAACAAAATTAACTTCAGCAGTCTTAAGCATACCGTGAAGTTCAGTCACTGTCTTTACCATGCTATGCATGTTAAAGTTTACCTGGAAAGGGGTGAAGGCACTGGACAGTGAGTGAAGAATCAGGTCAGTCGCCATTTCGGCGGGGATGACGTAATTCAGTTTTGCTAAACAGTCGATGTAACCCTTCATCTTCAGGACATGAGGGCTGACGGGAGCGCCTTCTGCCATGCGAAAACTAATGTGTGTCACAACGGTGTCATAGCACTCCTGTCGGGCCTGAGTTTCAAACATGCCCCTCAGATCACCGATCATCTGAAAAGCCGTCCTGTCAACCATGTTCTTTTGAATCTCAGAATTCATGGTGGCTAGCATAAGACACGCGGCATTTTTGGCATTTGTTCACAGTGTGTTATGGGCGTTTCGCGCCGCGGCCGTGTCAGCTTCAGGTTCCTCAAGAACCTCAGCCTCTAACACGTTTTCCATGTTAGCCATTTTCAGGACGATTTTCAGATTCCTTTCCCAATCAAGGAAGTTGGCGCCATCAAGTTTCTCCTTCTCAAGGAGAGACTTGAGATGGAAAATCTCTTGATTTGCGCGGTTAGCCATCTGAAACAATAGGCAAATGTTTTAGTGTTTCGATGTTATGATTCGTATTCAAGGATGGCAAGCTAATCTTGAATAGGAAATGGGAATCTAGTCAGTTAGACAATTTCTCCAGACAGCGTAAAGTGCTTTCAAAATTTCTAGGTAACTGAATGGACAACGATTGTCACTTGTGAGCTATAGTCACAATTCCCGTTATGGGGATTTCGCGAACGGATCGACGAAATACGTTTAGCCCCATCTATGCCCATTCTGTCTACATGCCGACCAGAGGTACGGTGTTGAAATACTCCAATACCAAAGGTGCGTGTAAAGAAAACAGTAGTTGTCCTAAGTGGTTAGCGTGCGCGTACGGTGTTGAAATACTCCAATACGCTCACCTTGAGGATACCCTAAACACCACGTGCGGTGTTGAAATACTCCAACACGGGTGTATCGGTCAATATGTTCCAAGTTAGACTTGACATAGGATGGCATAGACTACCGGTTTTAGGCTTACCAGATAGGATTATTAGGTCATATTTTAATATTTAATGTGACGACAAATTTTATGAATCCTATCACACTCGGGACGATCCTTTAAATAACCTAAGTATTAATGATCTACGTGTCACGAGATGATAACCAATTTTAATAATGTTCGATTACTTTATCGAAAAAATCCGAATTTAATGTCGAATTAAATTGGTTACTAAATTTTATGAAGTCGTAATAAAAATTAGGACTTTTATTTAATCGATTGAAAAATTAGTTTTATATTGATAAAACTAAGTTTGGATTTTAGTTGGCGCGTTAATCAAATTAAGACAAGCAACCAAAAACAAGCAAACACACATGTACATATCCGGCCATGCAGGGGTTTCGATATTGTCAGAGCCTATGACAATATCGAGGAAGGTCAAGGGACGTAAAAGTAAATCAACCACGAGAACAGAAAAACTCCCTGATCGATTTAGTTGCTCCCACTGGCTTCAACAAGCTCCTGCGTGTCATCTGGAAACGTCGGTCTTGTTTTGGCTTCTAGCCATTTTCGAAAAATCCCAAAAGGGATAATCTCAAATGGGTCCTTGTATCAAACTCGTATCGTTCGTCCAAGGGAAGGTGAGCAGTTATAATTTAAAACAAAAGTATTATATTTTAAACAAAATACAACTTTAAACCCAGTAAAAGTGGGCCAATCCAAAACAAAACAACATGGGCCTAATGGGCCAAACCATAACGAATCAATGAAAAAACCAAGGTAGGGTTGGGCCGAATATGCACGAAAGATAATTCAATCAATTTAATTGAATCGGATTATGTTTAATGGATTCAAATCGACTAAACGTATTTAAATAGCGATTCATTCAATTCCGCGACTTTCGGGTTCAGAACCCCAGTTCGCGAAAGTACACCGGTTTAAAATAGACCGGTTTGGGTTTGCGTGTGGTGATCAAGGCTCTGATAGCACTGTTGGGTTACGACAGTGGCATTCGGGTCTCGGTAATGGCAATTTTTTTTTTTGGAAAATATTATTTACGATAAATAATTATTTAATCAATTACCGAGTTAATTAAATCAGATAATTAAATTAATAATTAATTTAGTAGGCAGCGAAAAACGTTTTAATTTACCAACGCGAAAAACCAATCAATTAATGTAAACCAAAAGTAACAGGATTCGACAATCACCATAACGCGCAAACACCAAAAACGCATTAAACAAACGCGACATATTCTTAAATAAATAAACAATTAAATCTAAACTAATAACGAGTTTAGATATACCTGAGCGGTGATTCAAACAGACGTTCGAGACACCGAGAGTCAACGGGTGACGCTAGGGTTTCGCAGAACGATTTGACGGGCAAATCGAAACGGCCTCGCAGATACGGATTTCCCTCGGTGACACGGCATCGGAATCCCATACGTCGGATAGGCGCGAAATTAGGGTTTCGCGGACGACGACGGAACACGCAAGAGACGCGGTTCGCGACTAGGGTTTTTCGGCGGTGGAACCGGCGACAGCGAGGAGGGGCGGCGGCCGGCTCAGGCGGCGGCTGCGTGCGATGGAGACGGCGACGGTGGAGCGGCGGTCGGCTGCGACTGAGCTGTAGGCGGCGGCGGACGACGGATGGCGTCGGCGGTTCGCGGAACGGCGGAGGCAGTGGCTGACGGCGGAGCGACAGTGGCAGGCTATTGCGGCGGCTCGGTTTGGGCTGCTGCGGCGGCTCGGCTTGGGTTGCTGCGGTGGCTCGGCTAAATGGTGAACGACAGATTAACGTTCTCGCGATCAGATGAATCAATCGCCGGAGAAACGAGGAGGACGGCGGCGATGGTGGTGTCGGCGTCGATCGAGAGAGATAGAGGGGAGGGTGGCCGAAAATTCTAGTCTGTTGATTAGGGTTTCGCCCCCTCCATTAATTAGATTTATATATCTGATTAATCTCCCGTTAAGTCCCTCGACTTTGTTTAATCTTTGATCGATCCATTTTATTTTCGAGATTAACATTTAAACCCTTTAAATGTTTATCTATTTGCCGATGTTTAACGAATATTAGTCAAACTAATGATTCGTTTATTTCCATCCATGACATCAATATTGAATGTCGTCTTTAGTCGCTTAATTAATCTTAATGATTAATAGTAATTTAACTGAGTAATTAATTATTTATCTATTAAACTATTTAATAAACAAATAATTAACTTTTCTGTGAATTTGCCGGTTATAAAAGTAAGCGGTCTTATATACCCGTTGCCTCCGGTGTAACTCTTACGGGTCTTAACCGGGTCGGGTACTTGATTTAGTCGGGTCTCGACACCTAAATCCAACATGTGCTCCATTAGATGATTGATGATCTTGAGTGATGTGAGCCATCATTTCTAGAGAGAGAGTCTCATCTTGGGTTTGAGCTCAACTCATGATGACCATGGAAGATTCATGAGGGTTATGATGATTATTGTGATTTCTTGTTCTAGTAATCATCCGGTTCAATGAAATCATTCGACTTGATCATCATATTTTGTGTTTTATCCTAGATTCTCATCATCTAGTCTCGCATCTAACCTTCGATCTTGTTCAACATCGAGATTCTTGTAGTGAAATCGGTCCTCACGTGTCGGATAAAATTTCTCATTGTTTCAATGTTTTTGCATTTTTATGGTTTTCTCCTCCTTAAAATGAAAACTATAGTTTTAGATTTTTCATTTTAACAAAACACAAAGACACTATTTTTGGTATTTTCAAGTTTCTCCCCCTAAACTACAAACAAAATGCATTAAAGAAAGAAGATTGACCTTCCGACATGGATACCTTTCAGATTTAGCTTTCAGGAAAATTTCAGATTTTGAAATGTGATATCACTTGTAATTTGAATTAAATCAGAAGAATACTCCTCCATCAGCAACTTTTCAATCACCGATAGGCCTTCTAGAAGTACCTGCACACTGGTCAAACACATTAGTTTATAAATGACCCGAAGCGAATCACTTCTGGTCGACTAGTGTCCTGATTACCTTTCGAAACCACTTTAGGTTTCCAGATTTGTTGTGTTGGTAAATCAGTATCTGATGAACCAGTCATAGTTGATTGTGACGAACAACAGACATATGGAACATTTTGAAACCTTGGAATAAATATTCCTTGATTTATTAAGAATGTAGGCTGATATTCATCAAATACTCTGCCATATTCATCAATGAATCTAGATTTGGCAGATTTACTGACAAAAGGAGCATTTCCTCTTCTCTGAGTTGAAGCAGCAGTGACAGGACAATCTTGTGCCATATGCCCTACATTTCGGCAATTGTAACACAAGCGATTGTTTACATTTCTCCTCTTTTGTCTCTGCAAAGCTTCACAAAACATATTTTCTCCAAAATGATCATAGAAAGAATCATAAACCTGATATCGATGATCATGAACCCATTTTGAAGTCGGGCTCTTTGGAGTATAATTAGATCCTCCTGAAGAAAATTTAGCAAATTGCTTCATCTTGTTCTTCGGATCACCATTCTTCACAGAAAGTTCAGCAATTATATGAGAATCAACACAATGTAGTGGAAATTCCTTGTTAGAAAATATTTGTCCCGAACCGATGAGTTTGTAAAACCTCTCAGGTTGAACCTTTTCAGCTTTAAACACATCTTTCTTCACTTGCTTCAAATTAATATTCTTCAAATTTTGTGACTTTTGAGGTTGAGAAGTAACAATATTAGTAACTTTCTTCTTAAAACCCAAATCAACATGTTTTCCCAAAATCTTTCCTTCACAACCAGATAATTGATGCCCATTCTTTGCAAGACGAGAAAATTCAGCTTTAACCTTGTTGACATCTTTTTGAGCATAGAAGGTTGTCTCATCAATGTCAGTGTGAGAACGAATCTTCTCAGTTGAACTAGCTGATTTCTCTTCTTCAGTGGATGAAGACCAAGACACAAACTTTGTAACCTTAGGAATTTCTCTTCTTTTTCTTCATTTCTTCAGATTTAGAATAAAAGAACCTTGAGTAATCACATTCTTCAACTGTTTTTTGACAATGTTGACAGCTTCTTTGATATTTGCAGGAGGTGAAACCGTCTTATCAAATATTTTCTCAAAATTTTCATCATTTGCTAAGAAGCTTGTGAAAGATTGCGAATTGGTGACATTGTTCAAAAAGACGATTTGCATCAATTACTTGCATCTTCAAATCAGATTTTTTTTTGTTGAGCCTCGGGAAATTCCTTTTCTGTTGCAATCAACCTCTGAACAACCTTCTGTGTTTCATATTTTTGCAATCTCAAATTATCAAGCACAACAAACAACTCTTTCTTCAACTTATCTTCATTTCTCTTTTGAATATCAAGATTCGCATTTTGCAATTTATTTACCCTTGCTAACTCCCTCTTTTCATCTAGCAACATTTCCATATCAGTCTGATATTGAGCAACTTGAGCAGCTTGTTCATCAGAAGTTTTGTTGAGTGTATCAAGCTTAACATTGGACTTCTCAAACAAACTATTGAAATCATTGGCAACATCCTCAGCTTCAGCCTTCCATTTTTCAACTTCCTTGACTAATTTAGCATTTTCTTCAGATAATTCTGTAAATTTCTGTTCAAAATCTTTTTCAACACATTGAAACTTTAACTCTTTGTCAACACCTTCTGCTTGAAACTCTAAAAACTTTTCTTTTTGAGATCACAATTCTTGAATTAAACCTTCCAACCTTTTCTGTTCATCACCCAATTCTTCTAGCTTCCTTTCTTAATCAGCAACCAAAAACTCATTCTCCTATTACCAAACTTTGAATTCTTTTATCCTTTTGTGAACAAAATTCACAAACTGATTCATAACCACTTGATTCAGAATCAGAATCACTCTGGTCGATTTTAACCACAAATGCATGCTGACCACGAGTATATTCAAGTTCTGCTAGCTCAGCAACAAAAGAATCTACAAATTATTATGAATAGCAGTCAAAGCAATAGGGGTTTTTTTAAATCTTTCGACCAGTCATATCCTTAACCAAATTGTGAAACTAATGCCTTTGACTCTGAATTATTTGTTGAAGACTTTGATATAGAAGCATTTGACTTTGAACATTCACGAGCAAAATGTCAAAGTTTGAAACATTTTACCTTTGATTTGTCTAATCCAACTTTACCATCTGGATTTAAACTTTTAAAACCTGTTCTCTTCCTGGACCTTTTAGCTCTTTGGGCTAGCATAACAAGTTGCCAATTAATATCCATGTGTTTAAGATTATCTGGATCTATCTGATCAAAATCTTCTATAATCAGATTAGCTGTTGGCAAACCACCATTCAACAATCCATAGTATGAAGATAACAATGCAGATATCAATGCCAAATGTTCATCCGGTGTTTTTGCAGAAAATGAAGTCTAACTTAACTGATTTGGAATAGTGAAACTGCACCCTCTTCATGAATTTTCAGAATTTCCTGATCCATGCTAGCAATAAAAGCTATTGGAGCTGGATTTGATGAATCAAAACTAAATGATTTAGGTTTTACATTGATACTTGCAGAATTTTGACCATGATACAACTCAGGATTTTGCAGTTGAGCAGTTGATTTGTGTGAAGTCATCATTCCCATTTCTCTAGCATGAATCTTTCCTGTTAATTCATGAAATGATAATGTTGAATACTCTTTGTCATGAGTAAGGAACAAAACAAAATTCTCCTACTTCTCTGGTAATGCTTTTAACAGTTTCTCTTTCAATTCCTCCTCAGTCTTCTCAATATTAACCACTTTCAATTCACTGATTAGATGTGATAATCTGGATACCAGAGCAGTGATATTTTCCTTATCATAGTGTTGAAAATTTTCAAATTCTTTATTCAGTACTTTTTGTCTACTCTTTTTGTATTGATCATTGCCTTCACATCTTGCTGATAACGCATCTCATAACTGTTTACTTTTCTTGCTAGTACTAAATTGATTTAACAATTCAGTAGGTAAAGCCATCGTAAGATAACCATACACCATAGCTTTTTCTTTCAGCAACATCAAAATTGTGAATTTATTTAAAATCTCCTTGATCAGTTGGATGCATGTAAAGCTTTCGAATTGGAATTCATAAATCGATATCATTTGTGCTAATGTAAGTAGAAATCTTTGTTTCCAATTGTGATAATCTTCCAGTTTCAACAAATTGGGAACTTTCTGGCTTGTTCTAATTTCGTTATCAAAGTTACTCATAGCTTGCATCGTGTTTTGCATAACCGCAAACGCTTGGAAATGAGACATCTTGTGATAAACATTCGGTATCGAAAACTTTGGATGCAAAATGGAGGTCTTAGAGACGGATTTTGGGGGTCAAACCGGAGGGTACTGGCCGTAAGGCGAATAAAAGTGCAGATCTCATCGAGACGGTCTTTTTGGCTGGTATTAACTCCCGTAACTCTTAACGGAACTCAAGTTATGCCAGTTTTAGTGAACACCACTTTTCTGTCAGCGTACCAACAACACTCTCAGCGGACCAAACCGTTGACCACCGTACCAAAGACTTTGACCGTACCAAGAACTTAGCGTACCACAATCTCAGCGTACCAAATTAATCGACATACCTGTGAACTCAGCGTGCCAAAGTAGTAACTGCTCCGTACCACTGTTGAAGATTGCCTTGCATACCAATCAGCGGACCAAATGGTATGTTGTAACCGCTCAGTACCACTGTTGAAGATTGCCTTGCGTACCAGTAGCGTACTAGTCAGCGTACCAGCGGTTCATCCAGCATACCACGATATTCAACCGACGTACCAACACATTTCTGACTGATTTTTGAGATTTTGGACTGTAATTTGCAGCAGTAGGCAACGAAAACACACTTGGAACGTTTTGCAATCCAGTTTGACATCAGTATCACTCGGAATTAAAGACAAAATAATGAAAAACCAATGAAACCCAAACTTTCTCTCACTAGAAACCAGGAAATGATCAATTCTAATCAGCAGAGCAACTTGGAAGTGCTCTGATACCACTTGTAAGAGCGTGATACGATCTTAGTGCTGATAGAATCAATCGATCTAATGAACACAAGAAAGTAAATAAGCTTGATTCTTATTGATCACTTGAAGATACAAGAACAAAGCTCTCTCTCTCTAGAACACACAGAAAACACACACTTAGGGAAGACTCAGAATGACAAGCTATATTCTATACAATAGTCAACCTATATATAGGTAACACACACTAACCAGCGTTCCATCCAACGTACCATTTGGTACGTTGGTCAGCGTACCAATTGGTATGGAGCTTGGTACGCTGCCCCTAAGACTCACACATACGCTCTGATCTAGATACAATACACAGGACACAATGTAGCATAGGAATATGCTCTAGCAGGGGGCTAGCATAAACCTGATGCCGTCCTCTATGTTCAGCAAGTTGAACCTTGGTAAACCAACACCTATTAGGATGAGCATCCAGTTGGCTGACCGGTCAGTGAAGTACCCTTCAGGGAATTTTTGTAAACCTCATAGTCAAGGTACGAGAGTTTGTTTACCCTGGAGATTTCGTAGTCCTCGATATGGAGGAGGATAGGGATGTAGCACTTAGCCACTTATCCTGGGGAGACCATTCCTTTCTGTGACTCAGATAGTGGTAGATATGAGCAGCGGGACGTTAACGATCAAGTTCGGTGAAGAGGAAGCAACCTTCGACGTAGGAAAAAAGTGGATGGAACAATACATATGGTGGATTGCATCGATTCGGGTCTGGACTTCGCATATCAAAGAATGGAGGAAGCCTTACCCCCCCCCCCCCCCACTATCATCTTTCTAGACCTAGGACTGCGGGTCTAGGCAGCAGACCCGTAAATAAATGTGGCAAGCCATGGCAGCTTACCATGGATGTCTAAGGTAACAGTTCAAAAGAATAAAACTGGCTCCAAAGAACATATCTTCAAGACGGTCATAATTTCGTCCTTTCCTTTTCCATTAACTTTTATTTTAGATAACTATCTTGGTTTAGCTTAAGTAATAATAAATTAGCTTAGTTTTTCTTTTCAGTATTAAGAGTAGCACTAGTTCTGTACGTCGGGGTTCACCTTGTGTAACTCTGAAACTTCAGACCAGCGTGAACACTTTTGCTAAGACACAGACAGATTTACCGGATCTCCATGAAGTATTTTATAGTTTAAACTTAGTATTGTAGGTAAAAATAAAGAGAAGGAGTAAGTTTGGAATAATAAAATGTTAGTAAGCAACATCCACTTGGTCATTCAAATTTAGGAGCGACAACTCAAGCTGAAGAAGTAATTATGACCCTTTCTTTCCCCCTTAGACTATTTAATTTACACATCTGTCTTTTTTATGCAAAAACAAGCACATTGAGGGAAATGTGCAATTTAAGTGTTGGGATTGGATTAGTCAACTCCGGAGCATGCTAAACACTGAACTTTTTGCCTCATCCTGAATTTTTTATGAAAATAAGCCAAACTTTGCCCTCTGAAAATCAATATACAAAAAGCTGTTTATTAAATACAATCATATGAATAAATGTCACACCCCAACCGACGACGGAAGATGTCGGGGTGCAATGATTGTCCAGATGCACACAACACTATTACTGTTGCGATATACTTAATCAGACCATTTCATATAAATCAAACAAAGCATTACAATACAATCATGTAACATAATGAGATACAATTTAGATCAATTAATTAGGTCACACTAGGTCCGCATGCAATCCTATAGTGTCATCAACAAGTTCATCAATATCGCACAACAAAGCCTGCAACATGTACAAAATAGGGTTAAGTACGAATAGTTGGTGAGTAATCATAGGTGTATACATATATATGATCACAGTTTTGCACATGCGATTCAATGTCAAATTAATGAACACGAGTATAACAAACAAGTAATGAACTAAAGCACATGGGGGTCGATGTAACCCAAGCCCTCTGCATTTAGGCTTTCAATCAGAAGGCACCACACGTGAGGCAGGCCAAGTGGGTTGCCAAACCAACGGATCCATTATTGTAACCCCGACTCAAATGAGTTAATGGGATACATCTATGAACATGAACATGAGCAACACACACACAACCATAGTCCATAGCAATGATCCAAACAAGATCACATATACAAGGCACATAGATCAAACACGGAATTCACATGCGTTTTGAAAAGATATAAAGTACATGAACATGAGTTTATACGGTACATGTTATACCCTAAAACTCAAAAAGAAAATGTGCTATGATACGGAGACACAAGGGAAAGATTGATACCACGAATCAAGACGAATAAACTCGAGGACGAATCCAACAGCTAAACCAAATAGAGGAAAAACGAATAGATAAATAATTAAATAAATAAATGAATAAATAAACTTTCACGACATAAACGACTCATCGAATCGATGGTGATGAAATTTGGTGAACTACGAACGTTCAAGGTTGAAAGTGCGTGAGCGGCGGATCGTCTACTCAACCAATACAATATCAATGTAATTCGAGAGCATCCTTCGTGCAAACTAACCAGGTTTAGTTAAGCGATTTTTCTCTTGTTAGAGAGAAATCCTTCATGAATTTGGTGTATTTTGGCATTTGGGATAGGACTTAAATGAAAGGTAGATTGATGTGTAGTTGCTTCAGGAGATTCATGAATATACCGAACTGTTCATCAGACTTAGCCTTGGCAAGTCTGCTGGGATATGTAACCTTCGGCTTTTCAGAAATTTCTTCTGCTACAACTGGGACAGTAGGATTGGGAGTTTCTTGAGGTGGGATGGTGGGTGTTTCTGTTCTCGGAGCAACTTCCTCTGGACCGACCTGTCGACTTCGTAGGGTGATAGCGCTGCATTGGGCTTTGGGGTTGGTCTCAATATTACTAGGGAGAGAACCTGGTGGTCTCTCTCACAGTTTTGGCAAGCTGGGTTAGTTGCTTTTCGAGATTCTTGACGAAAGCTTGCTGGGTGCGCAACTCTAATTCATGTTTGTTGAATCGTCCGTCCATCCTTTTGTTGGATTCACTAATTATTCGTCTGATTGAGTCTTCGAGACGGGTGAATTCTGATGAACTCATGTAACACCCCGACCGATGGCGGAAACTTCGAGGTGTCACAAAAAGAGTATAGAAGGACAAGGAAATAAAAGGATAATCATATTCTATTATTAACTCAAATCTTAAACGTCTATTACAAGGCACAATGCTTAAATGATAATATAAACTCTAACTAGGTCCACAAGCTCCTAGTTATAATCAACACTTATGCTGGATGTTCATATTCCTGAAAAACACGCGAAAAAGGTCAACTATGTATATAGTTGGTGAGTCATAGGTTTGAATAACAAAGCAGTTAAGTGAAACGTTTGATAGGATTTGCAAAGTCATATATGTTAAATAAATAAGCCAACAATTAGCATGAAGTGATCAAATAACATGAGATAACTACATAACATGAATGTTTTTTTCGCGTGTTCAATTCCTCTCAAGGAATCTCAGCGTTGGGACCATATAGCACAAAGATTGTCCGCGTGTTCAATTCCTCTCTAAGGAATCTCAGCATTGAGACCAAATAGCATACAAGTTTGTCCGCGTGTTCAATTCCTCTCAAAAGAATCTCAGTGTTGGGACCAAATAACATACAAGTTATAAAAGCATATAATGAAGTACAAAGTATTCGTTTATATGTTATAACACGTATAAATATAAGTATAACATTTATTTTACTTTTTGTAGTAATAATAGATTGATTGACTTAATAAAGTTTCATAACGAAGCATAATAGAATGTATGGTTTGCTTGAAAATAAAGTAACAACGGTGAGTTTAGTTTATGCGTGTTTTCCACCCCAAAATAGTTTGAAAATTTAAAGAAAAATGGGCTATGAACTCACCTTGAGTAATTGATTGCTAGCTTAACGAAACAAGAATCATTCAAGTTCAAGGATGTCCTAAATGAATAACGGATTTCGTTATCCTAGAGTTTCGAGGAAGAATAAAAGGATTTCTAAATGTCTAGGGTTTCGGTGGGCTTGATGGTTTGGGGAAGATGACCTTATTTTCTTGATTAAGTCTTTGGTGTATAAAATCGTTTGTGTTTTATAGAACGACATGAGGTTTGAAAATAATTATTTAAATAACTATATAGATAATCTAGCTAGAATTATTTGACTAAATAAATAGATTGGAAATCGACTATAGCTAATAAGTATATATTTGTGTTTATGAAGTATTATATAAAAATAATTTAATGAATTAATAATTAGATAAATAAATGACTAGTTAATCAAATTAATAAGTCAATAAATGATTAAATAAATGAATATGTAACTAAGTAAATAAATAACGAAATAAATGAAATAACTTAATGAATTAATAAATAATTGAGTAATTATTTAAGTAATTGAATGAATAACCGGTTAAATGAAAAATAAAAAATGTAACCGAATAAATGATTGGTGAAATAATTATGTTGTTATCTAAATAATTAGGTGAATAGTCAACTAAATAATAAAGATTAAGCAAATAAGTTATTACTAGATAAGCGAATGTTTTATAAAAATAATTAAGTTTATTAGTGTTGGAACAAAAATTTATGTGACTGACGCCATCAAATCTGTTTA
Source organism: Deinandra increscens subsp. villosa (assembly GCA_039602395.1). NCBI lineage: Eukaryota > Viridiplantae > Streptophyta > Magnoliopsida > Asterales > Asteraceae > Deinandra > Deinandra increscens. Next base: position 27,603,548 of record JBCNJP010000003.1, read on the forward strand.
CCGAAGCATTCGACTGAAGAATCCATGTGAATCGATTTAGAGACTAAGTTGTGATGCTCGAGGCTTGCAGTTTGGACCGAAGACCGTTTTCTGGAAAAGTCAACCGTTCGGGTCAACGGTCAACGTAAAAGTCAACGGAAGATCGGTTCGAGCGAGTCAAGCTTCGGATTAATTTAATCAGCTTTGATTTAATTTATATTTATGTTATTTACTTTACTTGTAATTTCGTTCATTCGTTATGTATTTCTGTTGTTAGCCACCCTCACTATATATAGTGAGGGTGCCCATTACAAGTAAAGGAGTCTCCGAATGTGAAGATGATGATTTTCTTGTAGAGTGTGAGATTTCCATTCTAGAGAGAGAGAGTGTTCTTCATGATTCATTGATTGTAATCATTCGGTTATATAAAATCATTCGATATGTTCTTCATCTTTCTTGTTTATGATTATTCATGATTCATTATCATCATCTTCTTCATTTGTTTTGAGTTTTCGAATCCGAACTCGTTTTTGCTCAAGATCGAGATTCTTGTAGTGAAAATCGGTCCTAACAAATGGTATCAGAGCGGGTACCGATCAGATTCATCTCACCGTGAATCTGGTCACTCGAATCTGTGATTTTGAGCTTGAATGGTGAAGATGAGAAAACTCATTTTTAGAGACTTTTTCTATCTTTTCTTCGATTCTGGATGGATTCTGATGATATGGATGATCGATTCGTGTTCTGGAGTTCATCTTTATGTTTGTTTATGTTCTACATCTTCAGTTCTAGTGGAGAAATGAAGATCCGAAGTTACTTTTGGAACTTTGAAGTTTTTCCCGTATTTGAAGATTTTGAAGATTTTTGTGTTTGATTCTTCGTTTTCTGGGCATTTCTTCATGGATTTGGATGATATGAGGTATGATTCTCAGTGGAAAACGCATTCCGGATCCATTGGAAGCATCCGTTTCGTCTGATTCTTAACAGTTTGGGCGGCTCTGGAAAAACACACACTGACGGTGTAAGTGTGTGTTCTTCGTGTTCTTGAAGATTTCCAGAATTTAAGGGCTGTTTTGATCCGATTAGCTGCTGTTTATGGGTTTTTGGTGGCCACAATAATCTCGTGAATGGTTTAGCTTCATATTTCGTGCATCATTACGGGTTTTCCTTACGTTTTTGGGCAGATTCGAGTTCATCAAGTAAGTTCTTCAAGTTCATCATTTTCCAGATTTATTCAACTGTTCTTGAAGGTTTGAAGATGTGCATAGCGGACTTGTTGAGTTCTTTAGCGGACTTGTTCTCCTCTTAGCGAACTTCATCGGATTCTTAGCGAACTTGTTTTTGCTTTAGCGGACTTGTTCCTTAGCGGACTTGAGAAGTGTCTTAGCGAACTTCTCAGACCTTTAGCGAACTTGTTCGAAGCTTTAGCGGACTTCTGGGGTTAGCGGATTTGTTTACTGGGTTTTCGTTCGAGTTCGTTTCAGATGATTTTGATCGTTAAGAGTTGTAGAGGACGTTGCTACGAGTTCAGGGACATAAAATTCGAAGGATTTGGTCGCGTATTCTTTGAGTTATGAGGAGAATGTGATTTTCCGGCGATGGTTCGTTTTTCCGGTGGTCTGATCCGGCAAATTAGGGTTTCGCAGGTTTGGAGGAAGACAACCTGACGTGGCAGCGGTTGATTGGTCCGCAGAGAATGATTTCTCTCTCCTGGTCGGTCAAACCCATGCACCATTTTTCGTTGTTGATCATCAATTGGTGGAAATTGAATGGAGTGGGGACCACCTGGGTTGAAGAATTCGTTGAAAAGAAATGCGCTTGGACCCACTGACGCATGAAAGAGCCGTTAAGGCTAGGTAGGCTGTCGAGCTGTGATTGGCTCTCCGCCATTCACTCAGATCAGCGCTTCCAGCCCTTGATCAGTTTCTTTCCTGGCCGTTGATGTGCTTCTCTAGAAATAACCTGATTGGTTAGCCGCCAAACACATGGATCACGATTCTGAGCCCTTTGATCATATTATTTCCAGCCGTTGGATCAAGTTATTCCTTTAACCTGATTGGTCTATTTTATTAGACATGGATTTGTGTTTCTTTAGGAGATTTTTACATCTAATTGAATTTTCAGCATAATTCGTTAAATGCGGGCTTTTTCTTATCGGTTTTTAACGAGACTTACGAGATAACGCCCAAACGGAATTGCGGAAATTTTTTATTGGTCTTGGATTTATTTCATTTTATTGGGGTTCTCGTTTATTGGCGTCGCGTACAACATTTGCTATCGATCACTGACGGGTTAGCTTTATTATCCGGTTAATTACTCGGCTTTCTCGTTATATCTCACGGTTTATTTTTAGTGGATGCAGCGCTGTCGTCAACTAACCGGATTAATTGAAATCTCAGTTAAATATTGGAATATATCCGTTAAATCTCTCGGATGACCGTTTCTTGAAGAAATTTAAAGTTTATTTTATATTTTCACATCCAACCTCAGTCAAGCGGATTATTCACAACTGTTAGCATCCGGCTTCCGATTTTTCGCGAGATTGTCCGATTTCAAGATTGTTTATCCGGTTTCTCTAGGCAACCGATCGCGACGGTTCGACTCTCTGCATCTCATTTTTACGCTTCCGACTTGATTTTTTTGGAGAGATTTAGAGAAATAGGGGGAATTATTGTGAATTTGGATATCGGGTCGATTATCTGAAGTTGGAGCATGTTCGGTGTCAAACTGGTTTATCTGATTCAGTCTGTTGCGGTTTGGACTCCGAGATGTAGCATTTTCTCAGTATTGTACCCGACCGTGTGAACCGAGTGAGCTGCAACACTTGGATCTCGAACTGGAGCAACGAGAACAGAAGAAGCTTATTCAGAGGGGGAATCTCTTCGACAGATTGTCTCCGGTTTATCAGTTTCTCATTGAAGATGTACGACAGAGCGATTCTTCAGCAGTTAAACAGATTTGAAAGCATCAGTCAAGGGGGAAATTGTTGGAACAAAAATTTATGTGACTGACGCCATCAAATCTGTTTACCGAAGCATTCGACTAAAGAATCCATGTGAATCGATTTAGAGACTAAGTTGTGATGCTCGAGGCTTGCAGTTTGGACCGAAGACCGTTTTCTGGAAAAGTCAACCGTTCGGGTCAACGATCAACGTAAAAGTCAACGGAAGATCGGTTCGAGCGAGTCAAGCTTCAGATTAATTTAATCAGCTTTGATTTAATTTATATTTATGTTATTTACTTTACTTGTAATTTCGTTCATTCGTTATGTATTTCTGTTGTTAGCCACCCTCACTATATATAGTGAGGGTGCCCATTACAAGTAAAGGAGTCTCCGAATGTGAAGATGATGATTTTCTTGTAGAGTGTGAGATTTCCATTCTAGAGAGAGAGAGTGTTCTTCATGATTCATTGATTGTAATCATTCGGTTATATAAAATCATTCGATATGTTCTTCATCTTTCTTGTTTATGATTATTCATGATTCATTATCATCATCTTCTTCATTTGTTTTGAGTTTTCGAATCCGAACTCGTTCTTGCTCAAGATCGAGATTCTTGTAGAGAAAATCGGTCCTAACAAATGGTATCAGAGCGGGTACCGATCAGATTCATCTCACCGTGAATCTGGTCACTCGAATCTGTGATTTTGAGCTTGAATGGTGAAGATGAGAAAACTCATTTTTTAGAGACTTTTTCTATTTTTTCTTCGATTCTGGATGGATTCTGATGATATGGATGATCGATTCGTGTTCTGGAGTTCATCTTTATGTTTGTTTATGTTCTACATCTTCAGTTCTGGTGGAGAAATGAAGATCCGAAGTTACTTTTGGAACTTTGAAGTTTTTCCCGTATTTGAAGATTTTGAAGATTTTTGTGTTTGATTCTTCGTTTTCTGGGCATTTCTTCATGGATTTGGATGATATGAGGTATGATTCTCAGTGGAAAACGCATTCTGGATCCATTGGAAGCATCCGTTTCATCTGATTCTCAACAGTTTGGGCGGATCTGGAAAAACACACACTGACGGTGTAAGTGTGTGTTCTTCGTGTTCTTGAAGATTTCCAGAATTTAAGGGCTGTTTTGATCCGATTAGCTGCTGTTTATGGGTTGTTGGTGGCCACAATAATCTCGTGAATGGTTTAGCTTCATATTTCGTGCATCATTACGGGTTTTCCTTACGTTTTTGGGCAGATTCGAGTTCATCAAGTAAGTTCTTCAAGTTCATCATTTTCCAGATTTATTCAACTGTTCTTGAAGGTTTGAAGATGTGCTTAGCGGACTTGTTGAGTTCTTTAGCGGACTTGTTCTCCTCTTAGCGAACTTCATCGGATTCTTAGCGAACTTGTTTTTGCTTTAGCGGACTTGTTCCTTAGCGGACTTGAGAAGTGTCTTAGCGAACTTCTCAGACCTTTAGCATATTGTTCGAAGCTTTAGCGGACTTCTGGGGTTAGCGGACTTGTTTACTGGGTTTTCGTTCGAGTTCGTTTCAGATGATTTTGATTGTTAAGAGTTGTAGAGGACGTCGCTACGAGTTCAGGGACATAAAATTCGAAGGATTTGGTCGCGTATTCTTTGAGTTATGAGGAGAATGTGATTTTCCGGCGATGGTTCGTTTTTCCGGTGGTCTGATCCGGCAAATTAGGGTTTCGCAGGTGTAACACTTCGGTTAATCCATTTGTAAATACCCGACCCGTTTCCTGTTATGGTTGATAATCAATAATGAATCATTTCACATTTTATATTGTTATTTCATGCTTTTCATGATTTAGTCCTTAAATCACAATATTCGTGACATTCGATGATTCTATTTATCACAAATCGAATCCCTAACTCGATCGTTTTTGTTAAATGTCAAAACCGGAAAACTTTAGCAATTCAAACATATGTAATGCTTGTGGGTAATACTAGTCATACACACAAGTAAATATATGTGAGATTTCATAAAAGTTCGAGGTTTAAAGCAAAAATAGCAAAAATACGAGTTTTCGTGCAATTTCGGTATTAACCGGGAGTTCGTGTATTACAAAAATTCTCATTCTATTATTCCATGACATTATATTTTGGATTCTATATCACAAATCAATATTGGTGAATTATAATGAATTTTAGTGAATTTTGATGATTTTCATAAATTTTAACAAATAATATATAAATAAATATATATAAATTATATTTTATACATCGTTAAACGTGTCCCGAGCCTTATAAATCTTAAAGAAGTATTCTAATATCATATTAAGTCTAAAACATTGATTACGTCGAAGGATACAAAAATGAAACGCATAAAACAAAAGTTTAGGGACTAAAAGTGCAAATTGTTGAAAGTTATAAACGCACGTATCCGTATATCATCGAGCGTGACCAAAACCTTAGAAACTTTTATAAACATGTTTTATAATGTTCTAGTGCATAAAATAACAATTCGGTAGAAGTTTAGGGTCAAAAATGCAATTTATAAACCTCAGGGGCCAAAATTGCCATTCTGGCAAACCTGGCTCGCGTATCGCGCAGCCCAGGCTCCCAGTCGGCACGTATCGCGGCCCGTAGCAGCGACCAGAATCGTGATTTGCTCGAATTTTCAACACGTAATCACCCTTGCAGCCTAAGTTTCGATCCAATACGCGTCGTTTTTCAGTCCTTGTCACCCTATACACCTGTAGCCATCTAAAACGCAACTGAACACTATAAATAGAACTCGATTCATCCATTTCTCATCACCAATTCACCAATTCTTCATCCTAAAAACCCTAGTTCGTCACCGAAACTTCATCTATCAAATTCAAGCTGCTCGTTTGGAGTTTTGATCTAAGATTCAGCAGTCAAGGTCCTCTAGGTATGATTAACAATAACCTCTCTCAGTTTTTCCAAATTCAAATTCTAAGTATGCTTTTTAAATTCATGCTAAAATTAGGGTTCTTGAGGTAAATCTTTGATTTTGGGTGATTGGGTTGGAATTAGGGTTTGAATTTTTGTAGGTAATCTTAAAATAATGTATACAAAGAAAGCCCTAAGTTAATTTCAAGTTTTGAGCATGTTTGGTATTTTATATAAAATTATGCCGAAATTAGGGTTTTCGGGTCGTTGTTCTGCCAAAATTGGATAAACGGTGTTGAAATAAGGTTCTATAATTTTTTAAATATTATAATATGTTATTATGAATAATAACCATGCTAAATTAGGGTTTGTTTTCAAAAATCAATAATTATTAGTTTTAAAAATCTAATAGTTTTAATATTTATTTGGCAATTATGCTTAAATTAGGGTTTTCACGTCATTATTTTGTCAAAACTGGATAAACGACAATAAATTAAGGTTTTATATTTTCAAGAATATTATAATATAGTAATATGAATAAAACCCTAAGTTTGTTCCAAAATCTAATGAGTTTTGGTAATTATTTAATTATTTTACTAAAATTAGGGTTTTGAATATATTTATTTAATAATAAATAAACCGGGAGATATTAAGACTTGATTTTTGGTACTAGATCATAATTATATATACAATAAGTATTCATGAGCTTAAAAGTGATAAATGATAAAATATTAGGAATGCATATCTTTACTAAACCCTAATTTATATATAGAAGGGCAAAATGGTAATTTTGACCTAATCAAATATAACATTCCTCGAATACTTAAAACTTGATTCATTTTGAATTCCTATATTCATATACCTTATTTGATTCATTAGGATAATCCTTGAGTTACTTATCCTTCACGAATCGGCGTTGTCTCTGTTTCCTATCACCTTATCAGGTGAGTATTCATAGCCCCCTTCTCTTTTAATACTTTGGGGTGTAACATGTATCTCTATCTCAAATTCCAAACTCTATATTTACTTATCTAAAACTAAATGCGAATCCTATGCTTGTTATGTGTGTTCTTGATGTGTTAAACTTGTTTGGACCATGATTGTTGTTGTATTCCAACACTATTACACTAGCATGCGTACTCATTAACATACCGAGCCGGGGTAACGATAATAGATCTATTGGTTTGACAGCCCACTTGGCATGCTTCGCGTGTAGCGCCTTGTGATTGAAAGCCTAATTGTCAAGGGTTTGATACGCGGTTGATTACACTGTTACAATACTTGTTTATCATATTCTATGAACATTCACTAAACACATAGATCGCATGATTTATACTGCTATTACGTATTAAACCTATGTTTACTCACCAACTACTTTTGTAGTTGACACTTTATCTTATACATGTTGCAGGTAATCGTGTTTGAGCCAGTATGTGATCACTATAGGATGCTGGACCTAGTTAATCAATGTTTAATTACAAGTACCTATGTTGTTATGTTTTGTCTGTTTTCTATTTGTAAAATATTCCAATAAATGAAATAAAAAGGCATGTTAAATATATTTCAACTTTAATTAGTTGTCATGAGCATCTGGACAATCATCATGCCCCGACATATTCCGCCGTCGGTTGGGGTGTGACAGATTGGTATCAGAGCCTTGGTTATAGGGATTTAGGTTATTAGAACTGGATAACCTAGACTATGCCTTAGGTGTCCCACATGATTAACTCATGTTAGTATGCCTATTATATTATATGATGTCCTTATCTGCTATTTAACTATGCCTTTCTCAAAATCTTGTCTTACTGTTAAAACACTTACACACACGGAATCTCCAGGCTTCCTAGCCTATTTCCTTAGAGATGGTACCTTACGTACTATTTTAGGAAATTGATTTCTGATTTTAAATCCGTTGGGGTTAGGTTTCTGTCAGTAGACATGTAGTAACTGGAAGGGGGAAGATGCCGGTAGCTGGGGTCTATCCAAACAGGCATTGCGTATAAGCCCGGATCAGCCGTATGGGCCTGGATGTCTATTTGGAAGTCCTTGGTGAGAGTGTCGGAACCTATTAGGCCAAAGCATGTCATATACTGCCAAGAACCATTAATAACTCTGATTAGTCACGGTTGTAATTTTCCAATCGGGAAACGAGAACCATTCCATTATATTTTATCAAAAACAACGTGATTCTATGTTTTACAAAGATCCTCGATATTTATGATTCTCTAAATAATTTACACAACAACCACTCGTGTTCCAAACTGATTATCAATCATGTCTTATCACTAGTCTCACGAACATTTTTCTTTCTCTTTAGCATGTCGACTCGTTTTCATGGTCAGCGCAAGGGCAACAAGGACCGTAAGATGGCCTCCTTAATTGCCTCCCAAATGGCAAACGTCATTCCTAACATGGTGGTTCAGCTTCAACAAGGCATGAATACTAATCACAACAATCACGATGCCACCACTAATTGCTCATTCAAACATTTCAACTCGTGTAATCCTCCCAAGTTTTCTGGATCTGAAGGCCCTACCGGTCTACTCCAATGGTTCGAGGGTATGGAAAATACCTTCACCAATAGTGAGTGCCCTGAAAACTTGAAAGTCTGTCGTGCTGCCAGTTCTTTAACCAAGAAGGCCCTTACTTGGTGGAATGGCGAAAAACGACTCCGTGGTTCTGATAACGCTCTGGCTTTACCTTGGAACCAATTCAAGGATATCATCAAAGAAAAATTCTGCCCGCGTAGTGAAATGAAGATGCTCGAAGACGAATTTCATGACTTGGAGCAAGATAGTGGAGAAAGTCAAGCTTATATGGACCGTTTCCAAGAACTAAGGCTTTTGTTACCTGATATGGCCGTTCCTGAATATCGATGTATTGAAAATTTCATTGGTGGTCTGCCGATGATCATCCAAAACGCTCTCTGGGCAAGCAAACCCCCGACTCTTGACGAAGCCATGCGTCTTGCTGGAAGATTGACTGATAACCACGTTAAAGCCGGGAACTTGACTCGGAAGGGTGCTAAGAAGGAAACAAAAACCAAGAACAAGGGAAAGGAAAAGGAGGTGAAAGCTGAGTCCTCTTCTGCAAAATCAAATAAAAGAAAGAGGAATGCTAAAAACTTTGCCGTAACCACCACTTCTACCACCGCTACTCCTTCCAAATCTGCTGCTCCTCCTGCCAAGAAACCTTATGTTGGACCACATCCTGAGTGCAACATCTGTAAATATCATCATCCCACCACCACTCCTTGCTGGAAGTGTGTCAAGTGCGGACGTTTTGGTCATCTGGCCAACGTTTGTCGTTTTCCAATACAAGCACAACCTCTGAGGGCTCAACCCATGGCTCAACGTCTGGCTCAGCCGATGAATGCTCAAGTTCCAAATATCCGAGCCTGCTACAACTGTGGAGACCCTGGTCATCTTCGTAACACTTGTCCCAGACTTGCAATCACCAACCCTCAGGTCAACAATAATCGTGGAGCACCTGCACGTGCTTTCAACCTCAATACCAACCAAGCCCAGGCTAATCAAGAAGTCGTTAACGGTACGTTCTTAGTCAATAATCGTTATGCTTCTATTTTGTTTGATTCTGGTGCCGATAGGAGTTTTGTTTCCTTGGAATTTGAACCCTTACTTGCTATGCCACGTACTATTCTTAATCCTTCCATCTCGGTCGAAGTTGCGGACGGAAAGCCAATCACTCTCAATTCTATTATTCGTAACTGCACTTTAAACTTCAAAGATCACACCTACTCTATCGATCTAATACCTATGATTCTCGGGAGTTTTGATATTATCATTGGCATGGATTGGTTATCTCGACATCACGCAGAACTCGTTTGCTTTGACAAAATCATCCGTCTCCCTCGTCCGGATAATCAAGTTCTAGTAGTTCATGGCGATAAACCATCAAGTGGGTTGAAGCTTATGTCTTGTACTAAAGCCCGAAAATACTTACGCAAGGAGTATGTGGCATTTCTGGCCCACATCATGGAGGTTCGGGAGGAAGAAAATAAAATCGAAGATATTCCAATCGTCCAAGATTTTCCTGAAGTATTTCCTGAAGACATAAAGGGTCTACCTCCCGTTCGTCAAGTCGATTTTCGCATCGATCTTATTCCTGGTGCTACTCCCGTTGCAAAGTCACCTTATCGCCTAGCGCCCTCGGAAATGCAGGAGTTATCTAAACAGCTCCAGGAACTTTCCGACAAAGGATTCATTCGACCTAGTTCCTCACCTTGGGGAGCACCTGTCTTATTTGTCAAAAAGAAGGATGGTACATTTCGAATGTGTATCGATTATCGCGAACTCAATAAACTTACCATTAAGAATCGATACCCATTACCTCGAATCGATGACCTTTTTGACCAACTTCAAGGAGCCAATTGTTTTTCAAAAATCGATCTTCGTTCTGGCTATCATCAACTTCGTGTTTCAGAGGAGGATGTTCATAAAACTGCTTTTCGCACCCGTTACGGTCACTTTGAATTCACTGTTATGCCATTCGGATTAACAAACGCACCTGCAGTATTCATGGATCTCATGAATCGCGTTTGTAAACCCTATCTTGACAAATTCGTCATCGTCTTTATTGACGATATCCTCATTTACTCTAAGTCAAGGTCTGAACACGAAACCCACCTACGTCAAATTTTGGAACTCCTAAAGAAAGAACAACTTTACGCCAAATTCTCTAAATGTGAATTTTGGCTTAAGGAAGTTCAGTTTTTAGGACACATTGTTAATGACAAAGGTATTCACGTTGATCCTGCCAAGATCCAAGCCATAAAAAGTTGGAGTACCCCAAGTACCCCTACTGAAATCCGTTCATTTCTTGGACTAGCAGGTTATTATCGACGTTTCATTTCAAACTTTTCCAAAATCGCAGTACCTCTCACTGCCTTAACACAAAAAGACAAATTATTTGAGTGGGGTCCTGCTCAGGAAAATGCGTTTCAAACTCTCAAGCAAAAGTTATGTAACGCTCCTATTTTAACTCTTCCTGACGGAAACGACGACTTTGTCGTTTACTGCGATGCCTCGAATCTAGGCCTCGGTTGCGTTCTTATGCAACGAGGAAAAGTGATCGCCTATGCATCAAGGCAACTTAAGATTCATGAAAAGAATTATACAACGCACGATCTCGAGCTTGGTGCTGTTGTATTTGCCTTGAAGATTTGGAGACACTACCTTTATGGAACCAAGTGCATAATCTATACCGATCACAAAAGTCTCCAACACATTTTCAACCAAAAGGAGCTCAACATGCGTCAACGTCGTTGGGTTGAACTTCTAAACGACTACGACTGCAATATTCTCTACCATCCAGGTAAAGCAAATGTTGTGGCCGATGCACTTAGTCGTAAGGAACACCTCAAACCAATTCTCTTTCAAACTACTCATCCATTATCTGATCTTCAAACCCGTATTTTTGAGGCCCAACACATATCAGTTACAGAAGGTAACATGTACGAAGAAATGTCTTGCGGTGCTGAACTTCAACTAGAAACTAAATCCAATGGTCTCCTTTATTTCATGAATCGTCTCTGGATTCCTAACCGAGACGATCTTCGTACCACCATAATGAACGAGACTCACAAATCTCGTTATTCCATTCATCCCGGTGCAGATAAAATGTACCAGGATCTTCGTACTCATTATTGGTGGCCCGGAATGAAGAAAGACATCGCGCTCTTTGTAGCTAAATGTCTTACTTGCTCAAAAGTCAAAGCCGAACACCAAAGACCGTTTGGGTTACTTGAACAACCTGAAATACCTGTCTGGAAGTGGGAAAACATCTCAATGGATTTCATCACTAAACTCCCGCGTACTTCTAGTGGTCATGATAGCATTTGGGTCATTGTCGACCGTTTAACCAAATCTGCTCACTTTATTCCCATCTGCGAAACCGATGGAGCCGAGAAACTAGCTCGTATCTACGTTAAACAGATTGTTTGTCGTCACGGTACTCCTTTAAACATCATATCGGATCGAGACGGTCGTTTTATCTCTCACTTTTGGCAATCTCTTCAATCTACCTTGGGAACTCGTTTGGATCTCAGCAGTGCCTATCATCCACAAACTGATGGTCAGACTGAACGCACCATCCAAACTCTAGAGGATATGCTTCGCGCTTGTGTCATCGATTTTGGTGGAAATTGGGATTCCCATTTACCAATGGCCGAGTTCTCCTATAACAATAGTTATCACTCGAGTATCGGTATGGCACCATTTGAAGCACTCTATGGTAGAAAATGTCGTTCACCCGTATGTTGGAACGAGATTGGTGAAGCTCAAATCACTGGTCCCGAACTAATACAGGAAACGACTGATGTAATTTCTCAAGTTCGTGACAACTTACTCGCTGCTAGAAGTCGTCAGAAAAGCTATGCTGATAAACGACGAAAGCCCCTTGAATTCAAAGTCGGCGATTTAGTCCTTCTAAAGGTATCCCCTTGGAAAGGCATCGTTCGATTTGGTAAGAAAGGGAAACTAGCGCCTCGTTATGTAGGTCCATTCAAAATTCTGGAAAAAGTCGGTAAAGTAGCCTATCGACTCGAACTACCTCCAGAGTTAGCCAATGTTCATCCTACATTTCATGTGTCAAATCTTCGCAAGTGTCTAGCTGATGAAAGTCTCCATGTTCCTCTGGAAGACCTTACTATTGATGAATCCATGCAATTCGTTGAGAAACCCGTAGAAATCATGGATCGCGAAGTCAAACAACTCAAACGTAGTCGCATACCGATTGTCAAGGTTCGTTGGGAATCCAAACGTGGACCAGAATTCACCTGGGAACGTGAAGACCAAATGAAGACAAAATATCCTCATCTGTTCCGACAGTCTTCTCGAATTTAATTTCGGGACGAAATTTCTTAAAGTAGGGGAGACTGTAACACTTCGGTTAATCCATTTGTAAATACCCGACCCGTTTCCTGTTATGGTTGATAATCAATAATGAATCATTTCACATTTTATATTATTATTTCATGCTTTTCATGATTTAGTCCTTTAATCACAATATTCGTGACATTCGATGATTCTATTTATCACAAATCGAATCCCTAACTCGATCGTTTTTGTTAAATGTCAAAACCGGAAAACTTTAGCAATTCAAACATATGTAATGCTTGTGGGTAATACTAGTCATACACACAAGTAAATATATGTGAGATTTCATAAAAGTTCGAGGTTTAAAGCAAAAATAGCAAAAATACGAGTTTTCGTGCAATTTCGGTATTAACCGGGAGTTCGTATATTACAAAAATTCTCATTCTATTATTCCATGACATTATATTTAATGGATTCTATATCACAAATCAATATTGGTGAATTATAATGAATTTTAGTGAATTTTGATGATTTTTCATAATTTTTAACAAATAATATATAAATAAATATATATAAATTATATTTTATACATCGTTAAACGTGTCCCGAGCCTTATAAATCTTAAAGAAGTATTCTAATATCATATTAAGTCTAAAACATTGATTACATCGAAGGATACAAAGATGAAACACATAAAACAAAAGTTTAGGGACTAAAAGTGCAAATTGTTGAAAGTTATAAAACGCACGTATCCGTATATCATCGAGCGTGACCAAAACCTTAGAAACTTTTATAAACATGTTTTATAATGTTCTAGTGCATAAAATAACAATTCGGTAGAAGTTTAGGGTCAAAAATGCAATTTATAAACCTCAGGGGCCAAAATTGCCATTCTGGCAAACCTGGCTCGCGTATCGCGCAGCCCAGGCTCCCAGTCGGCGCGTATCGCGGCCCGTAGCAGCGACCAGAATCGTGATCTGCTCGAATTTTCAACACGTAATCACCCTTGCAGCCTAAGTTTCGATCCAATACGCGTCAGTTTTTCAGTCGCTTAGTCACCCCTATACACCTGTAGAACCCATCTAAAACGCAACTGAACACTATAAATAGAGCCTCGATTCATCCATTTCTCAGTCACCAATTCACCAATTCTTCATCCTCAAAAACCCTAGTTCGTCATCCGAAACTTCATCTATCAAATTCGAGCTGCTCGTTTGGAGTTTGGAGCTAAGATTTCAGCAGTCAAGCGTCCTCTAGGTATGATTAACAATAACCTCTCTCAGTTTTTCCAAATTCAAATTCTAAGTATGCTTTTTAGAATTCATGCATAAAATCTAGGGTTCTTGAGGTAAATCTTTGCCAATTTTGGGTGATTGGGTTGGAATTAGGGTTTGAATTTTTGTAGGTAATCTTAAAATAATGTATACAAAGAAAGCCCTAAGTTAATTTCAAGTTTTGAGCATGTTTGGTATTTTATATAAAATTATGCCGAAATTAGGGTTTTCGGGTCGTTGTTCTGCCAAAATTGGATAAACGGTGTTGAAATAAGGTTCTATAATTTTTTAAATATTATAATATGTTATTATGAATAAAACCCTAAGTTTGTTTCAAAATCTAATAAGTTTTAATATTTATTTATTATTTATGCTTAAAATTAGGGTTTCGAGAAATTATTTTACAAAAACCGGATAAACAAGTGAAATTAGGGTTTAAGGTTTTCAAGAATATCATTATATATTATTATGAACAAAACCCTAAATTTATTTCAAAATCTAATGAGTTTTAATATTTATTTGGCAATTATGCTTAAATTAGGGTTTTCACGTCATTATTTTGTCAAAACTGGATAAACGACAATAAATTAAGGTTTTATATTTTCAAGAATATTATAATATAGTAATATGAATAAAACCCTAAGTTTGTTCCAAAATCTAATGAGTTTTGGTAATTATTTAATTATTTTACTAAAATTAGGGTTTTGAATATATTTATTTAATAATAAATAAACCGGGAGATATTAAGACTTGATTTTTGGTACTAGATCATAATTATATATACAATAAGTATTCATGAGCTTAAAAGTGATAAATGATAAAATATTAGGAATGCATATCTTTACTAAACCCTAATTTATATATAGAAGGGCAAAATGGTAATTTTGACCTAATCAAATATAACATTCCTCGAATACTTAAAACTTGATTCATTTTGAATTCCTATATTCATATACCTTATTTGATTCATTAGGATAATCCTTGAGTTACTTATCCTTCACGAATCGGCGTTGTCTCTGTTTCCTATCACCTTATCAGGTGAGTATTCATAGCCCCCTTCTCTTTTAATACTTTGGGGTGTAACATGTATCTCTATCTCAAATTCCAAACTCTATATTTACTTATCTAAAACTAAATGCGAATCCTATGCTTGTTATGTGTGTTCTTGATGTGTTAAACTTGTTTGGACCATGATTGTTGTTGTATTCCAACACTATTACACTAGCATGCGTACTCATTAACATACCGAGCCGGGGTAACGATAATAGATCTATTGGTTTGACAGCCCACTTGGCATGCTTCGCGTGTAGCGCCTTGTGATTGAAAGCCTAATTGTCAAGGGTTTGATACGCGGTTGATTACACTGTTACAATACTTGTTTATCATATTCTATGAACATTCACTAAACACATAGATCGCATGATTTATACTGCTATTACGTATTAAACCTATGTTTACTCACCAACTACTTTTGTAGTTGACACTTTATCTTATACATGTTGCAGGTAATCGTGTTTGAGCCAGTATGTGATCACTATAGGATGCTGGACCTAGTTAATCAATGTTTAATTACAAGTACCTATGTTGTTATGTTTTGTCTGTTTTCTATTTGTAAAATATTCCAATAAATGAAATAAAAAGGCATGTTAAATATATTTCAACTTTAATTAGTTGTCATGAGCATCTGGACAATCATCATGCCCCGACATATTCCGCCGTCGGTTGGGGTGTGACAGCAGGTTTGGAGGAAGACAACCTGACGTGGCAGCGGTTGATTGGTCCGCAGAGAATGATTTCTCTCTCCTGGTCGGTCAAACCCATGCACCCTTTTTCGTTGTTGATCATCAATTGGTGGAAATTGAATGGAGTGGGGACCACCTGGGTTGAAGAATTCGTTGAAAAGAAATGCGCTTGGACCCACTGACGCATGAAAGAGCCGTTAAGGCTAGGTAGGCTGTCGAGCTGTGATTGGCTCTCCGCCATTCACTCAGATCAGCGCTTCTAGCCCTTGATCAGTTTCTTTCCTGGCCGTTGATGTGCTTCTCTAGAAATAACCTGATTGGTTAGCCGCCAAACACATGGATCACGATTCTGAGCCCTTTGATCAGATTATTTCCAGCCGTTGGATCAAGTTATTCCTTTAACCTGATTGGTCTATTTTATTAGACATGGATTTGTGTTTCTTTGGGAGATTTTTACATCTAATTAAATTTTCAGCATAATTCGTTAAATGCGGGCTTTTTCTTATCGGTTTTTAACGAGACTTACGAGATAACGCCCAAACGGAATTGCGGAAATTTTTTATTGGTCATGGATTTATTTCATTTTATTGGGGTTCTCGTTTATTGGCGTCGCGTGCAACATTTGCTATCGATCACTGACGGGTTAGCTTTATTATCCGGTTAATTACTCGGCTTTCTCGTTATATCTCACGGTTTATTTTTAGTGGATGCAGCGCTGTCGTCAACTAACCGGATTAATTGGAATCTCAGTTAAATATTGGAATTTATCCGTTAAATCTCTCGGATGACCGTTTCTTGAAGAAATTTAAAGTTTATTTTATATTTTCACATCCAACCTCAGTCAAGCGGATTATTCACAACTGTTAGCATCCGGCTTCCGATTTTTCGCGAGATTGTCCGATTTCAAGATTGTTTATCCGGTTTCTCTAGGCAACCGATCGCGACGGTTCGACTCTCTGCATCTCATTTTTACGCTTCCGACTTGATTTTTTTGGAGAGATTTAGAGAAATAGGGGGAATTATTGTGAATTTGGATATCGGGTCGATTATCTGAAGTTGGAGCATGTTCGGTGTCAAACTGGTTTATCTGATTCAGTCTGTTGCGGTTTGGACTCCGAGATGTAGCATTTTCTCAGTATTGTACCCGACCGTGTGAACCGAGTGAGCTGCAGCACTTGGATCTCGAACTGGAGCAACGAGAACAGAAGAAGCTTATTCAGAGGGGGAATCTCTTCGACAGATTGTCTCCGGTTTATCAGTTTCTCATTGAAGATGTACGACAGAGCGATTCTTCAGCAGTTGAACAGATTTGAAAGCATCAGTCAAGGGGGAAATTGTTGGAACAAAAATTTATGTGACTGACGCCATCAAATCTGTTTACCGAAGCATTCGACTGAAGAATCCATGTGAATCGATTTAGAGACTAAGTTGTGATGCTCGAGGCTTGCAGTTTGGACCGAAGACCGTTTTCTGGAAAAGTCAACCGTTCGGGTCAACGGTCAACGTAAAAGTCAACGGAAGATCGGTTCGAGCGAGTCAAGCTTCGGATTAATTTAATCAGCTTTGATTTAATTTATATTTATGTTATTTACTTTACTTGTAATTTCGTTCATTCGTTATGTATTTCTGTTGTTAGTCACCCTCACTATATATAGTGAGGGTGCCCATTACAAGTAAAGGAGTCTCCGAATGTGAAGATGATGATGTTTTTGTAGAGTGTGAGATTTCCATTCTAGAGAGAGAGAGTGTTCTTCATGATTCATTGATTGTAATCATTCGGTTATATAAAATCATTCGATATGTTCTTCATCTTTCTTGTTTATGATTATTCATGATTCATTATCATCATCTTCTTCATTTGTTTTGAGTTTTCGAATCCGAACTCGTTCTTGCTCAAAATCGAGATTCTTGTAGTGAAAATCGGTCCTAACAAATGGTATCAGAGTGGGTACCGATCAGATTCATCTCACCGTGAATCTGGTCACTCGAATCTGTGATTTTGAGCTTGAATGGTGAAGATGAGAAAACTCATTTTTTAGATACTTTTTCTATTTTTTCTTCGATTCTGGATGGATTCTGATGATATGGATGATCGATTCGTGTTCTGGAGTTCATCTTTATGTTTGTTTATGTTCTACATCTTCAGTTCTGGTGGAGAAATGAAGATCCGAAGTTACTTTTGGAACTTTGAAGTTTTTCCCGTATTTGAAGATTTTGAAGATTTTTGTGTTTGATTCTTCGTTTTCTGGGCATTTCTTCATGGATTTGGATGATATGAGGTATGATTCTCAGTGGAAAACGCATTCTGGATCCATTGGAAGCATCCGTTTCATCTGATTCTCAACAGTTTGGGCGGATCTGGAAAAACACACACTGACGGTGTAAGTGTGTGTTCTTCGTGTTCTTGAAGATTTCCAGAATTTAAGGACTGTTTTGATCCGATTAGCTGCTGTTTATGGGTTGTTGGTGGCCACAATAATCTCGTGAATGGTTTAGCTTCATATTTCGTGCATCATTACGGGTTTTCCTTACGTTTTTGGGCAGATTCGAGTTCATCAAGTAAGTTCTTCAAGTTCATCATTTTCCAGATTTATTCAACTGTTCTTGAAGGTTTGAAGATGTGCTTAGCGTACTTGTTGAGTTCTTTAGCGGACTTGTTCTCCTCTTAGCGAACTTCATCGGATTCTTAGCGAACTTGTTTTTGCTTTAGCGGACTTGTTCCTTAGCGGACTTGAGAAGTGTCTTAGCGAACTTCTCAGACCTTTAGCATATTGTTCGAAGCTTTAGCGGACTTCTGGGGTTAGCGGACTTGTTTACTGGGTTTTTGTTCGAGTTCGTTTCAGATGATTTTGATCGTTAAGAGTTGTAGAGGACGTCGCTACGAGTTCAGGGACATAAAATTCGAAGGATTTGGTCGCGTATTCTTTGAGTTATGAGGAGAATGTGATTTTCCGGCGATGGTTCGTTTTTCCGGTGGTCTGATCCGGCAAATTAGGGTTTCGCAGGTTTGGAGGAAGACAACCTGACGTGGCAGCGGTTGATTGGTCCGCAGAGAATGATTTCTCTCTCCTGGTCGGTCAAACCCATGCACCCTTTTTCGTTGTTGATCATCAATTGGTGGAAATTGAATGGAGTGGGGACCACCTGGGTTGAAGAATTCGTTGAAAAGAAATGCGCTTGGACCCACTGACGCATGAAAGAGCCGTTAAGGGTAGGTAGGCTGTCGAGCTGTGATTGGCTCTCCGCCATTCACTCAGATCAGCGCTTCTAGCCCTTGATCAGTTTCTTTCCTGGCCGTTGATGTGCTTCTCTAGAAATAACCTGATTGGTTAGCCGCCAAACACATGGATCACGATTCTGAGCCCTTTGATCAGATTATTTCCAGCCGTTGGATCAAGTTATTCCTTTAACCTGATTGGTCTATTTTATTAGACATGGATTTGTGTTTCTTTGGGAGATTTTTACATCTAATTAAATTTTCAGCATAATTCGTTAAATGCGGGCTTTTTCTTATCGGTTTTTAACGAGACTTACGAGATAACGCCCAAACGGAATTGCGGAAATTTTTTATTGGTCATGGATTTATTTCATTTTATTGGGGTTCTCGTTTATTGGCGTCGCGTGCAACATTTGCTATCGATCACTGACGGGTTAGCTTTATTATCCGGTTAATTACTCGGCTTTCTCGTTATATCTCACGGTTTATTTTTAGTGGATGCAGCGCTGTCGTCAACTAACCGGATTAATTGGAATCTCAGTTAAATATTGGAATTTATCCGTTAAATCTCTCGGATGACCGTTTCTTGAAGAAATTTAAAGTTTATTTTATATTTTCACATCCAACCTCAGTCAAGCGGATTATTCACAACTGTCAGCATCCGGCTTCCAATTTTTCGCGAGATTGTCCGATTTCAAGATTGTTTATCCGGTTTCTCTAGGCAACCGATCACGACGGTTCGACTCTCCGCATCTCATTTTTACGCTTCCGACTTGATTTTTTTGGAGAGATTTAGAGAAATAGGGGGAATTATTGTGAATTTGGATATCGGGTCGATTATCTGAAGTTGGAGCATGTTCGGTGTCAAACTGGTTTATCTGATTCAGTCTGTTGCGGTTTGGACTCCGAGATGTAGCATTTTCTCAGTATTGTACCCGACCGTGTGAACCGAGTGAGCTGCAGCACTTGGATCTCGAACTGGAGCAACGAGAACAGAAGAAGCTTATTCAGAGGGGGAATCTCTTCGACAGATTGTCTCCGGTTTATCAGTTTCTCATTGAAGATGTACGACAGAGCGATTCTTCAGCAGTTGAACAGATTTGAAAGCATCAGTCAAGGGGGAAATTGTTGGAACAAAAATTTATGTGACTGACGCCATCAAATCTGTTTACTGAAGCATTCGACTGAAGAATCCATGTGAATCGATTTAGAGACTAAGTTGTGATGCTCGAGGCTTACAGTTTGGACCGAAGACCGTTTTCTGGAAAAGTCAACCGTTCGGGTCAACGGTCAACGTAAAAGTCAACGGAAGATCGGTTCGAGCGAGTCAAGCTTCGGATTAATTTAATCAACTTTGATTTAATTTATATTTATGTTATTTACTTTACTTGTAATTTCGTTCATTCGTTATGTATTTCTGTTGTTAGTCACCCTCACTATATATAGTGAGGGTGCCCATTACAAGTAAAGGAGTCTCCGAATGTGAAGATGATGATTTTCTTGTAGAGTGTGAGATTTTCATTCTAGAGAGAGAGAGAGTGTTCTTCATGATTCATTGATTGTAATCATTCGGTTATATGAAATCATTCGATATGTTCTTCATCTTTCTTGTTTATGATTATTCATGATTCATCATCATCATCTTCTTCATTTGTTTTGAGTTTTCGAATCCGAACTCGTTGTTGCTCAAGATCGAGATTCTTGTAGTGAAAATCGGTCCTAACAATTAGGTGTTCTAAAAAGTTTGTAAAGTTCTTATAAATGTGTTAAAAAACTTAAAAATGACGATTTATACATTTTATGAAGGTTTAGAACATTTTATAATTTTCTGAAAAATTTTATTTTGTTTTTTTTTTATTTTTTTTTTGTCTTTTTACTCCTTAAAGTTTACCAAAATAACCATTGTTTATCACATTTTGTTCATTTAAATATAAAAATCTATCAAAAATGAATATAGTATTTTTTAAACTATATACTTATAACACTTAAACACCAACAAGTTTTTAATTTTTTTCAAGTACACAAAAATAAAATCTCAAAATAATTTTTAATAAAACTTCATCCAAAACTTGTTAAACAATATTTTATTTAAACAAAATTTATTTAAGTAATCTATAGTTTAACCTACATTTACGTTTTATAAATGAAATTACGTGAGCGTTGGATCGTTTGCTAATCTAATGACTATTAGATGTAAACGATATCAAAGTGTAAATACAAATGAAAATTTGTATTGATAAGCTTGAGAGAAAACCCACATAGAAACACACATAAAATGTGTAGAATATGACCAAGAAGTTCTAATTCTATACAAGACAAAGCAATTTATAGATGAACAATTATGTGCGAACACACGATCATCCGAACTGCCAGTTCGGACAAGTTTGTGTGCATCCGAACTGGCAGTTCGTGTCTGTTCGGACAAGCACATTCTTGTAGCTTTTATCTTGTTCTTGATACTTCATACGATGAACCAAGAATCATGCATCAACAAACTCCCCCTCGACGTTTGCAATATCAATCTTCACATAAACTTGTATCTTCAATCAGATTCTCCCTCAACCTAACGATGAGTCTGATCTCGAATACTTGACATTGCAGCGCGTGTAATCTTTTTATCAACAGCTTCAGAAGACTTGAAGTTGTCATGTTCTCTTTCCACTTAGAAACCTGCCAACATAAATAATCTTGGCGCAAAACGTCTCTTCGAGACTCCAAGATATATAGAATTTGACATTTGATTTTGTATTCCGTGTCGATCAATCGAAAAGAAATAAGAAGTAAAATATTTTTGATTTTCCAAAACTTTATATCAAAACACACCTAAAATCTGTTTGGTATTTTCGGATATGAAAAGTAAATGCAATACAAAATTAGACACTATTTTTGTCTTTTACGAGAAAGATCACGACATGGGATCATATTGGTCATAACGTGCTTGAAAGTTCGTGAAAGTCGGATCGTCTACTCGATCTAGCTATTTCGGATATGAAACGTAATTAAAAGTTGTTTTATTGATCAACAAATGAACAATTACAACTCTGGAATCACTCTGAGAAACACCACAGAAAACACACACTTAAGCTCAGACTCCTCTCTCTTAGTTATTAATTACAAAGCACAAACAACTATTTATACTCAACCAGCCGAACTCCAGGCGAACTGCCAGTTCGCCTAGTTCGGATCCAGTTCGTGTTGCAGCTTGGCTTTGTCTTGTTCTTCACATCGTCTTGTTTAGATACTTCACACGACGACCAAATCATGTATCAACAAACCCCCCTCGACGTGTGCAGTATCTGTTCACCAATTAGAACATATTCTTGGAACAAACTCCCCCTCAACTTGATGGTAGCTTGATCTTGAATACTTTAACGATGCACAGTGTGTTTCCATCTTTATCAGCAGCTTCAGAAGACTTGAAGTTGTGACAATTTCCTTCACTTAGGGACATGTTCAATTATAAATAATCTCGACGCAAAACATCTCTTTGAGATTCCAAGATATTGAATTTGAACTTTTGATTTGTATCACGTGTCGATCAGATCGAAAACAAAACAGAAACAAAATCTTTTTGGCTTTTAGAAAGTTTATCTCAAAACAAACCTAAACTCTTTTTGATTTTCCAAACTTATGCTAAAACACACCTAAAATATTTTTGAACTTTTCTGAAATGAAATGAAATCGCAATACAGAATCAAACTCTATTTTTGATATGAGAAAGATCACTATACGGGATCATATTGATCATAACACACTGAACTACACTTCAATTTCAACTAATTGAAGCACATAAGTCATGATGATTGCTGGTATACTTTGTCCATCTTAAACTCAGACATAATCATACTCATAACATCTGGATATGTTAAGGTATTGATTAGATTTGATTTGACCAGTGTATCCCACACTATCAGACATATTCAGACATTTTTCTTTTTCTCATGTCATTACACTTGTGATTATCACATAGCGTATTGAATTGATGATATTGACAACTGTGCTCCTTGCAAAAAGAAATAAGAACATTAAATCGTCTACCTTAAGGTCGATCTTTTGGTACGCAGATAAGGCCTCGAATTTAACAAAATAAGAAAAATAAAACAAGTTGAAATTGTATAATTCAACAACAATCAGGTCAGTCTTGTGGACACGCAGAGAAAGTTCAATGAATTATACGAAACACCAAAGAAAATAAAGCAGAACCTTAAATGAACAACTATGAGGTCGATCTTGTGGATACACAGAGATAGTCCGATCATTTAAGAAAATAAAGAAAATCAAACAATTTTAAATCTTTGCAAAATGAATACATGTATACACATTGACTTCTCATTTTCTTTTTCATACTTATTTTTCTTTTTGTCATGAAATAAGCTTCAAGATGTTATCCACATGGTCAAGCATTAGTATATAATGTATATCACATCTGAATACTTTAGACAAACTATTTATAGTGCTGAAACCCGATGGTCCAAACCTGAAGTTCGGACAGAGTTCGTGAGCTGTCCGAACTTAGAGTTCGCCATAGGTTCGGACCTCAGCTAACTTGTATGTCTTAGTATTGTACTTGATACTTGTTGGGCTAGGCTTATTTAAGGCATGAACATTTGTAATTGGGCTAACTTTGTTTTGTTTTGGGCTTAGTCTAGCTTATTTAATAGGCCATGTGGGCCATTTGTATGTTTGTGATTGGGCTAGAGTGTGTTTATGATTGGCCCAAGTTTTGTATGAGGTGGTATAAATACCACCTCATTGTAACCGATTAGGGTAAGCTTTTCTATCAATCTAAGGCAGTTTACGATTTCTTTTGTTCATTGCTTGTTTACGATCAGCTTCCTTTAGTAGCTTTTATCACTCAAGACTTCATCTTTTCACGAGATTTGGTCTATTCTTCTACTATTGTTCTTGAATCAAGCTTGTACGAGGTTTTCGCACTCGTATTAGTTTAGATATCGTGTTGTTTGGTTGATCTCGGACCTACAATACTTCACATGACGATCAGGAACTGTGTATCAACAAACTCCCCCTCGGCATATGCAATATCATCTTCCATCTAAAATTTGTATCTTGTATCTTCAATCAAACTCTTCCTCTTCGTTGACGATGAGTTCAATCTTGAATACATGATATTGCATCGTGTATAAACTCGTTATCAACAATCTTCAGAAGACTTGAAATTGTGATATTCTCTTCCACTTAGAAACATGCCAACATAAATAATCTTGGTGCAAAACGTCTCTTCGAGACTCCAAGATATTTTGATTTTGAAAATGATTTCATATTCCTTGTTGATTAATCGAAAACAAAACAGAAACAAAATCTTTTTGGCTTTTAAAAACTTTATATCAAAACACACCTAAAATCTTTTTGGTATTTTCTGATAAGAAAAGTAAATGCAATACATAATCAGACATTATTTTTGTCTTTTACGAAAAAGATCATAACTTGGGATCATATTGGACATAACATGCTGAACTACACTTCAATTTCAATTATATATAATGATGTTAGAATCTGGTTTACGTGATTTGATTTTGATCGAAGTCGGTTTTGAAGTTATTTTTATGCGAAATCCTGTTGTAATGATGCTCGAAGATGGTTTACGTGATTTGATTTTGATCGAAGTCATTTTGAAGTTATTTTCTCGTTATTTTTAGATTAGTTATTGTTTGCATGTTTGTAATCGTTACAATGCATATTTAGCTGGTGTAGTTGTTTCGTAGATCCAGTTTATTGAAGTTAGTTTAGTTTTTACGTGATTTTTGTATAGTGTGTATGTTTTTGCATGCGTTTCTGTTAACTAAATTGCGTTATTATTTTATTTAGTTTTATTGCAAAGTTGCTTAGAGAGATAGTTTGCGTTATTACTATTCATAGGTTGCGTGATTTTGTTTTATTGTATTGTTGCGTGATTACCAAAATACACTTGTGTGTTTTGATGAATATTGTTTGCGTGATTACCTATTATGTGTTTGCGTTATTCACAGAATTGAGAAGCGAAGAATGTTACATTCCATCCATTCTGATGTCAGTTAAACCTGAAGAGGGCATGATATTTACTTCTTTGGAGGAAGCTGAGGCATTCTACTATGAGTATGCCAAACAATTTGGATTTACAGTTAGGAAATGATCACAATATGAGTTGGGTGGTATCGTTAAGGGGAAGCATTTTCTTTATTCTAAAGAATGTAACAAACCGTTCAAGAAGTATGATTCTAGTAATGTATCTGGAAAGGGTAAGAAGAAAGTAAAGCCTAGGAAGAAGTATTCTACCCGTACTGGTTGCAATGCACGTATTGTGTATACTTCGAGCGATGGGAGATCTTAGAAATTGTATAAATTTGTGGAGGGGCACAACCACTACCTTGTGGGTTAAGAAGACATCGCTCAAACAGGCATCCGACAAGAGTTCAGGAATCTCAGATTTATGAATTATCTTTTGTCAACCTTGGTCCTGTTAAAGCGTTTAATGTGATGAGGACAAAATATTAAGGTTTTGAGAAAGTTGGAGCGACTGTGGTCGAATGCAAGAACTTTAAAAGGGACCTAAACTGCTATATTGGTGAGTATGATGCTGAGATTGTTGTTACAAGGATGCTAAACAAGAAAGATTTCCTTCCTGATTATTCATTTGAGTACACGGTTGATGACGAGGGGAAACTTACTGCAATGTTCTGGGCTGATGGTGAATGCAAGGCCAACTATCAAGCATTTGGAGAGATTGTTTCTTTTGATGCAACCTTCAACACAAACAAGTATGGTTTTTATTCATTATCAATTACGTGATAATGTTTATTGCATGCGTTATTATTATTATATAATGCGTGATTATAATTAATCAAATGCGTGATAAGTTGAATATGATTTTTATTATAGGAACAAGATGGTTTTTGTTCCTTTCACTGGAATTGATAACCATTTTCGTAATGTTTCTTTTGGTGCTGGTCTGTTGTCATCTGAAACAACGGAGTCATACATGTGGCTTCTTGAAAAGTTTTTGAAGTCTTTTGGATGTCAACCCAAGGTTGTAGTTACAGACCAAGACCTTGCGATGAAGATTGCAATTGAAAATGTTTTTGACCAGTGTCGTCATAGACTGTGCATGTGGCACATAATGAAGAAAGTTGCTGATAAGGTCTATTTTTTGCGTAATTTTTTAGTTTTGATGTGATTTTATAATGTTATGCGTAATTAATTTTAATGGTTGCGTGATTTAATATTTTGTTCATGCGTGTTTACATTTTTTTTGTGTTGCGTTTTTATGTCTTTTTTGAACGTTGGGCCTTCCTTGTGTAATGATGACAAGTTTAAAGAGGCAATGTGTAGCATTGTGTGGACGGATTCTATTGATCCTGAATTTTTGATGCGGATTGGCTAAAAATTATTAATGATTATGACCTGGCATCTAACAAGTGGTTGTATGAGATGTTTGAGATGAGAGGAATGTGGATTCCTGTGCATTTTCGAGATGAGTTGATGTCTGGTCTCATGCGCACGACCTCTAGATCAGAGAGTGAGAATCATTTTTTTTCTTCAGGTTACAAATTCCCAAATGACGCTTTTGGAAATTTTTAACCATTATGAAGCTTCACTTGAGATTCAAAGACACACCCATCAGAAGAATGATCATGACTCTAGATACACTTTTCCTGACGTGTGGAATGAATTTCCAATTGAGGAACAAGCTGTACGCATATACACGAGGGCTATGTTTAATGATGTCCAAGATAAGATATATTGCAGTACCAAGAACTGTTTTGGCATGAATACCATAACTGGTGATAATACTGCAAAGGTTTCTGTTAAAGATCATGCTGCAATTGGACCTGGTTTGCTGGAAGTAAGTACTATTATAGCTTTACGTGATTTGTAATATATGCTTGCGTTATTTTATAAAATGCACACTGCGTGTTTTATGCGTGTTTATGTGCTGTCCTTTTTCATTTTTTAGGTTGACTTTACAAGGATTGATGGTGATATTACATGTACCTGTAGCTGTAAACGATTTGAGCGTTATGGTTTGTTGTGCTCTCATGTGTTTTATGTATTGACGATGTTTGAGGTACTTGAAATCCCTCAAAAATACATCATGAAGTGTTGGACCAAGGAAGTTGCACCTAATAAAGGCAAAAAAGCTATGCCCCTGAGCAGTGATTCTAATTTTGCTAATGCTCATGAAGTAGACAAGGTTTTGCATGATATTATGTCTTCCTATGAATATATAATTAATCGCCTAGACCTTGAGGCCTTGTGCTCTGTAAGGGATCAAATGAAAGAAATGGCGAAGAAGGTTGATAAAGAGAATCGACTAGTTGTTCCTAAAAATCGCAGAGATAGGTTTGCATAGATTTTAAGAGCCAATCAGCCTGTTGATGGAAGCACAAAACTTCCTGGTGGTATTAAAAACAAAGGACATATTCAATTGTGCTTTTTTTATAACTTGCGTTTTTTGTATACCGCATGCGTAATAACAAAATGCATAATTGTGATAATAGTTGCGTTATTTTTTAGTTTTTTATGTTTTGTCTTTTTTAGAGAAGTTGGTGCATGTTTTGTTTATGGTTTTTGCGTATTTTTCAACAGGAGTTGTTTTTTGAAAGTCAAGGGTGATCGATATATTTCATTAGAATGTAAGCATTACATTTTCTGAAAATAAAGAAAATGGAAACTAAACATGCATTACACTAGAAATTGTCGATCCCTTTCAATCCCTTTTGATTGCGTTTATTTTTTTCCAGTGTTTGATGCAACAGTTCCTTGACCGTTTCAGCTATCTCAGTGTCCAGCCTAATTTGTTCAGAAATGTAGGCAGCAGCATTGTCAATGAAGTCTGTTGTATCTTCTGGAATGAGCTCGCTAATGAGGTTCATATCATCCCTGACGTTATTTGAAGCCAGGATTGTTAGCATCCCTAAGGAGTTCCTTGATACTTAATCCATTAGCTTTTCATCTTCAATTTTGTTTTTAAGAAGATCCTTTATGATCTTCTCTGCTTGTGATAGAGAGGAGGAAGAAGCCATCGTTTTGTGTTTTGGTGGTTTTGTGTTTACAGTATAGAAATGGTGGTTTTAGGGTTTAACTATTCATTTGTTTGTTTATATACCCGGTGCGTTATTTTATTATTTATTTATTATTATTTTAAATATATATTTTTTTAAAATAATTTTAGTTTTTTTCATTCTAGACCGTCCGATTTTAGAATTAGGGTTTTCTACCTCTTTATATAGTGGCTTTGCGTTATTTATAGTTTTTGTTTTTGAGTTGAGTGAAATATAGAATAATACATTCTCTGAAGATGGCCTCTTCGTCCTCGTCATCAACGACACCACCTTCTTCTGATATACTGAAGCAGAAAGTGCGTGATAAAGTTATGAAGCATTTCAATAAGGATGTTCTCTTTAGTGATGTTCTGAAGCAACACCTGAATGTTTTAAGAGTTGGTGTTGCTGATCGTGACAAAATCATGGATGAGTTGCTTGTTATGCCTTCTTCGTCATTACGTGATATTTCTGTTTTGTTTTTGGCTGACCTGGCTATAGCTGATGAGGACCAGGTTCAAGCTATTTGGAAGATCATGCAGCTGATTAAAGTTTCTGTTGATTTGAAGATGGATTTTCTTACTTCTTTTGTCTAGATCTTTTTGATGTAATTTAGATGATGTTGTCTTTTTTTTTTATGAAGATGGTTTTTAATGAAGAAAGGTTTTATTTTTTATTTTTGCGTTATTATCATAATGAACATGCGTTATATTGTTGTTACGATGTTAGTCATTGATTTTACGGAGAGAAACGAGTTAATGCGTGATTATGACGTTTTTTAATGTTTGCATTTAAATTATGATTCGTTTAGTGGTTTTATTCAATTGCGTGAAAAAGTTGAGCATATGCGTGATTTTTGTATAAAAGTTTGAGTTATGCGTGTTTTTTGTTGATGCGTAATTAGATTATGTTCAGCTTAGTGGTTTTTATTCAGTTGCATGAAAACGATGAACGTATGCGTTATTTTATGTGTAAAAGGTTGAGGTATGCGTGTTTTTTGTTGATGCGTATTTAAAATTGTCTATGCGTCTTTTATTTAAAGGTAAAAAGACGTTAATACCCCTTTTAAAGACTTCGTGTCTTTTTTGTTATTAATTAAGCGTCTAAAATAACGCTGAAGATCAAAAAAACGCGCAGATGAGCGGATGATATCCCTTCGCACGCAAACCGTCATTTGTATAATAACTGTCCCCTATATATATATATATATATATATATATATATATATATATATATATATATACATTTAACCGTTGTATTTTTTTTGGAAAATACCAACTTACAATAAAATGAATTTTTTAATAATTCGAACGTCATTGAAATAAAGAATATTGATGGTTGATTTGGGTTAATCGTCATTATCAATGGTCGATTTTGGAAATTGACACACACATCGAGTCATGGGCATAATGGTCAAACACCATCGTCTAGGTTAGTAATTAGACACCTACATGCAATTACATGCTCGTTAGGTGCTCGGTAGCTACGCAAGACCCGTAGTCTTATTGAATTTGTTGCAGCGCACCTTAAGGTGAGTTTCACGACCTCAATTTACTCTTTTCTTTTGGGGGAGAGAACATGCAAAATTTCTTACTGTATTTATACAACTTTTATATTTCCAACATATCACATGCACTAGATTGCTTAGCACCAAACAAAACTAAAGTCCTTACTAATCGGGCCGTTAATATGAGATAGCGAGGTAATGTTGAGTAATACTCTAGGGATTGACAACCCCACTTAACGGGCACGAGATGCACCACCCGACTGGCGATCGGACTAAGAACAATATTAGCCTAACATACCGTTGTTTCTGGTGGAACACGGGGAAGGCAAAACTATTTATAGTGCTGAAACCCGATGGTCCGAACCTGAAGTTCGGAAAGAGTTCGTGAGCTGTCCGAACTTAGAGTTCGCCCTAGGTTCGGACCTCAGCTAACTTGTTTGTCTTCATCTTGTACTTGATACTTCACATGACGATTAGAAACTGTGTATCAAGATTCGTTTTACCAGCTTGCTTGTTTTCTTTCTCCTTCTCAATGTTCTCTTCTTCTGAAATTGATAATGAAAACTTTGAATAATCACATTCTTCAACGTTTTCTTTTACCTCATTAACAACTTCTTTGATACTAGCTGGGGGTGATGCGGTTTTGTCAAACATTGTTTAAACATTTTCATCATTTGCTAAGAAACTTGTGAAAGATTGTGAATTGGTGACATTGTTTAGAAGACGATTTGCATCAATCACTTGTATCTTCAAATCAGAAATCTTTTGTTGTGCTTCAACTAATTCCTTCTCTATAGCTATCAACCTTTTAGCAACCTTGTGAGTTTCAAATTTCTAAAGTCGAAGATTATCAAGTTCAGCAAACAATTCTTTCTGCCATTTGTCTTAGTTTCTTTTCTGAATATCAAGATTTGCATTTTGCAACTTATTCACTCTTGCTAAATATCTTTTTTTCATCCAACAACTTTTCCATGTCAATTTGATAAGCATCAATTTTAGCAACATTTTCATCAGAAGTCTTGGTAAGCATATCAAGCTTAATTTTTTATTTTTCTTCAATCAACTTTGCATTCTTTGCTTCACGATCCTTACCATCCTTTTTAGATATTTCCAAATCTTCCTTTACCAATTGAAGAACGTCGGTAAGCATCTTAACTTCCTTCATCAATGAATCATTTTCTTTCAATAAACCCGCAATTTCCTTTAACAAACTTTCAATCTTAGACTCAGAATTTTCATTTTCAGCAGATTCATAAGAACTTGAGTCTGAATAATATTCATCTTGATCATGCGTGACAATCAAAGCAGATGTATCAAAATGTTTACCCCAATCATAAGTTTTATCATTCTGAGCAGTCAGCGCTGTTGTACTCGATAAAGTTTGAGAACCACTGGTAGTTTTTGAATCAGATGTATTTGATGAAGATTGCTGACATTCTCTTTGAAAATGACCAAGTTTTGAACATTTGTAACATATGACTTTTGATTTGTCGAATCCCAAATGCCCATCTTTAGTAATAGTCCTCCTACCCGTTCTCTTCATGAACCTTCTTGCTCTTTGTGACAACATAGCCAGTTGCTATGCCATATCCATTTCATCAAGATTGTTTTCATCAATTTTATTGAAATCTTCTCTAGTAATCTTAGCATCACCAACATTGTTGACTATAAAACCAATAGAAGATGAAATTAAAGGAGTAATAAGAGCAGCACATTCATCAGTTGTTTCGCCAGAAAAAGCATTTTGATTTGTTAATCCGAGAATTGTAAAACTACAACCCTTTGAAGAATTATTATCCGAAACTCCAGACACATTTCCAATAAACGCAATGGTTGGTGTAGAATTTAGACCCGGTTTTAGGCTTAGCAGTGATGCTTGCAGCATTTTCACCATGATATAACTCTAGATTTTGCAATTTAGCATTTGATTTGTTAGAATTCATCATTTCAATTTCTCGAGCATGAAGTTTACCAGTTAATTCATGAAACGATAAAGTGGAAAATTCTTTGTCATGTGTAAGCAACATCACATAATTCTCCCATTTTTTCTAGTAAAGCCTCCATTATATTCTCTTTAACTCTTCATCGGTTTTCTCAATCCCAATAATTTTCAATTCACCGATGTTTTTATTTTCATAATGTTGAAAATTATCAAATTCTTTGTTCAACACCTTTCTTCAACTCTTTTTGTATTGATAATTTCCTTCACATCTTGCTGATAACGCATCTCACAATTGTTTACTTTTCTTGCAAGTGCTGAATTGATGTAATAATTTAGTCGGTAAAGCCATAGTAAGATAACCAAAAACTTTTTTTTTTCAAGCTCATAGCTTTTCCTTTCAGCAGCATCAAAAGTGTGAATTTCTTTAAAATCTCCTTGATCAGTTGGATGCATGTAAAGCTTTCGAATCGGAATCCATAAATCAATATCATTCGTGCTTATGTAAGCAGAAAACCGTTGTTTCCAATTTTGATAATCTTCCAACTTCAACAACTTGGGATCTTTTTGGCTTGTTCCAATTTTGTTGTCAAAATTAATCAGGGTTTGCATCTCATTTTGAATAACGGAAAAAGCTTGGAAATCCGTCATTTTTAAAATTTCAAATTCTGGTAGCCGAACCACACCTGAACTCAAAAACTTTAATCCGAACAGAAACTTAAACCGAACTTAACCCGAATAGAAAAAAATTAGCCAAACCGTAGTCGAACTGGATTTATCCGAACTGAAAATGAGTTACCGAACCTGTCCGAACTGAATCTTTGATCTGAACAGAGAAAATATCTTAACTGAAACCGAACCAATTCGAACTAACACTTCGTATGAACCGAACTAGAGACGAACCAAACACACCCGAACTGAAACCAAACAAACTCAAACGAACTTGCACTTCGGACGTACGAACTTAACCGAACCAGGAGTTCGGGTGACGGTTATTCCGAAAAGAATGTTCCTCAGCCAAACCTAAACACTGTCACTCAAAACTCACGATTTTGGACATATTTGAATGAGATTTTCAACAATGGATCAGAAAAAGTGATAAGGAATGATTTAAGAGCAAATTTTTCATAAAAATCTCAACAGAAACTATAAAAAACTCGCAAAAACACTCTAAATTTCCGAAAATAACACTTTTAGTCTCCCAAATTCCGAAAATAGCAACCACAGATCTGTAGAATGAACTAGAAAGCTCAGATACCACTTGAAAGTTCGTGAGCGTCGGATCCTCTACTCGATCTAGCTATTTCGGATACGAAACGTAATTAAAAGTTGTTTTATTGATCAACAAAGGAACAATTATAACTCTGAAATCACTCAGAGAAACACCACAGAAAACACACACTTAAGCTCAGACTCCTCTCTCTCTCAGTTATCAATTACAAAGCACAAACAACTATTTATACTCGACGAGCCGAACTCCAGGCGAACTTCCAGTTCGCCTGATCCGAACTGGCAGTTCGGATCCAGTTATTGTGGCAGCCTGGCTTTGTCTTTTTCTTCACATTGTCTTGTTCAGATACTTCACACGACGACCAGATCATGTATCTACAGTGCTGAACTACACTTCAATTTCGATTATTGAAGCACATAAGTCATGTCGATTGCAGATATAATTTGTCCAATTTTAAACTCAGGCATAATCATATTCATAACACCTGGATATGTTAAGGTATTGATTAGATTTGCATTGACCAGTGTACCCCAGACCATCAGACATACTCAGATATGCTTTAGTTTATCACACTTTGTGATTTTACTTGTGAATTAACACATAGTAATTTAATTCATGATATAGTCAATTGTGTTCCATGAAAAAAGAAATCGGAATGGTAAATCGTCTACCTTAAGGCCGATCTTTCGATACGCAGATAAGGCTTCAGATTTAACAAAATAAGAAAAAAAAAACAAGTTGAAATTGTATAACCCAACAACAATCAGGTCGGTAGTCCCGTACACGCATAGAAATTCCGGTGAGTTATACGAAACACCAAATA
Organism: Deinandra increscens subsp. villosa; assembly: GCA_039602395.1. Classification (NCBI taxonomy): domain Eukaryota; kingdom Viridiplantae; phylum Streptophyta; class Magnoliopsida; order Asterales; family Asteraceae; genus Deinandra; species Deinandra increscens. The sequence continues at coordinate 27,636,950 of JBCNJP010000003.1, forward strand.
AAATAAAGTAGAATCTTAAATGAACAACTATCAGGTCGGTCTTGTGAACACGCATAGAAAGTCCGATCATTTAAGAAAATATAGAAAATCAAACAAGTTTAAATCTTTAAAAAAGTAACACATGTATACACAGTGACTTCTCATTTTTCTTTTCACATATCTTTTCCTTAATATATCTTGAAATACGCATCAGGATGCTGTCCACAAGGTCAAGCATCAGATTTAGTGTATATCACATTCGTATATTTTCCGATTTGCCAAGACTACCTAGCACATCGAATAATGGTCTTATGGTTTTTTCTCTTACTTTATCCATGAGTCAGACAATGTCAGCCAATGTACCATCATTTCCCAATCATGTCGGATACAATTTCTCATTTTTCAATGTTTTTGTATTTTTGCATTTTTTAAGTTTGTATCTTTTGCAATTTTCTCCCCCTAAAAATGACAAACTCTATTTATTAGATTTTCATTTTTAACATTTGAAAAACAACACACTATTTTTGTATAATTCAAAAACAAACTCCCCCTCAAATTGAGACGGGGTGAAAAACGAAAGAAAAGTGATCAACCACACAGATACTTGCATTGTACCATTTTGAAAACTCAAGTTTTGATTTGGAAAGTTAAACACAGATATTCCACTGTCAGCAATCTTTCAACCACTGACAGCAATTTTTCAACCACTGACAGGTCTTCCTGAAATACCTGCTAACACCAAATAAAACATTAGATGCTCTGGGATCGACCCGATTCAACAACGTCGGGTCGCCTGGTGGCTTCCACATAGTCTGCGTTGGCCTTGGAAACAACTTTTGGTCTCCAGATCATTGATGATGAAATTTTTGAATCAAAACCTGAAAAATCTTCAACCGACATATTTGGTTTGGACCAAAATGACATACTGGTTGGTTTGTACGTTAGGGACCATGGTTCATCAAAAATTTTACCATTGTTATCCACATATTTTGCATTTTCGTGGACATATGCAGTCGTCGGATAATTTGCAGCCATATATCCAGGTCGACGACATGCATAACCAATTCGCTCATGAAGTTGTGATGAAATTTTGAAAAATGTTTTGATTTCCAACTATGATTCGTAGCTGGAGAATCATAGTAACCAAAAGAATGATCAGAAGCAAATGAATCAAAGAAATTATCAGATGAATCATACCTAGGAGATGATCGTTGTGGTAAGTAATACGAACCACTTGAAGAACCTCCAGAATGATAGTGACCATTTCTTGATGTATACACATTCGACTTCTTCTGTTGATCTTTCTTTTGTTGAGTCTGAACAGATTTAACAAACTGTTTCTTCGGTTGTTGTTGATGTTGATGAACTGGCTTAGCAATAACTTTCTTATGTTTATGTGTTGGCTGTTTCACTGAGACATCCTTGACTTCATAACCCAAACCTTTGTGCTTGAACCCTGGAATCTTTGATGCCTTAACTTTAGAATCAGAAACATTCTTCTCATTAGCTTTTCTAGTAAATTTAGTTATAATATCTTTCAGCTTGTTCTCATGAATCAGATATTTATCAAGTTCAGCTTCAGTTGAAGTACTAACAAACTTCTTACTCTTCTCAAATATCTACTCATTTTCCAAGAATGTTGAACCAGCAACAAAATTTGTAGTGTTGCCAGTTTCAAACTTCTTCTTTCTAGACTTAGATTTCTTTTTCTTTGCAGAAGTAGAAGATGCAAACTTAGAGTATTCATGCATTTCTTCATTTGGATTCATAGAAGCAGATGGAATACTTGACACATCAACTGGTGACAGAACCTTATGTAAATCATTCTTAACACTTTCTTCACTCTTCTCCTGTTTGTAGATGTAATTCAGAAATGTCGGTGACAAATTACAATTCTTTACTTGACGTTGCAAATCTAAAATGTCAAATTTTAATTCAGAAATCTTCACTCGAGCATCCAACAGATCTTTCTGAGAAGCAATGGATTGTTCCGACAACTCATTATATTCATACTTATGTCTTCTTCTCAAATCACTCTCTTCCAAAACTTCTTCAGAAACCTTTTCCCATTTCTTCTTGAAATAATCAACATCGCTTGTTAAAATTTCATTCTTTCTCGGAAAAGAACATTTTCATCTCGAAGTTTTGAAAGTTATTCTTGAAGACTAATTACTTTCTCAGCAGCTTCAATAGCAATCTGATTAGCTTTCTCATATTTCGGTTGAACAGGATAAGCCTTTTCGAATAAAGCTTTAAAATCTTTAGCAACTTCTTTAGCCTCAGCTTTAGCTTTTTCACATTCTTTACTCAAAACTTTCTTTTCTTTCAACAAACCATCATTAATCTTAGAAATTTCAGCACACTTAGGACACATTAAAGAAACTTCATTCTGAATTTCTTTTATGTCACTATCATCCCCTTTATCATATATCACACAAGAACTTGTTTCAAAAATAGAATCAGTTACATAACCATCAATTTGTTCAGTCCTGAAAACAGTATCAAAATCCTTTTTGTCTAACAACTCATTACTTTCTGATTCTAAACCTCTAGATGTTGAATCATATGATTTTTAATTAGTAGAGTCTGAGCCAACTTTGATGGTCTGAATGTTTGCACATGTATCACCTTTTTCTTTTAATGCATTCCATTTATCTTTAGCAGAATAATACACTGTGATTTCAAGAAATAACTCTCTTGAAATAGCTGTTTTGAGAATGTCTCTAGCTTTGTCTTCATTATCTGTATAAGCCTTTTCTTCTAGAGAAAGATGTCGATGTATTTTTACATCTCTTCTTCCATCAGTAGGCCATTTTAATTGTTTATTCCAAAAATCTTTGAAATGTTTGTTGATGTAAATCTCAAAATCAACTTTCCATTCATGATAATCTTCTCATTTCAACAGTGTAGGTATCATAGAACTAACTTGTGATGCACTCATTTTCGAACAATTTATGAAAAATCAGTTCAATGTGCTTGAATCACTCTTTACCATAACCGAAAACTAATACTCCAAAAACTTCAAACCCAAAAATGAAGGTCTTAGAAGTGGATTTTGGGGGTCAAAACAGAGGGTACTAGCCGTTAGGTGAGTAAAAGTCTAGATCTCTCCGAGATGTCGTTTTGGCTGGTATTAGCTCTCGTAACTCTTAACGGTTCTCAAGTTACGTCAGTTTTAGTGAAACAACCCAAAAATTCCAAACTCGTCCTAACTGAATACGAACTTGAATCGGAACTGTGACTTCGGGTGCACGAACTCAACCGAACTGAGATCAAACGAACTAAATCCGAATCTATCCGAACCACCACTTCGTTTGTCCGAACTCACCCAAACTCAGCCGAACCACCACTTCGGAGCGGTTATTTATCCGAACTGAAAGTTCTTGAGCCAAAGTGAAAATCCATGATGCGAACTCAGACGAACAAAACCGTAGTTTGTCTAAAATTTGCGATTTTAGGTGTTTTGGAATGAGATTTTCAGCAGTAGACAACAAAAATATAATAGGAACGTTCAAAAATCAAATTTAACACAAAAAACTCTTGGATTTGAGGAAACTTGATGAAATTTCATAAAAACGCACTTTCTATCTCTAGAAAAACTCAAAAATCACTACAATATAATTAGCAAAGTGTCGCACCCTGTAAGTTTTGTGTTGGGCGCGAGTGTGATGGATCATAGTCAAGGTTACACAAAACGAGCTCTGGATGATTAAACAACTAGAGCCGTTTGGAAAGTTAAGTTAAGTCAAAATAATGGAGTTTCATTTAATTAGCAGCGGAAATAGTAGTGAAAATATGTTGTCTTAATTGTTACAAAAACAAATACATTTCAAAATGATCTAAGGACATGACACCGTTAGGTGTTATGTAGTGAAATCTCCAAAAGAGCGGCTAAGTTTAACCATGACTCCAAAAACGGCAAAATGCAGGTCCTAACATGACATGGCAGTCCAGTATCCAGCAGAAATCAATTACCTGAGAATTCATATACTAAAACGAGTCAACATAAAGTTGGTGAGTTCATATGTTTAGATAGCATGCATGTAAGAGTTTGATAACAAAGGTTGATTTTATCATTCCATCGTTTGACAATTCGTTTAGATACTGTTTTATAAATTACCATGAACCTTGAATACCGAAACTAACTGATTACCCACTCATGATACTATGTCCAACAGTACCGCATGGCCAAATATAACTGTATGTACTCTCTTGACTATTAAAACGGAGTCAGGATTGGAGCTACTAATCAGAGCAGGTGCGTTAACCAAATAGATCTATTCACGAGTCATCGTTTCTGTTTGTAAATTAATCGGATTCAACTAATAGTGGGGTCTCATCATAGCATGAACAAGCATGGTATAAAAGGATTCCGACTAGAAAAAATCATGTAGTAAATAAGGTAACAAGTAATCTATTTGTCAGGCAATGATTTTGGTTGTATGAATTCTCCCCCAAGTATTAAAATAGTTAAAGAAAAGAGGCCGTGAAAACTCACATGAATGATACGATTTCAGACAGTAAAGAGGAACAAGTAAGCAGTCCTATACAACGTTATAAGACATCTTAGGACATATAAATTGGGTTGACATCTAAGTCACTCCAATTTGGTTGGTCAAGTCTTGGCGTTATGGTAACCCGGTGTTATGATACGATATCGTTGACCTTATGGGAATATTTATTGAAAATAAATATTTGTTGCGTTATAATTAAAATATTAATTATACTCATGATAAATATTAGTTTAGAAATAGTTTATGGTTCCAAACATTTATCATATGAGTTTAGAAGACTTTTACTGGAAGAAACAGCAGTTTCAATTGTTAAAAGTCAAAATACGCTTTTTGCCGGCTTTAGCCGTATTTCACGATATTTCAAAAAATGACTAAAGCAAATAATCATATAAATAAATACACATTTATTTTAATCATAGAGGGCATAACAAATCAGAAAATTCAAGTTCAAGAGTTCACTTTCCTAGTTTTGCCGGTTTTGCCGGTACGTGTTCGATTTAGCCGGTTTTGATCCTATGACTCGTTCTAGGGTTTTGTAACTTACCAAAACACTTTGTAAACATGTCTTAAGTTATTTTAAGACTATAAAATTGTTCCAAATCAGTTGTGACATTTATTTGTATATCTTAAAAAAATGGGTTTTCCAGACCCATAAAGTGTCCGTTTTTGGTCCCATTTCCCCCAAATTTATCTATTTTCAAAAGGGATCTTGTACTAGGGTTTTTATAGGTAAAAACATACTTTATATTCACATTAGAGAGGGTCAAAGTTTCTGTCCAAAATTTGCTCTAATTTATCTATAGGTTCCTCGAGTTTTTAGTAGGTATTTTTTATAGATTTAGCAGTCCAAACATATCAATAAGTCGTATGGTGCTATCCATAACCTCCTAACATGTCAAAATTACGGATCTAGGGTTCGAAAGAGTCATAAATTTCGAATCTAGTGGTTTATTCACAAAACCATGGCACATTGTACACATATTAGCATCATAACACTAGTTTTCTCTAGATCTATGTAATGTAGCATACGAGGGGTTCAAAATACATGTAATCACTAGTATAAACATAAGATTTACTAGATCTAACAAGAGTATGAACAAATTTATAGGTTACTAACAACATAGAATAAGTTACATGTTAAAAGTCAATATTTTTAACCAAGACTTGATGTAGCAGTGTCAGATGCAAAAGTAAGTTATATATCTAATCATGAGAAACTAGAGAAAAAGCGAGAAAATAAGTTCTACTAACTTGTAGAAAATGTGGAGGAGGGTGGAGAAGCTTGCTCTTGCCTCCTTGTTGCTCCTAGAAGGCTTGATCTTCTAGTGTTCTTGAGTTTTGATGGAAAAAAACTAGAGAGAGAGTAGAGAGAGAGGGAGGGCGACGAATGAGAGGAGAGGGAGATAAAGTGTGTGTGTTTGATGGTGGGAGGTAAATGAGAAGTAATCTAGGATTTCCTCTTTAAGGTTCTTTATATATGCATACAAAAAAGAAGGAAATAAAACAAGTAAAAGAGTTTGTGTAAAAGGAAAGGTGGAGGTGGCGGTTTTGGTGTCAAAACCGTGAGGGAGAGGGGAGCTAGGGGGTGGGGGGTTCATGTGGGTTCAAGGGAGGAGAGGAGGATGTCAAATGTTGTACATGTATGTGTTAGGGTGGTGATGTGAGGTTTAAGAAAAGGTGGTGTAAGATGATGATGATAATGAGGTACACGGTGAATAGTGTTTGCTTTTTGGTTGGGTGATTAGGGAAGGATTAAAAAAAGGTACTGGTTTGTTATTAGCAATCGATGGGAGGTGGTTCGATGTCGATTTGAGCCGTGAACGAGGGACGGGTCGAGTTAGGCTCAAAGGTGACAAGGAGTTGGATCATGCATGGTGTGGACGTGCATGGTGATTAACGAGTCGAGTTCAAGAAAAATAGAAATGGATAAATAAACGAAATCGTTCATTGATTATTTTGCGTCGAGTAATGTTAGGAACTTTTAACGTATAATAAAATACTATAAAGGTGACGAGGGAATATAAAAATTCTTTTTATATTTAATTACATATATTGTTGTGAAACGTTTCTTATTATTAAAGTTCCACTGAACACACACACACACACACACACACACACACACACACACACACATATATATATATATATATATATATATATATATATATAGGGTGAGGTTCATTGTAGACACTTTCGCATGTGAAATAGCTCTTTTTTACATGTGAAAGTTTTTAATTAATGAGAAAAAAGAAAAAAAGAAAAAAGAAAATTAATCACAACCATTAGATCAAGAGATCTAATGGTGAAAAAGGGTGTCTACCTGTCTACACTTATGGGGGTGTCTACAATGAACTTTTCACTATATATATATATATATATATATATATATATATATATATATATAATATTCTTGTTTTTAAAGGTCGATAGTCGAAACAATAATATAGGGTTACGCCAAGACTAACGGGTAGTTGCATAATACGTTATCTACGTTAACTAAACACAGATTTATGCACATAGTTTCAGTAAATTAAACGTTAATTTATATAATTTGACTTGGAAAACTTACGGTTGTTACATTCTCCCCTAGTTGAGAGAATTTCGTCCCGAAATTCAGACTGCGCCATCTACGGGAGCTTGATTGGAAAAAAAAAGGTGCAGATACTTAGCTTTGAACTGGTCTTCGCGTTCCTAAGTAAACTCAGACCCACGACGGGAGTTCCATCAAACTTTGAAAATAGGAATTTGGCTTCGCTTTAGTTTCTTAACTTCATGGTCAACAATTTCAGCAGGTCTCGCTATGAAGTGAAGGGTTTCGTCGATTTGGATTCCGTCGAGAGGAATAACAAGCGATCCGTCAGCATGGCACTTCTTCAGATTACTAACATGGAATGTGTTGTGAACACTGCTAAGCTCGGATGGCAGTTGCAGTCTGTAAGCTACTAGTCCAATCTTTTCAAGGATCTGGAATGGACTAATGTATTGAGGGTTTAGCTTACCACGTTTGCCAAAGCGGATAACACCTTTCCATGGAGATACCTTCAGTAGAACCTTGTCGCCGACTTCGAATGATAGAGGTTTTCGTCGGACGTCGGCATAGCTCTTTTGACGGTCACGGGCGGCCTTCAAACGATTTCAAATCTGGGAGACCTTTTCAATCGTCTCGATGACTAGTTTTGGACCGGTGATTTGGCTATCTCCTACTTCGAACCAACAGATGGGAGATTGGCACTTTCGCCGATAGAGTGCCTCGAATGGGGCGACTTGAATACTGGTATGATAACTATTGTTATATGAAAACTCACATAAGGGCAAGCGTTCATCCCAGTTGTTACCGAAATCGATTGTGCAAGCGCGCAACATGTCTTCGAGGGTTTGGATTGCTCTTTCACTCTGGCCATCAGTCTACGGATGGTAAATAGTACTTATGTCTAGTTGGGTACCCAAGGCTTCATGCAGTGACTACCAGAACTTAGAAGTGAAGCGACTGTCTCTATCGGAGATGATTGAGATGGGAGTCCCGTGGCGGGAGAGTATCTCTTTCATATAGAGTATGGTTAGTCATTCCATGGAATCCTTTTCCTTGATGGCTAAGAAATGAGTGGATTTCGTTAATCGATCAATGATAACCCAAACGGTATCGTTACCATTTCGGCTTTTCGGTAGCTTGGTGATAAAATCCATGGTAATACGTTCCCACTTCCACTCGGGGATTATCAGTTGGATAAGTAAACCGGATGGCTTCTGATATTATTCTTTAACTTTAGCGCAAGTTAAAAATTTACCAACATAAGTGGCAACTTCCATTTTCATATTGGGCCACCAGTAAAGCTCTCTCAATCCGTGGTACATCTTGTCAGCACTTGGGTGGATATACGCACCCATAGTCTATTCATGAAGTATCTAGCACCGTCAGACTTGATCTCGAATTGATGGTCCATACCACATAGATTTTTAGTTCTGACATTCTCGTCCTTAAGAGCTTCAAGTTGGGCTTCTTGGATCTTGGAGGGTAGATCGGTGTGGATGGTCAAGGCAAGGGATCTGACATGAAGCGGTTTCACACGTTCCTTACGGCTTAAGGCATCTGCTACAACGTTTGCCTTCCCAGAGTGGTATAAGATTTTGCACTCATAATCTCTAAGCAACTCGACCCATCTTCGTTGACTCATATTCAACTCCTTCTGTTTCAAGATACGCTGGAGGCTTTCATGGTCGGTGAAGACTTTGCATTCCGTGCCTTATAGGTAATGTCTCCATATCATGAGAGCGGACACTACAGCTCCGAGTTCTAGGTCGTGAGTGGTATAGTTCTTCTCATGAACTTTCAACTGACGCGAGGCGTAAGCTATGACCTTTTCATGTTGCATTAACACGCATCCAAGGCCTTGATGAGATGCGTCACAGTAAACGCAGAAATCATTATTGCCTTCAGGTAGGGCTAGAATAGGTGCGTCGCATAGCTTTTTTTTCAGGGTTTGGAAGGCTTCCTTGGTTTTATCATCCCAAATGAATTTCTTCTCCTTCTGGGTAGAGCGCTCAAGGGTTGGGCTATCTTGGAGAAGTTCTCGATGAACCTACGGTAATAGCCGACAAGACCAAGAAATTGTCGTATCTCGGTGGAGTGGTTGGAGGGCTCCAAATTTTGATCACTTCAACCTTCGTGGGGTCAACATGAATTCCACGATCATTGATTACGTGTCCTAAGAAATTCACGTCTTGAATCCAAAATTCACACTTTGAACATTTGGCGTACAGTTTCTCTTTTCTAAGCAATTCCAGGATAAGTTTGAGGTGTAGCTCATATTCTTCTTTACTACGGGAGTAGATCAGGATATCGTTGATGAACACGATAACAAACCTGTCAAGATAGGGCTTGCACAAGTGATTCATGAGGTCCATGAATACGGCAGGCGTGTTGGTTAACCCGAAAGGCATGACCATAAAGTCGTAGTGACCATAACGAGTTCTGAAAGCGGTCTTAGCAATATCCTCATCACAAACTTTCAGTTGGTGGTAACCAGATCATAAGTCAATCTTGGAATAAAAACTTGATCATTGGAGTTGGTCGAATAGATCGTCAATCCTCGGGAGAGGATACTGGTTCTTTACCATTAGCTTATTCAGTTATTGGTAGTCAATACACATACGGAAGGATCCGTCTTTCTTCTTGACAAATAGAACAGGGGCTCCCCAAGGTGAGAAGTTCGGTCTTATGAGGCCTTTTTCAAGAAGTTCTTGTAATTGATTCGACAACTCTCTCATCTCGGATGGAACTAAATGATACGGGGATCGGGCAACTGGAGCGGCTCCTTGAACTAAATCGATCTGAAATTCTACATGTCTAGGCGGAGGTAGGCTAGGTAGGTCTGACGGAAATACGTCTGCGAAGTCTCGGACAATTGGAGCATCTTCAATCTTTCTCTCTTTAGATTTCTTGGAAGATATATGCGCTAGAAGGGCAGGATAACCTTTTCGTAGGCACTTTTGGGCCTTCATGCACGAAATGATGTGAATATTGGTATCGACACGATCTCCTTGAATGGTCAGGGTCTCGTTGTTGGCTAGAGGAATCTTGACTTACTTCTCCTGACAAACTATCTCTGCATGATTTGCGGATAGCCAATCATTCCTACTACCACATCAAAGCTTCCGAGTTGGACGGGTAGAAGATCAATATTGAACTTATGTCCTAATAAATTCAATGTATAATCTGGGAGGATTTCACGCGCATATATTTGTTTATTGTTGGCCAATTAGATTAGTTACTTAGCATCTAATGTCCTAGGTGTGATACAAAGGATATGACTAAAATCACTAGACACAAAGCTCTTATCGGTGCTGTGTCGAATAAAACAGATGCATAATGGTCATTTAACAGAAACATAGCCGTAACAGTGTGCGGGTCATGTCGTGCTTCTGTTGCGTTCAGAACAAACGCTCTTCCTCGGGCGCCTTTGGTTCCTGATCTTTTTTGCTTGGGACAATCACTCTTGAAGTGACCAGTGTTTCACACTCGTAACAGGTATTCGTTGTCTGAGTTTTGTTATTACGACTCGGACAGTCCCAGTAGATGTAGCCTTTCTCCTTGCAATTCTTGCAGTAGATGTTATTGCATTCCAAAGTATGTTGTAGATTACACTTGTTGCACAAGGGCAGATTACCGGTTTAAGCCTTGATGGCTTTCGGAGATTCCAAATCAGGAATTTCCGCGGGTTTCTTCTTCTTCCAGTCATGACCATGTTTGCGTTTGTGATCAGACTTGGCATTTCCAGAGGGTGTGGAAGGGATAACGGCAGGTTTGGATTCAACGGTTTTCTTTGCGAACGACGCGCCTTGGCAAACGGCTTGATAAGTCAAGCTGTGGGCCAATCGCACAATACTCTGGAGCGTAGCGGGGACCGAAGACATGACGTTGCCTTAAATGAGGGGAGAGAGTCCCCAGGTGTACCTCTCATTCTTATTATACCATTGTGGAGCACAGGTGTGTCAACTCGTGGAAACGTCGTGTATACCCGGCTACGTTAGCACCAACCATAGTGAGATTTTAGAATTCAACTTCCAAACGTTGCAACTCTTCCCTGGGGCAGTACTCATCTTTCATGAGCACCTTCAGATCGTCCCACGTCATGGCGTAGGCAATATCTTGATCCAAAGATTCTACATAAGAGTTCCACCAGGTCAGAACGCATTCGCTAAAGGTACAAGTTGCGTACTTGACCTTATACTCGGCAGGGCAGTTACACATGCGGTAGACAGACTCGGTCTTCTCGAACCACCAAATCAGTCCAACTGCACCTTCAGTGCCTTTGAAATGAACAGGCTTGCAGTTCATGTAGTCCTTGTAGCTACAGTCTCGAGAACCTGTAAGTTTAAACCAAAAGCTTCTTGAAAACAATTCTTTATAATTGATATTCGTTGATCTTTAATCCAATCGTGGATTTAACTTACCGATAGGTGAGAGATTTCCATCTGAGGCAGTAGAACGTTCTGCGTTAGCAGCAGCGAGTGCTTTAGTCACACATTGGAGCATCCATAGGCGGCGGCATCCATAGGCGGCGGTGGAGGCGGAGGAGGATAAGGGTTCCTGTTAGCTCTCGTAGTGCGTTTGGGCACGATTATAATTTCACATAGGCAAAAGAAGAGTAAGACATTATAATAACAACCATACATATCACGACACACATCAACCACACATATATATAAGGAGAATCATAACATCACGACATAATTAAATAGAGGGTCATAACATACATCATAACATACATAGTCTTGTTTGAAACAATTCTTACAAAAGATAACATTGTTCAGGTGGATAAATCATGATTCCACAGTAGTACAAGAGTCAATACATTATAAAATTTAGGGTAAAGCAGATCCCCATATCTCAGCAACTACTAGATAAATCATGCCTGCTCGAGTAATACGAGAATCTCCCCGATCTGTGTGATCACCAAAAGCGTCAAGCGGAGGACAACGGTGAAGTCTCCATGAGAAGGGGTGCTAGCAGCGAGTGCCTGAACATATGCGAGTGTAGCATCGCCGACACCGTTGGTTTCAGACAGAAGAGTGTGCAAGGTGTCCAGGGCATGGTCGAAAGAAACAGTGCGGCTCTCAAGTTCGACGACGCAAGCCTCGAGAACGGCAAGAGGGGTAGAAGGGGCCTGAAGGATGGCCTGGGGACGACGTATCTCGGCGTCTCGGCGAGCAATGCAGTCATAGAGTGATGAGATAAGAATGTCAATAGGGATTCCTAGAAGAACAGGAGGTGGGGCAGTAACCTCAGGATGGGGTACAGGTGCAACGGGAACATCTCTGGCAGCAGTGGCGGAAGAAGACTCGCCAAGCTCAAAGGTACTGTCACTAAAGTGTACCCGCTTCTTTGGTGGAAACGAGGGCTGGTCAGATGAAGGAGGACAGAAGGCTCAGATGACCGGGATCGTTTGCGAGAAGATCCTGCAAGGGTAGCACGGCCAGAAAGCGGAGCAGAACGGCGGATCACCGACTTCCTAGGGGTGTACATCCGAAGGGGTCCAGTAGGGGTAGTCCTGAAAGGGCGAAACGTAGGTTTACGCACATAAGAAGGAGGACGAGATGCACTCAGAGTAACCACGATAGAATCTCTGTCAGCAGGAGGGTCTGCAGCTATGATAACCATATCAAAGAAAGGCGGCTCCTCAGGATCCTCATCGGAATCAGTGTCGTCGTCGTCCGGAAAGTCTAGCACGCGCGTAGGTGAGTGGGGGTCAGCAGTGGGTGACGAAGGCTCATAAGTCGGAGATGGTGGAGCTGATACAACCTCAATCTCAGCCTCAGAATCTGATGACAACATGACTGGCTCTGGAGTGGACATGCTGTGACAAAGTTTCCAAGTCATAATAATAGTTTTACGTTAGCATACTTATTATAGTCAAGTAATGCAAACAAGTAATGCATATGATGGTACTTAGTATAGAGTTAGGCTATAGTCTAGGTCCTAGCATGCAACCTAGTTCTCTATAAACTTGGCTCTGATACCAATCTGTCACACTCTGTAATTTTTGTGTTGGACGTGAGTGTGATGGATCATAGTCAAGGTTACACAGAACGAGCTCAGGATGATTAAACAACTAGAGCCATTTGGAAAGTTAATTTAAGTCAAAATAATGGACTTTCATATAATTAGCAGCGAAAATAGTAGTGAAAGTATGTTGTCTTAATTGTTACAAAAACAATTACATTTCAAAACGATCCAAGGACATGACACCGTTAGGTGTTATGTAGTGAAATCTCCAAAAGAGCGGCTAAGTTTGACCATGACTCCAGAAACGACAAAATGCAGGTCCTAACATGATAAGGCAGTCCAGTATGCAGCAGAAATCAATCACCTGAGAATTCATATACTAAAACGAGTCAACATAAAGTTGGTGAGTTCACAGGTTTAGATAGCATGCATGGAAGAGTTTGATAACAAAGTTTGATTGAATCATTCCATCGTTTGACAATTCGTTTAGATATTGTGTTATAAATTACCATGAACCTTGAATACCGAAACTAACTGATTACCCACTCATGATACTATGTCCAATAGTACCGCATGGCCAAATATAACTGTATGTACTTTTTGACTATTAAAACGGAGTTAGGATTGGAGCTACCAATCAGAGCAGGGGCGTTAACCTAATAGATCTATTCATAAGTCATCGTTTCTGTTTCTAAATTAATCGGATTCAACTAATAGTGGGGTTTCATCATAGCATGAACAAGCATGGTACAATAGGATTTAGACTAGAAAAGCTCATATAATAAACAAGGTAACAAGTCTATTTGTCACGCTATGATTATGGTTGTATGAATTCTCCCCCAAGTATTAAAATAGTTAAAGAAAAGGGGCCGTGAAAACTCACCTGAATGATACGATTTCAGACAGTAAAGCGGCACAAGTAAGCAGTCCTATACAACGTTATAAGACATCTTAGGACATAGAAATTGGGTTGACATCTAAGTCACTCCAATTTGGTTGGTCAAGTCTTGGCGTTATGGTAACCCGGTGTTATGATACGATATCGTTGACCTTAATGGAATATTTATTTTCAATAAATATTTGTTGCGCGATAATTAAAATATTAATTATACTCATCATAAATATTAGTTTAGAAATAGTTTATGGTTCCAAACATTTATCATATGAGTTTAAAATACTTTTATAGGAAGAAACGACAGTTTCAATTGTTAAAGTTAAAATACACTTTTTGCCGGTTTTAGCCGTATTTCACGATATTTCTAATAATGACTGTGGAAAATGATCATATAAATAAATACACATTTATTTTCATCAAAGAGGGCATATCAAATCAGAAAATGCAAGTTCAAGAGTTCACTTTCCTAGTTTTGTCGTTTTTGCCGGAACGTGTCCGATTTAGCCGGTTTTGATCCTATGACTCGTTCTAGGGTTTTGTAACTTACCAAAACACTTTTTAGATATGTCTTAAGTTATTTTAAGCCTCTAAAAGTGGTCCAAATCAGTTGTGACCTTTATTTGTATATCTTTATAAAGATAGGTTTTCTGGAGTCGTAAAGTGTCTGTTTTTGGTCCTGTTCTTCCCCAAACAAGTAAAAGAGTTTGTTTAAAAGGAAAGGTGGAGGTGGCGGTTTTGGTGTTAAAACCGTGAGGGAGAGGGGA
>JBCNJP010000003.1:27652104-27677219 GCA_039602395.1 Deinandra increscens subsp. villosa
TTGAGCCAAGACTGGGAGTGGGCGTCACATAAAAAAATTTAAATCGCTTCCATTTCACCTCCCCCAACTGTCTCCATTAATACGGTAATAAATAAAAATACAGGTGACACATTTAATACCAGGCGAATCTCATCATCCACCGTCTATAAAACTAGGCACTCGATTGCATTTTGAAATCACGCAAACACAGTTCATTAAATTACACATCAAATCACAAAACCACAGATAAACGAAAAAATGTCTTCATCTTTCTCCAACACCAGAGTATCCAACAAAAACGCTCTCAAGGAGAAACTAAATCGGAAAATAATGCTAGAGTACAACAAGGAGAAGCTGCTGATAGACGTCCTCGAACAAAAATTCGAAAGCCTCCAAGAAAACACGCAAGCCAGAGAAGAAATTGCGCAGAAGATAAGCAGTCTACCAAAGAATTCACTTCAAGACATTGTCTGTTTGTTCATGATAGACCAGGACAAAAATGATATGGAGCAGATGGAAACAATAAACAAAATACTCGAGGCTATGAGTGCCTCTCTTGAGTTAAAAATGTCTTTTTTTACAAATCTATCAGTAGAATGTATCTCTATTATCAAATAATAATAATAATAATAATAATTTTTATATTTCTTCATTTTATTCTTCATTTATGTTGGTTTATGTTTACTTTAATTTATGCAAATGATTAAAAATAAAAAACACATAAAATGATTATTAAAAAAAACTAACCAGTAATATATATAAAAAACAATTCGAACTTAGAATTACGCAACCTAAAACTAATCACGCAAACGATAAAATTACGCACATATTAAAATAAATCACGCAAACACAGAAAACTCTAGTAAAAAACTAAAATAAAACTACTTAAACTTTATCAATGATTCTGCAAAAAAACAAAATCAACTTTAAAAATACGCAATTATAACAATAAAAATACAACAATATTACGCACACTATAATTGTGTATGATTCCCGCTAAAAATACATGAACATATGTTCAAAAAATTGGAGATTCTATTATCATGCATTTTACTTGTAATTTCACGCACGAAGTAACTCATAAAATTAAGGTTATAAAAAACCACGCAACGACATATAATTAAAACACAAAAAATATAATATTCACGGAAAACAATAAAAACAAAAAAAAATACAAAAAAATAAAATTACGCAATTATTTAATAAAAACGCAAACAGAAAAACTCTTACAAAAAGAAAAAAAACATGAACATAAGTTAAAAAAATTAATTAATTGACTTTCTATAATCACGCATGTTGATTTTATTTTGACACATGAAGAAACTCGATATAAAACACCTTACAACAAATCACGCAAAACACATGAAGAAACGTTGTGACGTAATCTACCGTTTATTTTAATTAAAAACTTTAAATTGACAAAAATGCCCCTCCACGTCCAGAAAGAAAACGCCACGCGTCGGCCTCTCCTTCCTTCGCACGCTTCGCACGGAAAAAACCTTTTGTATTTGAACTTTCACCATATATATATATATATATATATATATATATATATAGGGGAAGGATCCTGTGAAAACACCCCTTTTTTGTGAGAACTGCGTAAACAAATCTTAAAACCTACATAACTTTTTCATACGTTAATATTTTTTTTTAAAAAATTTGCACCAAAAGTCTTAAAATTATATTATCTTTAATCCTATAAAAGTTTTAAAAAACTTAACGCTTTTTTATTTTTTTTAAATATTTTTTTGTGTGGTGCACATGTGCATCACAAAAATAACTCATACTTTTAGTATGAGTTAATATTTTTTTTTCTTAGTCGCACCATATGCAATATATTTTCATATTTTTTTTGCGTTTTTATTGAATGATGCACATGTGCATCATACAAAAAAAAAACGCTCATACATGTGATATACATTAATAGTTTAAAAAGAAATTGCACCCTAAATCTTATAGTTGTGTTATCTTTAGATTTAAAGAAAAAATAGCATTTTATAACTTTTTTTAATTATATGATGCACATGTGCATCACACGGGAAAAAAAACGTTCAGTTTTTTTTTAATATTTTGCTCCAGATTTAAAGATAACGTAATTCTAAGACTTTTGGCGCAAATTTTATGAAAAATCGTTAACGTATGAAAAAGTTACGTGAGTTTTAATATGTGTTTTCGCAGTTTTCACAAAAAGATGTGTTTTCGCAGGATCCTAACCCTATATATATATAGTTAAAGGTTCATTATAGACCCCTTAAAAAGTGTAGACCCCATAGACCCCTCTAATAACCGTTAGATCACTTAAATTATTGGCTAAGATTGATTTGGTTAAGTTAATTACATCTTTAAAAAAAATCACGCGGAGGGGCTTTAATGTCTTTTCCCATCATACGTTTAGATTAGATATTTCGTCATCCTCATCCTCGTATCTTCGCCCATATATGAATTTTGATCAATCTCCATTCCGTCATCCACGTTTCTTCGACGATCTCCATCTGTATTCCATCTTTTTAAAGGTTTTTTTCTCCCATTGTTCTTCTCATCTACGTAAGTATATTAGGGCTTTTGATTTTTGGTGTCCTCGATTGTTAGGGTTTTCGATTTCTGATTCTGATTGAACCATAGTTTTGGGGGTTTTCATGATCTATGGATTGTCGATTGGGTTTTTGATTTTTTTAACTGTTTCAAATCATCATATCTAGTTTTTAATTTGATATCCAACTTGTAGATTGAAATTAAATATCTGATCGAGTGAAGTTACAGAAGTCAAACCCTTTGATTTCACAATCTTCTTCTTCAAAGCTACCTAATTTCAAGAAATTTGTGAAGCTCAAATATGTAAAATTAGGGTATCGCTATCTTATAACCCATGGGATGTAACTTTTCATAGACATAGAAATCCAACTTTAATGCCCCGTCTCATGGTTCCCCTGTTCCCGGTGGATGAAAAATGCCCCGTCTGCAACAAGGTGTGTTTGGATTCGTTCGGGGAGCACGCCGTACACTGCAAAGAGCTCCCAGGTTTTAAATATCGTCATGATGTAGTAAGGGACGTTCTGTTCGACATCTTCAGGCGGGCTGGGATCTCAGCCAGGAAAGAGGCTCCTGTTAACTTCCTGTCTGACCCCAGGGATGGGCGTTCCACTCTCCGGCCGGCCGACATACTTGTTTTTGGGTGGCAGAATGGGAAACACGCTTGTGTTGATTTGACGGGGGTTTCCCCTTTTGTGGGGCTAAGGGCCAGCACTTTCACAGCAGGTCAGGCGGCGTCCAGGGCAGCCGCTGGAAAGGTTAACAAACATGAGAAAGCGTGCATTGAAAATCAACATGTGTTTGTTCCTTTCGCCTTTGACACCTTCGGCCATCTAGAGACAGAGGCGGTGGCCATGTTGAACAGGATCCAGAAAGTCATGCGCGGGAATAGTGCGACCTCTAGATTGAAGAATGTTGTTTTTATACGGCTAGGGTTTGCTATTCAAAAAGGGTTGGCGGCGCAGCTTGTTGCCCGCCTTTCCTGCGTATTGACTTAAGTCGTGTATGTTTCTTTTGGTTCAATATTAATACGAGTCGGAACATGCAGGTTTATTTTAATTGCAATCTAGTTCCAACATCAGCTCTGAGATCATATTCAGGTCTTCCACATCTCTTATCATTCAAATTATACCCTTCAAAACGGTGCATTTCGTTATATGTTTTCTGATTGACTTAGCTTTTGGTGTTGGTGTTGAGAATGCTATTGGTTATTGGTTTAAAAGGTTATTGAAAGGGGATTACACGTTATTCTTGGTTTCCATTTGGGTTTTCATGGTAGGTGTTGCAAAAGTGAGTTTTATAATATGCTCAGTTAGTTCAGTTGTTTCAGTTATGTTTTGGTTTTTTTTCTCACTCTAGCATGACGTGCGAATTAGGCTTTCTCATGTTCTTTAATCTTCTTTTATGTTATTCACTTATTTGTTATATTATGCTCTGTTGTCAGTAATGTTGTATCATTCAATAGGTGTTCAACTATTTAATTTCAGCTACCCTTGAAGCTATTGATGACGGGAATGGTAAACCTTTCAATATTTTATTTGGTTTCTAGCTGCATAATCTTATAAGGACAGATTAGAGCCAATGTGTAGAGATGTTAAGATCAGTCCGAGAACGTATGATGTTTATTTCATGTAAATTTCGGGAGTTTTGATTGTTGGATGCATTGTTAGTTGTAAAATTGTAATTATTGTTTCAGCATTAACAATTAGGGTTAGTTGTGGAGCCTCGAGTGAAGGACGGGTGAGCCTCAATCTTAGTTCTTCTCATAGCACTCCGGACATGGATTGCCTAATCCATATGAAAACGAATTGTTTATATCTGTCTTCATTGAATTGTTTCAAGGCATATATGTTACCTTTACATTCAAGATATAATTTGGTCATTAGGAACAAGAGATGTGTGTTTACAGTGGCTTATGGCTTGCATCACAGGAATGCATTTGTATTTGCATCTGCATTTGTGATTGTGTTGTACTGATTTACAGATTTGTGTGTATTATATTTGTGGATTAAGGCTTTAATTTTTTCATGGTCTGTTTGCTTAACAGTTTCTATTTCGAATTATTGTTATTTGCGATCCAGATCTTTAAGATGTATACCTCACAGAAGATCCAAAAGGATAAGGATGTCGAACCCACTGAGTTTGAGCCGAGTGTTGCTCAGATCATGTCTGATAGTATCATATGTCCATTCTTTTGAAGTTATATTGTTTTTATTATTTGCAATTAGAGTTTTATTATTTGTTTCTATTTATTATATCACTACAGGCATTGTTTGACCTTGAGAACACAAGCCCAGAGATCAACAATGACTTATTCATCAACTCTGCAAACTAAATATTTTTTCTTTTTTATACAAGTCATTTTTTAAGAATCTGATAGCTTTGGCTCCTTACATCACGGATATGAATTAGTTACTTTCTGGATATGTGGCTTGGTAGTTTTCTAAGCATGCTCATTACATGAGTCCATGTAGTGATCAACAACATTCTAAATGAACCTGATTTTAGCTGTGATCATCAGCATTAACTCCAACTAACAACAAACAACTCCAATTTTAGAAACCATTCTTTATTTATAATGTTTTAAATGGGCTTTATAACCCAATTGACTTTGTAGTGAGTTTTAATTTGAACCATATTTACAGTTAGTTTTAATACATTGAGTTCATATTTACAGTGAGTTTTTTTTAATCATATTTTAATGAGTTTTAGTTCGAACCACTTGCAGCGAGTTTTAAATTGAACCATATTTGCATTGAGTTTTAATTTGAACCTTCTTCTTCTACTGTCTTTACTGGTAAACCAATTTTGCCACCCTTATTTCACTCTTATCCAAAAATCCTACTCAAGTCAACTAAAAATACCGACCCACTCCAATAAATGAAAAAAAAAACTTTTACATGTTGCACACAATGAGTTTTAAACACAACAGTGAGTTTTAAAAAACAATGATTTAAAAAAAAATTGAGTTTTATAACACAATAGTGAGTCATATAACACAACAGTGAGTTTTATAATTCAATAGTGAGTTTTATAACTCAAATTTAAATATAAGTTTGTTGTGAGTTTTAAAACAATGAGTTTTATAAAACATCAATTTTTTTAAAAATAGTGAATTTTAAAACACAACAATGGGTTTTAAAATTCAATAGTGAGTTTTAATACTCAAATAATGAGTTTTATAATTTACGGCGAGTTTTAAACTCAATACGAGTTCTATGGAACATCGGTTTTTATAACCAGTGAGTTTTTATAATCAATAGTGAGTTTTAAGCTCAATAGTGAGTTTTTTAATTTACAGTGAGTTTTATAAAACATCGATTTTTAAAAAAATAGCGAGTTTTATAATTCAATAGTGAGTTTTATAACACAACAGTGAGTTTTATAATTCAATGTTGAGTTTTATAACTCAATTTTAGATATAAGTTTGTAGTGAGTTTTAATACTCAAATAATTAGTTTTAAACTAAACAGTGAGTTTTATTGAACATCGATTTTTAAAAATAGTGAGTTTTATAAATCAATAGTGTGTTTTAAACTCAATAGTGAGTTTTATAATTTACAATGAGTTTGAAAAAGCAGTGAGTTTTATAAAACATGGATTTTAAAAAAAGAATAATGAGTTTTGTAATTCAGTAGTGAGTTTTATAACACAACAGTGAGTTTTATAATTCAATAGTGAGTGTTATAACTCAAATTTAGATATAAGTTTTTAGTGAGTTTTAATACTCAAATAATGAGTTTTAAACTCAATAGTGAGTTTTATAATTTATAATGAGTTTGAAAACAATGAGTTTTATAAAACATCAATTTTTAAATATATAGTGAGTTTTGTAACACAACAGTGAGTTTTAATACTCAAGTAATGAGTTTTATAACTCAAATTAATGAGTTTTATAACTCAAATTTAGATATAAGTTTGTAGTGAGTTTTAATACTAAAATAATTAATTTTATAATTTTCTGTGAGTTTTATAGAACATCAATTTATAAAAACAGTGAGTTTTAAACTCAATAGTGAGTTTTTTAATTTACAATGAGTTTTTAAACAACAGTGAGTTTTGTAATCTACAGTGAGTTCTAAAAAAATTATGAGTTTTATAATTCAGTATTGGGTTTTATAACTCAAATTTAGATATAACTTTGTAGTGAGTTTTAATAAACGATGAGTTATAAAAACAATGAGTTTTTAAATTAGTGAGTTTTAAACACAATAGTGAGTTTATAGTTTACAATGAGTTTTAATCTGTAGTGACTTCTAAGAAATAGTGAGTTTTATAACACTCACTATTTATCACAAAAATATAAAAACAAAAAACATTGGATAATAGTATGAACATCTTTATAATCTCAATTTGTTTATATTACAAAGTAGCACCAACATTTGTTTATTAGAGACATGCGCGAGATGTTGAGGACAATGTTTTGGAATGTCTGGTTTGAGGCCACATGCAGCAATCTCGACAGTGGCTTGAATCGGTCAAAGTGTAGCATATGCGGCCTCCCCCGTCACCATATCCCACCATTCCAAAGCTAAACACATTGCTCATCCATGTCTCTGTAACTGTTTCTGGGTCACCAACAATGATATGTTAACAAACAACAACTCCTTTATGATAGGTCATATTCACACATCATGTATCATGATGTTATTGCTTTAATAAAGCCAAAAGTTAAGCATAGAAAATTAGTAATAATGTTGGTAATTATCATTAGGTATTGGTAATTCTTCATGTTTGATAAGAGCATGTTGCCCCAAATAAGTAAGGAAATTTGTTGAGTGAGATAATTTGTCTATTGTTGCTCTTATGGCATCAACCACATGATCCTACAAGCCGAGTCAAAGAACTTCAGTCTACTTTTTTGGATCATTTCAAATGGGTCAAATCAAAGAATTTAGGCAAGTGGGGAACAAATCAAACATGTTAAACTAGATGAAAGACACAGAGGCACTTTTTAATGCATACATTCTCTTAAATTTTTATTATTTATAGATTTAGATTACTATGATAAAAAAAACAAACTTTAAATCATAGTTTTTGAAAAGTTTGATGATTGTCTTCTGGCTTAAAATAATTTGGTTTAGCGACATTAAAATTAAAACAAAGTTGATTACCTTTTATGATTAACCTATTTGTTATTCACAAATATATTATGAATAGATTTATAAATTTTAAAAAAGTTGTTTGTGGGTCAACTCAACCCCGCCAGCTGACTAGTTTGACCTGAATTAAACTTAGCTTGTTTTGACATGTTACCTAACCCATTCTTCTTACCAACTGCTAGAATTGAGAAAACCTAGAAAGGATGAGCGGGTTGATCATAAGTCAATAGGTAACTCCCCTGAAAATCAAGTTCTGCGAGGTATCGAGATATGGCTCCCACAACTGCCCCTAAACCCTGAAAATCCCATATATTTCATTCAAGATAAAATAAATGAATTAAACTACTGTCAAAAGATCATACAGGCTTGGTCAAATTACCACATGCTTGAAGACTTTGCTGAAGCTGGGAATAAGGATGATTTGCACGAGTCTTAACATACTAATCGGTAAACATGCATCCTAAACGTTTATTAAACTTTTTAAGGATCTTGTGAAGTCCAGTTGCATTTATCTCAACAAAAAATAGAAGCTTTAGTTGATCTCTTCTAATGTCTCTATATGTTTCTTGTAAGCTATTCTTGGTAAATCAAACTCAGTGAAGCATGTCTTGTTGTTCTGCATGCTTAGCTATCCTGCTACTAAGAATCCTTTATTGCTCCAAAAAAAAAAGAACAATTTTTTTCAATCTGCATAAATCAAATGAGCCAAAATAAATCACTCATAACAATCCAAAAACCAAAAGACATTGTAGAAAACTCATTGTGTACTTGATCATCGAGAATTCTTGAAAAGTATTTGAGAACATCAATAACTATTCGTAGGAATTCTTTCGTTTGAATCTTTTTCTTCTTCACCACTATTTGACCATGAACTGACCCACAACACCGAGTTTTAAAACTCAACAGTGAGTTTTAAAGTTAACAATGAGTTTTAAAGTCAATAATGAGTTCTAAACACAAAAGTGAGTATTAAATTCATTTTACAAACTAACAATTCAAACTCACTTAGTTGTATAAAACTCATAATAGATTCTAAAACTCATATTGAAACTCACTTTTTTAAAATGTATTCCAATTACTCAATGCAAATATGCATAAATGGCTTTTTAAAACTTACCAAGGATTTAAAACTTACTATACTTAAATAATAAAACATATATTATTGATATTCATGTTAAGATTTTAATATAAATCACTGCAAACTTTAACTAAACTCAACAGTGAGTTTTATAACTTAGCATTATGAATAGACGGCTTATTAAAACTCAGTGAGAAAATTTTATCACAACTCAGTGAGTTTTAAGTTATATTTAGGAATTTTCTCATTATTAGTCACATTCATGTTACAAACCAAAAGAAATAAAACTCACTGAGTTGTTTTCACAACACCAATGAACTAAATATGTTACTACTGAACACATGTTACAACATATCATGTTACAAACTAACAAACCAACAATTAAAACTCACTAGTAATTAACAAAGTTTTACTATGGATGAACAACAAATCTTCAGTATCTATAAAAAGAACCCCTAGTGAGTTAAAACTCATGTTACAAACTAAAAATTAAAACTCATTGTGCTTATTAAAAGTACTAATATTAGTTCTAAATCTCTTAGAGTCTCCATCCAATGTTTATGAGCAGCGGACAATGTGAAGTATGAATCAAGATTAGAGGAATAAAATAAAACTAAGAAGGTGTATAATAATAACAATTTAAATCTCACAGGTGAGATTTGATTACATTTTCTCATTTGTAGAATGATCATCGGCCGTGGTATTTGGAATGGATTTCTTTGTATTCTTTTCACTTGCCACCGGAGAAACGAGAGGTGATTTTTGGGAGGCAAATCTAGATTCGGTGCTTATCGATCCATTGAAATCAGTGAATCGGAATTAGTGTTGGTAGGTGAATCGGAATCTGGTGAATCGGACGTGCGATTAAGAGAATCGATTTCGA
Organism: Deinandra increscens subsp. villosa; assembly: GCA_039602395.1. Classification (NCBI taxonomy): domain Eukaryota; kingdom Viridiplantae; phylum Streptophyta; class Magnoliopsida; order Asterales; family Asteraceae; genus Deinandra; species Deinandra increscens. Next base: position 27,661,676 of record JBCNJP010000003.1, read on the forward strand.
AGTTCAGATGGTAGATGAAGGTTTATGTTTATGAAGTGTGGTTTTGAAGTTCAGGTGCCGATTAAGGGTTTTGGAAGTTCAGAACTTCAGATGATGGATTAAGTGGCTTCCAATTTAATTGTTTTTTTGACAATCCTACCCCTCATCTAAAAAAACTCGCTGATTAAAAATCTAATGCTTAAAAATGGGGTCTATGAGGTTTACCTTTTTAGGGGGTCTACAATGAACTTCGCCATGTATTATACCGTGTTCTCTAAACTCGTTAAATACTGATTTTCGAGTAAATAATCCACGTTAAATCTTGACATGTCTGAAATAATATAAAAGCCTTGTAAATATTCTCGGAGCACTTAAATCGTCTAATAGTATGTATTATGATAAATATTCGGTTAACGGGCGGTATAAGACGCGAATCCCGTTTATCTCCATTATGTGAACCGAGTATATCATTACGACTGTAATTCTCAGTGAATACTCAGAAAATATTCTTAACCTCACAGGGTTGGTGAAGCTAACTTATATGATTAAATAAGTTATTTTTGGTTCATGTTGCGTATCCATCTCGTTTACCGATTTAACCGTTTCTTTTACCGATTCCTACGGTTATACCTTCTAACAGTCAGTTCATCAATGATCAAGTATTTGGCGTCTCCAGATACCCTAATCTCATCTCAGTGACCTCTTTGTCACTGTCGATGACATACACGCGTTAAGCGTCATTTAACTTTTCCATATACGCATTTCACTTGTAATCTCCTGAACGGACTTTCTAACATGTATTAGCATCCATGTTAATATATCCATAGCCATAACTTATCGACTCAACATATTTATGATAACGTCTAGTTATCCGGCACGTTGATCGATTAAGCCACATAATCTGCCAGTTCCACTCGAACTCATCTTTTATCGACCTGTAACACTTTGGTTCACATAATAAATGCTTAAAATACTTTTAACAACTCACCCAAACATCGGGTATACATATTGGGCCTTTGATGGGCCTTACTTCTCTTAATGAGCCTAACGGGCCTAACTGGGCTTACCAGGTCCAGTTTATTAATTGGAAAAATTTCCCCTAGATTTACCGGAAGTAACGAGGTGTTACATCGGATCAGGCGAACTGGCAGTTCGCTTGGAGTTCGGCTGGTCGAGTATAAATATTTGTTTGTTGCTTTGTAATTTATAATGGAGAGAGATAGATCTGAGCTAAGTGTGTGTTTTGTGAGATGTTTTCTTTGAGTGATTCCAGACTGTAATTCAGTCTTTGTTGATCAATAAAACAATCATTTTTATTACGTTTTTCATCCGAAATAGCTAGATCGAGTAGATGATCCAATGCTCACGCACTTTCAAATCCTCTGTTGTCACTCGTTTTTAATCATTGACGCACAACAATTTCTTGTACGAGGAGCCATCACTAATGACTCGTTCGATACAGTCCATCACATCAAATCTCATCTTTCATGTCACTCTCAACTCGTCAGTATAAGCTTTAACTTTTACACGCCGATTTTTTTCTCCATACTTATTATTCTACTCTATGCTTTTCACTATATAAATTTTGGGACGAAATTTCTCTAAGTAGGGGAGACTGTAACAATCCTGAAATTTCTTTTTTTTAATTAATAAAAGCTTCTAGTTATCAATTAAATTGAGTTATTTATTTACTTTACTAAATTAATTCTCATCCCCCACCATTTGGTGGAGTGGATATACCCTTGCCTTCCAATGTGGAGGTCAATGGTTCAAATCCCACCAAACACAAAAAATGAACGATTAATGAAAAATTATAGAGGTGGGTCAGAGGTTTTACCATAGTGGGCCTTAGGGTGGTGGGTTTCCTCTGGGAAGGATGTGCAACATAGAGACCCCCGAGTAACCGAGTGTTTGCCGTTCAAAAAACAAAAATTAAATTAATTCTCCTAGCAACATTAGTAAATAAATATTTATTAGTCTCAAGTTTTTTTTAAATTAATATGCACTAAACAAACTTGATTTTTATAATTGTTTCACAACATTTAATGGCGTCATGATAGATTTAATTGTTGATGCATGATTCTTGGTTCGCCGTGTGAAGTATCAAGAACAAGATAAAAGCTACAAGAATGTGCTTGTCCGAACTGACACGAACTGCCAGTTCGGATGCACACGAACTTGTCCGAACTGGCAGTTCGGATGATCGTGTGTTCGCACAAAATTGTTCATCTATAAATAGCCTTGTCTTGTATAGAATTAGAACTTCTTGGTCATATTCTACACCTTTTGTGTGTTTTTCTGGGTGGCTTTACTCTCAAGCTTATCAATACAAATTTTCATTCGTATTTACACGTTGATCTCATTTACATCTCATAATCACTAGATTAGCAAACGATCCAACGCTCACGTAATTTCAGTTGGTATCATAGCTTCCTGGTTCCATTTCTGTGACAAACAAAATTTGACCAGATCATTCCTCGAAAAGAAAAATTTACAAACAAAATTTGACCAGATCATTCCTCGAAGGCAATCATCTTTAGGCCTTCAACACATGATTCAAAATTTGGACGAGGAAGGGATTTTGTAAAAATGTCCGACACATTCTGATCGGAGCTTACCTTTTGAAGCTGAATTAGCTCCCGATCATAGCAATCACGAATGAAATGTACCTTTATGTCTATATGCTTGGTTTTAGAATGTTGGACGGGGTTTTTTACAATTTCTAGAGCAGCAGCGTTATCACAAAAGATAGGAGTGTTAACGAATTCCATACCGTAATCTGTGAGCTGGTTTTGGATCCATACTACCTGTGAAGTACCGGCAGATGCTGCCACGTACTCAGCTTCGGCAGTTGATTTTGATACGGTATGCTGCTTTTTGCTCTGCCATGAGATGAGCCTATCTCCCAGGTACTGACATCCTCTAGTAATAGATTTCCTGTCAAGGTCACTACCTCCATAGTCACTGTCAGTAAAAGCATATAATTGAAAATCAGTGTTCTTTGGGTACCAAAGACCAAGCCTAGGCTTGCCCTTCAGATACCTAAAGATACGCTTAACAGCAGATAAATGTGAAAGTTCAGGATTGGCCTGATAGCGTGCACACACACAAACTGCATGCATGATGTCTGGCCTGCTGGCTGTCAAGTACATAAGTGATCCAATCATCGACCGATACTGGAATTCACTCACTGGTTCCCCATTAAGATCTGCTGACAAAAGTGGCCTGGATGCCATGGGAGTGGAAATGGGCTTGCAATCCTGCATCTTGAATTTCTCCAGAATCTCATTCACATACTTTGCCTGATGAATAAGAATTCCCGATTCATCCTGTTTTACTTGTAATGCAAGAAAGAAACTCATCTCCCCTTGGTCACTCATTTCAAACTTTTTCCTCATAATCTCTTCAAATTCAGTGCACAATTCCTCGTTTGTTGATCCGTAGATAATGTCATCTACATAAACTTGCACCATGATTATGTCTTGTATATCCATTCTCCACCAAGTGATTGGACAGAGTTTCATACCAGGTGCGCGGAGCTTGATGCAAACCATACAAGGCTTTATCCAGCAGATAAACATGGTCAGGATTTTCTTCATCTATGAACCCTGGTGGTTGAGTTACATAAACCTCTTCATTCATCTCTGCATAAAGGAAGGCAGTCTTCACATCCATCTGATGTACCGTAAAATTGAGATACGATGCCACAGCCAGAAAGATCCGAATTGCTTCCAATCTTGCCACCGGAGCGTATACCTCATCGTAGTCAATCCCATGAACTTGCCTGTGCCCTTGTACTATCAATCTCGCCTTGTTTCTGACAATAATTCCGGTGTCATCCTTTATGTTCTTATATAACCACCTCGTAGGAATAACCTTCTTGTCAGCTGGCCTCTTCACAAGTCGCCACACTCCCAGCTTTGAGAACTGATTCAATTCATTGTGCATGGCCTCCATCCAATTTGGATATTTGAGAGCAACCATCACATTTGGAGGCTCAAACTGGGAAATGAAACAGGAGAACATGCAGAAGTTAATGTTTCCCGTGCGGCTTCTCGTCGTGACTCCTGCTGTCACTGGCCCAACCACGTTACTGAGTGGATGATCTTTGTTTATTCTACTCTCTTGAACATCAGGCACTGAAGCAGTAACAGGCAGGTTAGTATTTATAATATTATCAGACATACCTGGGCCTTGAGCATCCACTGGAGCATCGCGTGTTCCTGAACATTCTGGAACATTTGCATTAGAATTTTGTGATGTCTCTGCCGATGCTCTTTCCACATGTGGCCTCACTTCAGGACTAGGAGCAATGATATCTTCCTCTTCTCCCAGATTGTGGAAAACATTGGAGAAGTTGAAACCTTCAAACAGCGATCCGTAGTCAAAGACCCAATCTGGTCCAGTACCCGCATCAGTTGGATTATCCTCCATCCAATCCACATCAAAGGTCTCAATAATCAATTTGGTGGTTTTGTTGTACACGCGATAAGCACTATTTGCTGAGTAACCGACAAAATAGCACTCATCAGCTTTGGCTTCGAATTTCCCTACATCGGACTGAATTAGCACCGTGCATGGACATCCGAAGGTCTTGAAGTACCCCATCCTTGGCTTTTCTCCATAAACAATCTGATATGGAGTCTTCTCGTGTCGCTTGTTCAGAAGTACTCTATTTTTCACATAACAAGCTGTATTCACCGCTTCTGCCCAAAAGAAGATTGGTAGTTTTGCTTCACACATCATCGTTCTCGCTGCCTCAATGAGTGTCCTATTCCTTCTTTCTGCAACTCCATTCTGTTGTGGTGTATAGGGAGCACTGAACTGCCTTTCAATACCCTTCTCACCACAAAACATGTTCAACTCTGCATTCTTGAATTCTGTTCCATTGTCAGTTCTTATGCCCTTCACTCTCTTGTTCAGCTGGTTTTCTAAAAGTGTGACGAACTGTTTTACAAGGGTTGGAGTTTCGTACTTGTTTGATAAAAAGAAGACCCAAGTATAACGCGAATAGTCATCCACTAGTACGAGACAATAAGAAAACTTGCTGATGCTTTGAACCTGCATGGGACCAAAAAGATCCATATGTAAGAGTTGAAGAACAGAAGAGACAGAATTAACAACCTTTGGACGGTGTGGCAACTTGTGCTGCTTCCCCTTAGCACAAGCCACACATTTCTCCACAGACGAGAAATCTTTCATCGGTAAATTTCTAACGTGCTCTCCTTTAGCCAGCTTAGACAGATTCTTCATATTGGCATGCCCCAGGCGACGATGCCATAATAACGCTAAATTCTCATTCTGCTTTGAGATAAGACATGCTTCTTCAGTAGTTGGAGGTTTGCCCAAATTCATCTGATAGGAATTTCCTCTTCTTGGAGTGCGCATTAAGATGCACTCCTCTGGAATTTCGAAGCCTGGCTTGAGGATTATGAATTCCTTCTTGATGAACAGGACTGAAAAGCCTTTATCACACATTTGCGACACACTTAGCAAACTGTGAGACAGCTCCTCTACATAGTATACGTCAGAAAAAGCCAAGCTTCCACTCTTCACAACCCCTTTCTTACTGATTCTTCCACCTACCCCACCTGCAAAAGATACTCCTCCGCCATTGAAGTCTTGTACCTCTTCCAATAGGGATAAGTCTCTGGTCATGTGTCGGGAGCAACCGCTATCAACGTACCAGAGATTGTTGATAGATCTACTTGGCTGTCCCTACAAAATCGGAAATCAGTAAGAGTCAGGTACCCAGGTCATAACTGATCTGGGCACTCCTTTGGAGTCAATGTAGTTAACCAATTTGAAATACATTCCTGCTTTAGATTCAGGTTCACTCAAAATTTGAGCATTGACTTTAGGTTTCCAAGTAGGTTGTTTCTGAGAGTTAGAACTGCTAGCTGAGTTCTTTGCTGGTGATGGTTTCTTTGATGGAGATGTGACCTTTTTACCTGTTGACTTAACAATAGGTGTCCACTCAAGTTTCAATTTAGTATAAACCATTTGTTTTGTTTGAGTGACATCTTTTGGTTTTCCAATAACTGCTTTGCCCTTAGGTTTAGCAACATGGTTGACTTTAGGCACTTGTTTCTCAAAAGGTTTTGTTTTCATTTTGTCTTTTCTTTGATAAACTCCCTTAGGTTTGTAAGATGAGTTTTGAGGTCTAGTCACATTCCACTTTTCTTCAACATGCTTTGTCATCGGAGCTTTTGTGTTCAAAACCTTAGACTGTTCAGTCTTCATTGGTTCTAAAATCTGCTTCCCCTTAGACAAAGCTTGTTATTTTTGGTTTTTGTTTTCTCCTGCCATCATTTTCTGCAACATACTGGTCCGTGGGTTTTGCGGACAGTATGGTTGATAAGGTCTATTTAAGCAATTTGCAGCAAAATGTCCTGGCTTTCCACATTGAAAACAATTCATAGGTCTAGGCCCATTTACATGGCTACACAAATATGAACGTCTTGGGTACGATGATTTCCACTCTGGCTTATCATCCCACTTGTGTATAACATGTTTTGTATCCCTTTCAGGTTGTGTGATCAGACAAAATTGTTCTGATTTAGATTTGTTTGTCCTATTAAAAGCAGACACAACCTGAGGATAAGCCACAAAATCTTTGGGTTTGGTCTCACGTCCTACTTTAGTGTTAGGCACACGTATTTTAAAACCATGAATTTCATTACTAGAATTTGAAACATGTTTTAAGGACTTTGACACAACTAATTTCATAGACCTAAACTCATTCAATTCAGACACTGATGCTAGTACATCATCTTTAGGCAAATCAGAAACTACACTACTTGACACATGACACTGTTTAACTCTCAAATATTCTGCATCCTTCCCAGATATATCTTCAATACCTACTTCATCTGCACATGAAACAAAACTATCAGCAGGTCCAACATCATTGTTTAATGACTCCTGGGAAGTACTTGATTCACAAGTGTCAGTTACAATTTTATCCTGATTACCCAACCTATAAGACATGTGTTTCTCATTCTCTATTTCCTGAGGGGTCAAGGGTGTCACTCCTACCAGAACACTATCTAAGGGAGGTCCTATCTCATGTGTTCCTGATTCAGATCTGTCTATCTGGTCCTCCTCAAAGATTATTCCTATGATATCTCTAGAGTTATCTTGAAGAATATTGTTCTTACTTGCGTCTGGGAAGCTAATTCCTATTCCACCCTTGTCCTTTCCCATCCTAACATCAGTTATACATGAGTTCAACGATTTTCTAGCCTCAAACATTCTTTTGCTTTTCGTTTGATTCATATCAAATTTGACCTGCAACTCATTGTACTTATGTGTAATCTCATCTACCTGATTCCTAAGCTCAGCTATTTCTAACTTAGCATTGTCATACAGGAGAGTTTTCTCAGTTGCCAGTTTTTGATATTTTACTATGTCTAGCTTTTGAGCTTTAACCTTCTCCTCATTTTTCTGCCATCTACCTTTAAATGAACTCCTTTCACACATGATCTCAAACAATTCTATTTGGTAATTTTTACAGATTTGTCTAAGACCAGGAATTATACGAGCACAAGTGGGATCAGAACATACCTTGAGGTTTTCAGCTTCAGCAACGAACGCTTCCTTATCTTCCACAGGAGTTTCATCAGTAACTACAAAAGCATGCTCTTCATCTTCATCCCTTTCCATGGCAGCAATCATTGCATGAGACATACTAAACTCTTTCAATTGAGGAGTCCAATCATAACCGCCTCCTTCTTGAACAACCAAAGCCTTTGCTTTAACTTTACCTTTGACCTCAGCAGCATTCTTCTCTTCGACCTTCTCTTTCTTAGGCTTAGTTCACTCCCTAGCAAAATGCCCGTATTCATCACAACTGTAGCACCTTAGCATGCTTTTGTCAAACCCCATCCTTATCTTGTCTTGATCTTTCCAGACGTTTCTCCCTGTCTTTGCCATGAACTTCTTTGCTCTGAAGACTGCCATAGCCATCTGCCATGAGACATCCAACATCTCAACATCTTCAGGATTTATCTGGTTTAGCTCACCAGACAACATATCAGTAGGCACGAGAGTTCCGGCCATGTGAGCATGGTAGCTGTTCATAAAACCCATACCAAGAGCAAATTTGGGATCATTCGTATCATCAGGGTTGACACTTCCACTTGAACTTCCTTGAGGTTGAGCCACAAAAGCAGTTGACTTTGCGTGAGCTTGATCCATTTCCAGTTGACTTCACTTCATGCTTAGCCTCCACATCTTGTGACAACAGAGCTTGATTTAGTTTCCCCGCCAAACTAAGAGAGCTTATATGGTTCAACTCTCTCTGATTGTCATCAATTAGCTTGGACTTGAGTTTGTTGATTAGCTCATCAAGAGATAGTTCACTCAGTCTGTTGTTGTCCTTGATGATAGAGATATTGGTGTTCCAAGATTTGGGCAAACTATTCAACAATTTCAGATTCTTGTCTTCCTTGTCTGGTTCAACATTATAGTTGGACATTTCAGCCATCAGAGACACAAACCTCTGCACCTGAGCCTCAAAGGATTCACCTTGAACATGGTTGAACAGATTAAACTTTTGCTTCAGCATTTGCTTGCGGCTTGCCTTTATGTCAGGATTTCCTTCATAAGCCACAACCAAAGCGTTCCAGAGTTCCTTAGTGGTCTTGCAGTGTTTGAAACCTTGAGCAATATCTGGTGTTAATGCCATAGTCATGATGGCAAAAGCTCTTTCTGCTTTGTTGCATCTTTCCCAATCATCATCGTCATACTCATCTTCTGTCTTGACCTTCCCTGCATTAACTCCTTCTGCGTGAGTAGGTGTGAATGGTCCATGAATAACTGCCCTCCAGAGTCTTAGGTTAACACTCTTCAAGTGATTTTCAAATCGATATTTCCATTCCAAAAAGTTATCCGCCGAGGTGAGTCTAGGTGGGCGAGTGATGGATCCAATCTCAAAATCCAACTTCTGATACATACTTGGTTCGAAATCCATTACGTAAGCTTAGGGAACCTAAAACTAAAGTCCAAATGTCCAAACAAATGAGATTACGATGACACACTCCTGATTACGATCGTAAACACAGGATTACGATCGGGAACACTGATTCCGATCCAAACCAAATCGCAAACACCGAATCCGATTGAGAATGTCGTAAACAGAGATTACGATTTCCGATTACGACTCCGATAGTCGTAAACCCTGATTCCGATAAGAGCCAATCTACGATCCAATTTGATCATAAACTCCGATTACGATCCCGCGTTTCCGGTATGACAAAATCGTAAACACTGATTACGACCAAGCAAAGTCGTAAACACCAAAAGTATAGATCGTAAACGCCTAAAAATGCGATCTTGATGTCGTAAACACGATTCCGATCCTGATCTTCAAGCAGAACCACTCGTAAACTCGAAAAACAGCAGCAGCAGACTCGTAAACACCTAAACCACCTTCAAATCTTCAAAAACCAGCACTTTAACCTAGAAAACTGCTTGAATCAATATCGTGTGAGCCTCGAATCAATGATTCTTGGCTCTGATACCAATTATAGGTCCAGAAAATCAACCAAACACGGTATCGATATCATAAATGAGTGCGGAATCCTCGTTTATGATTGATTCAAGATAGAGAAGAGAAGAAACCCGAAGAATACGATGATTAAACAAATAAACACTTGAACTTTGCACACAAGTAAACTTGTCGGGTACAAAACCGTAATCGTAAACCCTCTTCTCTCTCTAGAAATCGTAATCAAGCCCCCCTAGAAATGGTGAACTCTTGGGGTATATATAGTCCCCTATTGGGTTTACTATTGGGCCCCTTCTGGATCATAAACCCAATAGTAAACCCAAGCCCAACCATAAACTAGCCTACTAATCTAATTAAACCCTCTAAGCCCAGCCCAACTTATTTAATATTACAAGCCTCATAATCTAGCCTCTACAATCACCATGCACGTCCATGCCATGCATGATCCAACTCCTTGTCACCTTTGAGCCTAAACCGACCCGTCCCTCGTTCACGGCTCAAATTGACACCGAACCACCTCCCATCAATTTCTAGTAAACAAACCACCACATTTGCTTAATCCTTCCCTCATCACCCAACCAAAAAGCAAATACTATTCACCTTGTACCTCATTATCATCATCATCTTACACCACCTTTTCTTAAAGCTCACATCACCACCCTAACACCTACATGTACAACCTTTGACCTCCTCCTCTCCTCCCTTGCACCCACATGAACCCCCCCCCCCCCATTTTGGCTCCCCTCTCCCTCACGGTTTTAACACCAAAACCGCCACCTCCACCTTTCCTTTTAAACAAACTCTTTTACTTGTTTGGGGAAGAACAGGACCAAAAACAGACACTTTACGACTCCAGAAAACCTATCTTTATAAAGATATACAAATAAAGGTCACAACTGATTTGGACCACTTTTAGAGGCTTAAAATAACTTAAGACATATCTAAAAAGTGTTTTGGTAAGTTACAAAACCCTAGAACGAGTCATAGGATCAAAACCGGCTAAATCGGACACGTTCCGGCAAAAACGACAAAACTAGGAAAGTGAACTCTTGAACTTGCATTTTCTGATTTGATATGCCCTCTTTGATGAAAATAAATGTGTATTTATTTATATGATCATTTTCCACAGTCATTATTAGAAATATCGTGAAATACGGCTAAAACCGGCAAAAAGTGTATTTTAACTTTAACAATTGAAACTGTCGTTTCTTCCTATAAAAGTATTTTAAACTCATATGATAAATGTTTGGAACCATAAACTATTTCTAAACTAATATTTATGATGAGTATAATTAATATTTTAATTATCGCGCAACAAATATTTATTGAAAATAAATATTCCATTAAGGTCAACGATATCGTATCATAACACCGGGTTACCATAACGCCAAGACTTGACCAACCAAATTGGAGTGACTTAGATGTCAACCCAATTTCTATGTCCTAAGATGTCTTATAACGTTGTATAGGACTGCTTACTTGTGCCGCTTTACTGTCTGAAATCGTATCATTCAGGTGAGTTTTCACGGCCCCTTTTCTTTAACTATTTTAATACTTGGGGGAGAATTCATACAACCATAATCATAGCGTGACAAATAGACTTGTTACCTTGTTTATTATATGAGCTTTTCTAGTCTAAATCCTATTGTACCATGCTTGTTCATGCTATGATGAAACCCCACTATTAGTTGAATCCGATTAATTTAGAAACAGAAACGATGACTTATGAATAGATCTATTAGGTTAACGCCCCTGCTCTGATTGGTAGCTCCAATCCTAACTCCGTTTTAATAGTCAAAAAGTACATACAGTTATATTTGGCCATGCGGTACTATTGGACATAGTATCATGAGTGGGTAATCAGTTAGTTTCGGTATTCAAGGTTCATGGTAATTTATAACACAATATCTAAACGAATTGTCAAACGATGGAATGATTCAATCAAACTTTGTTATCAAACTCTTCCATGCATGCTATCTAAACCTGTGAACTCACCAACTTTATGTTGACTCGTTTTAGTATATGAATTCTCAGGTGATTGATTTCTGCTGCATACTGGACTGCCTTATCATGTTAGGACCTGCATTTTGTCGTTTCTGGAGTCATGGTCAAACTTAGCCGCTCTTTTGGAGATTTCACTACATAACACCTAACGGTGTCATGTCCTTGGATCGTTTTGAAATGTAATTGTTTTTGTAACAATTAAGACAACATACTTTCACTACTATTTTCGCTGCTAATTATATGAAAGTCCATTATTTTGACTTAAATTAACTTTCCAAATGGCTCTAGTTGTTTAATCATCCTGAGCTCGTTCTGTGTAACCTTGACTATGATCCATCACACTCACGTCCAACACAAAAATTACAGAGTGTGACAGATTGGTATCAGAGCCAAGTTTATAGAGAACTAGGTTGCATGCTAGGACCTAGACTATAGCCTAACTCTATACTAAGTACCATCATATGCATTACTTGTTTGCATTACTTGACTATAATAAGTATGCTAACGTAAAACTATTATTATGACTTGGAAACTTTGTCACAGCATGTCCACTCCAGAGCCAGTCATGTTGTCATCAGATTCTGAGGCTGAGATTGAGGTTGTATCAGCTCCACCATCTCCGACTTATGAGCCTTCGTCACCCACTGCTGACCCCCACTCACCTACGCGCGTGCTAGACTTTCCGGACGACGACGACACTGATTCCGATGAGGATCCTGAGGAGCCGCCTTTCTTTGATATGGTTATCATAGCTGCAGACCCTCCTGCTGACAGAGATTCTATCGTGGTTACTCTGAGTGCATCTCGTCCTCCTTCTTATGTGCGTAAACCTACGTTTCGCCCTTTCAGGACTACCCCTACTGGACCCCTTCGGATGTACACCCCTAGGAAGTCGGTGATCCGCCGTTCTGCTCCGCTTTCTGGCCGTGCTACCCTTGCAGGATCTTCTCGCAAACGATCCCGGTCATCTGAGCCTTCTGTCCTCCTTCATCTGACCAGCCCTCGTTTCCACCAAAGAAGCGGGTACACTTTAGTGACAGTACCTTTGAGCTTGGCGAGTCTTCTTCCGCCACTGCTGCCAGAGATGTTCCCGTTGCACCTGTACCCCATCCTGAGGTTACTGCCCCACCTCCTGTTCTTCTAGGAATCCCTATTGACATTCTTATCTCATCACTCTATGACTGCATTGCTCGCCGAGACGCCGAGATACGTCGTCCCCAGGCCATCCTTCAGGCCCCTTCTACCCCTCTTGCCGTTCTCGAGGCTTGCGTCGTCGAACTTGAGAGCCGCACTGTTTCTTTCGACCATGCCCTGGACACCTTGCACACTCTTCTGTCTGAAACCAACGGTGTCGGCGATGCTACACTCGCATATGTTCAGGCACTCGCTGCTAGCACCCCTTCTCATGGAGACTTCACCGTTGTCCTCCGCTTGACGCTTTTGGTGATCACACAGATCGGGGAGATTCTCGTATTACTCGAGCAGGCATGATTTATCTAGTAGTTGCTGAGATATGGGGATCTGCTTTACCCTAAATTTTATAATGTATTGACTCTTGTACTACTGTGGAATCATGATTTATCCACCTGAACAATGTTATCTTTTGTAAGAATTGTTTCAAACAAGACTATGTATGTTATGATGTATGTTATGACCCTCTATTTAATTATGTCGTGATGTTATGATTCTCCTTATATATATGTGTGGTTGATGTGTGTCGTGATATGTATGGTTGTTATTATAATGTCTTACTCTTCTTTTGCCTATGTGAAATTATAATCGTGCCCAAACGCACTACGAGAGCTAACAGGAACCCTTATCCTCCTCCGCCTCCACCGCCGCCTATGGATGCCGCCGCCTATGGATGCTCCAATGTGTGACTAAAGCACTCGCTGCTGCTAACGCAGAACGTTCTACTGCCTCAGATGGAAATCTCTCACCTATCGGTAAGTTAAATCCACGATTGGATTAAAGATCAACGAATATCAATTATAAAGAATTGTTTTCAAGAAGCTTTTGGTTTAAACTTACAGGTTCTCGAGACTGTAGCTACAAGGACTACATGAACTGCAAGCCTGTTCATTTCAAAGGCACTGAAGGTGCAGTTGGACTGATTTGGTGGTTCGAGAAGACCGAGTCTGTCTACCGCATGTGTAACTGCCCTGCCGAGTATAAGGTCAAGTACGCAACTTGTACCTTTAGCGAATGCGTTCTGACCTGGTGGAACTCTTATGTAGAATCTTTGGATCAAGATATTGCCTACGCCATGACGTGGGACGATCTGAAGGTGCTCATGAAAGATGAGTACTGCCCCAGGGAAGAGTTGCAACGTTTGGAAGTTGAATTCTAAAATCTCACTATGGTTGGTGCTAACGTAGCCGGGTATACACGACGTTTCCACGAGTTGACACACCTGTGCTCCACAATGGTATAATAAGAATGAGAGGTACACCTGGGGACTCTCTCCCCTCATTTAAGGCAACGTCATGTCTTCGGTCCCCGCTACGCTCCAGAGTATTGTGCGATTGGCCCACAGCTTGACTTATCAAGCCGTTTGCCAAGGCGCGTCGTTCGCAAAGAAAACCGTTGAATCCAAACCTGCCGTTATCCCTTCCACACCCTCTGGAAATGCCAAGTCTGATCACAAACGCAAACATGGTCATGACTGGAAGAAGAAGAAACCCGCGGAAATTCCTGATTCTGGAATCTCCGAAAGCCATCAAGGCTTAAACCGGTAATCTGCCCTTGTGCAACAAGTGTAATCTACAACATACTTTGGAATGCAATAACATCTACTGCAAGAATTGCAAGGAGAAAGGCTACATCTACTGGGACTGTCCGAGTCGTAATAACAAAACTCAGACAACGAATACCTGTTACGAGTGTGAAACACTGGTCACTTCAAGAGTGATTGTCCCAAGCAAAAAAGATCAGGAACCAAAGGCGCCCGAGGAAGAGCGTTTGTTCTGAACGCAACAGAAGCACGACATGACCCGCACACTGTTACGGCTATGTTTCTGTTAAATGACCATTATGCATCTGTTTTATTCGACACAGCACCGATAAGAGCTTTGTGTCTAGTGATTTTAGTCATATCCTTTGTATCACACCTAGGACATTAGATGCTAAGTAACTAATCTAATTGGCCAACAATAAACAAATATATGCGCGTGAAATCCTCCCAGATTATACATTGAATTTATTAGGACATAAGTTCAATATTGATCTTCTACCCGTCCAACTCGGAAGCTTTGATGTGGTAGTAGGAATGATTGGCTATCCGCAAATCATGCAGAGATAGTTTGTCAGGAGAAGTAAGTCAAGATTCCTCTAGCCAACAACGAGACCCTGACCATTCAAGGAGATCGTGTCGATACCAATATTCACATCATTTCGTGCATGAAGGCCCAAAAGTGCCTACGAAAAGGTTATCCTGCCCTTCTAGCGCATATATCTTCCAAGAAATCTAAAGAGAGAAAGATTGAAGATGCTCCAATTGTCCGAGACTTCGCAGACGTATTTCCGTCAGACCTACCTAGCCTACCTCCGCCTAGACATGTAGAATTTCAGATCGATTTAGTTCAAGGAGCCGCTCCAGTTGCCCGATCCCCGTATCATTTAGTTCCATCCGAGATGAGAGAGTTGTCGAATCAATTACAAGAACTTCTTGAAAAAGGCCTCATAAGACCGAACTTCTCACCTTGGGGAGCCCCTGTTCTATTTGTCAAGAAGAAAGACGGATCCTTCCGTATGTGTATTGACTACCAATAACTGAATAAGCTAATGGTAAAGAACCAGTATCCTCTCCCGAGGATTGACGATCTATTCGACCAACTCCAATGATCAAGTTTTTATTCCAAGATTGACTTATGATCTGGTTACCACCAACTGAAAGTTTGTGATGAGGATATTGCTAAGACCGCTTTCAGAACTCGTTATGGTCACTACGACTTTATGGTCATGCCTTTCGGGTTAACCAACACGCCTGCCGTATTCATGGACCTCATGAATCACTTGTGCAAGCCCTATCTTGACAGGTTTGTTATCGTG
>JBCNJP010000003.1:27677719-27785628 GCA_039602395.1 Deinandra increscens subsp. villosa
TTGAAATCTAAGCACGTGGTTAGTGCTAAGACACTCATGTTTTTCTTTCCGCTGCAAACTCTTAAACTGTTTTATGTTGAATGTTTGGACTTTACTCTGATTCGTTTAGTATTTGTAACTAATGGTTGTGGTCCTGGTTTGCTCGCACCCCTTAACGGTATAAACTCCGTTAGTGGTTAATTTGGGGGTGTGACAGATGGTAATGGGTTTTTTTTTAAACCATGTTTATTATGGATGATTGGTGTGGAGATTTATTGAAAAGAGGTAATGAGGAGATGTTATCCAGAAAAAGTACACACCCAATTTTTATCTTTGCCTATAATACCCTTTTTCATGTAAAGACAAAATAATTGAACTAATTAAATTAAAGAAAAATGATGAAAAAATCACAACCATTGGATGAGTTGAATCAATGGCTAGAGATTGGTTTCCATAGTTTTTCCAACTCAAGTTGGTTTTCATTTTATCATTTCCCTATATATATATATATATATATATATATATATATATATATATATATATATATATATATATATAAGGAAAGGATCATGCGAAAACGCATATATTTTGTGAAAACGCGAAAACCATCTTAAAACCAACATAACTTTTTCATACATCAATATATTTTTTTAAAAATTTTCACCAAAAGTCTTTTAATTATGTTATCTTTAATTCTATAAAAACAAAAAATAAAAAGTTTACGTTTTTTTTTCTGTGTTACACATGTGTACCACAAAAAAAAACTCATACTTTAGTATGAGTTAATATTTGTTTTCTCTAAGACGCATCATATGTGTTATATTTCTGTCATTATTTTGTGTTTTTTGAATGATACACATGTGTACCACACCAAAAAAAAACCCTCATATATGTCGTATCTTTATATCTAATGAAAAAAATAACACTTTATAA
The DNA here is from genome assembly GCA_039602395.1 of Deinandra increscens subsp. villosa. Lineage (NCBI taxonomy): Eukaryota > Viridiplantae > Streptophyta > Magnoliopsida > Asterales > Asteraceae > Deinandra > Deinandra increscens. Next base: position 27,678,632 of record JBCNJP010000003.1, read on the forward strand.
CTTTTTTTAATTATATGTTGCACATGTGCACTATGTTTCATTATCATTAGTATCATAAATGTTTTAGTGTTTTTAATATGTTTTTAACATAAGGAATGTTTTTACACATGATAATTCGTTTTTGTGCAGTAGTAATGATGATGATACACATGTATATCACATGTGTATCACACGGAAAAAAAACCGTTATTTTTTTAATATTTGTTTCCAGAATTGAAGATAACGTAATTCTAAGACATTTGGCAAAAATTTTATAAAAAAACATTAACGTATGAAGAAGTTATGTAGTTTTTAATATTGGTTTTCGCGTTTTCGTAATATAAAGGGTTTTCGTAATATAAATGAGAACAAATTGCTTTTGAAAACTTTTGAGAACCATTCTGGGCCACTAATTTTCATGAGGGGCCACTCAAATTCATGGGGGAATTTCCCTATAGATAACTAGTGGCTCAGAATGGTTCTCAAAAGTTCTCAAAAACAATTGGTTGGTTTTGAGAACTAAAAAGAACTAATTTGAGCCACAAGTTTATTTACATGTATCCCCCCTCCCATGAATTGTAGTGCCCCCCCCCCCCCCCCTGAAATTTGTGGTTGAGATTTAGTTCTCAAAAGTTCTCAAAACAAAAAGTTCTCATTTGAACCTAACCCTATATATATATATATATATATATATATATATATATATATATATATATATATATATATATAGGATTATGATCATTTGAGAACTTTTTATTATTGTGAGAACCATGAGAACACTTCTTAGCCACACATTTGGAATCTAACATATTTTATTTATTTTAATTGAAAAGGGCAATAAAGTCTTTAACCTATATAACTAAAAGACAAAACCCTTTTAAAATATTATTAACTATTAAAGTACTTTAACTATTAATATCTAGATTAAAAAATATTAATTGTTTTAAATATTTTTTAAATACTTTCTTTTATGTTTTTTTATTACGTTTTTAATATTTTTTTAAACTTATTTTTTATTGTTTTTTTAATTTTTCTTAACTTTTATATATATATATATATATATATATATATATATATAGGATTAGGATCATTTGAGAACTTTTTATTATTGTGAGAACCATGAGAACACTTCTTAGCCACACATTTGGAATCTAACATATTTTATTTATTTTAATTGAAAAAGGCAATAAAGTCTTTAACCTATATAACTAAAAGACAAAACCCTTTTAAAATATTATTAACTATTAAAGTACTTTAACTATTAATATCTAGATTAAAAAATATTAATTGTTTTAAATATTTTTTAAATACTTTCTTTTATGCTTTTTTATTACGTTTTTAATATTTTTTTAAACTTATTTTTTATTGTTTTTTTAATTTTTCTTAACTTTTTTAAACGTTTTCATTTTTATTTTTTAACAATTTTTTAAAACTTTTTATCAAGTCATCATTTTTTACGTTTTAATAACTTTTTTTTACTTTTTTAAAAAAAATTATTATTTATTTTACTTTATAAATATATATTTTTTCAAAACTTTTTTCTAGTTTTTTAATTTACTTTTTCATGTTTTTAATATAATATTTTTTTTATTTTTCCTTACTTATTTTTTATGTTTTTTGAATAACTTTTTTACTTTTTTTAAACATTTTTATAAACATTTTTATTAATTTTTTACTGTTTTAATTTATTTTTTAAAATGTTTTATTAGTTTTTTTAATTTACTTTTTATGTTTTTTATTTAAGCGTTTTCATTTATATTTTAATAATAATTTTTTAAAACTTTTTATTAACTTTTAGTTTTTTACGTTTTAAATAACTTTTTTAAATTTTTTCTATTAACTTTTTTATTAACTTTTTTTACTTCTTAAATTATTTTTTTAAACTTTTTTACTAGTTTTTTTTTTAATTTACTTTTTATGTTTTTAATATAATATTTTTTTTTACTTTTCCCTACTTATTTTTATGTTTTTGAATAAATTTTTTTTACTTTTATCAAACATTTTTTTAAAACTTTTTTTACTATTTTAATTAATTTTTTTAAAACTTTTTATTAGTGTTTTTAATTTATTTTTTATGTTTTTAAAAAATATATTTTTTTTCTTTTTTTTTATTTCTGTAAGCTTATTCTTAAATGTTTATTTTAAAAAACTAATAAATACCTACGTGCATAGAATATACACACTAACAACCATGCAACATATGCCTACGAGGATGCAGCGATATGTGACATCTATGGAACAGGATTCATTTATGCTTTAACCATACGTAATTGTTCGATGAGATTGAACTTTTATTTTGTTTATTTTATACACCGATTAATTTTGTATTCTTGGATTTTCTAATTACCAATCCCTTTTTCATATTATTCTTATTGACTCATATGTGTAAGTACGTTTGCACCAATTTAACAACATAAAGACCCTTTTATTAGTGTAAAAACCTATTTACACGTTTGTTACACCACGCTTCACGTTTGTAAGAACTCAGTGCATTGGTGTAATAGGAACATGATACAAGTGTGTAACATTATGTGCACATGCAACATAATAATATTTTACTACTTGTTAGTAAGTTTCTATAATGAATAGGTAAATATATGTAACAAGATGCAACAATGTAACATATACATACGAGCATGCAATATATTAACAATCATGTAATATATACCTACGAGCATGCAGTGATATGTAACATATATGGAACAAGATTCAATCCTACTTTAACTATACCTGATTGTTCGTGTGATTGAACATTTCTTTTACTTCTTTTATACACCATTTAATTCGGTATTCTTGGATTTCCTCATTACCGACCCCTTTTTCATTTTTCTCTTACTGACTCTTACGTGTAAGAATGTTTGCACCTGTTTAATAACAACCTACACCATTTTATTAGTGTAAAAACATGTTTACATGTTTGTTACACATGCTTCAAGTATGTAAGAACTCGCTGCATTCATATAGCAAGACCATGATACAAGTGTGTAACATTATGTGCATTTATGTAGCAATAACCTAATACACCTTTTTATTAGTGTAAAAACATATATGTAAATGCTCGTTACCCATAAGTAACTGTTCGTTGCATACATGTAACAACATGCATTAAAAAAAAAAGATAATTTTGAGATCTTGTTGTTTATAATTTTGATATCCTTTTTGATGTTGTTTTGGGTTCTTGAAAAAAATATATTAGATCTTGGTATTGTTTTGTTACTAGTATTATCATGGTTTAAGTTTTTGACGGGTGGTAACCTTTTACTACTAATTGGTAAGACTCTGTTACGGAAATGTAACGTATATGTAAGAAGGCGTAACTATGTAACATATGCCTACGATCATGCAATATAGACAACAACAACTATGTAACAGATACCTACGAGCATGCAACCATGTAAATACTTGTTTATATTTTTGTTACATAATGCTTCAAGTTTGTAAGAACTAGCTACATGGTTGTAGCAAGAAAATGTGTTTGCGAAAATATGTTTGGGCATTTACCTGATAAATAATGTGTTTACGGAAAATGAGGGAGAAAAAAAATATGATATACTGATCAATGAAATTTGAATATTTATATTTTTTTTAATATTTTACATACGTGCAACTGTTCGTTACACATAGGTATTTGTTGGCTACACATATGTAATTGTTCGTTACCTACATGTAACAAAATACATTAAAAAAAACTACGGAAAAAAAATTTATATAAAAAAAATAACGAGACTATAACCAAATTAAAGATAAAAAAACGTCCTATTTAATGGTGCAATTTTTTTATAAAATTATTATCGTATTAAAAGTTATTAACGATACAAAATGGTGGGGGGAAAGTAGATATTTATGTCACATCACCTTATCACTTCATCTCAATTTAAATATAAAATTACTTAAATGCCCTTTTCTAGATATTTAATAGATTTTTAAATTTTAATTTAACTTAAATAAATTCAAATTAATGTAGACCATTCATTTGAAAAGGTGGTTAAGATGTGTGGCTCATATCTGTTCTCGCAGTTCTCACAGAGAGAGAGAGAGAGAGAGGTAATCTTTTTGAAACATAACTAATTTCAATTTTGTTTCAATTAAGTGACTCAAACTTTTTTTTGTTCTAATCAGGTAACTTAACTTTAAAATGTGTTCTAATTCTAGATAAATGACCTGATTAGCAGGTAACCTAATCAATTTTTTTATTAAAATTGATTTTTTTAAAATGATTTTTTAATACAAAAACGAATTTTTAAAAATCTAATTTTTAATAAAAACGAATCTTTTTTATAAAAATTCAAATTTTTTATAAAAATTTGAAAATTTGATTTTTTTTGTAAAAATTCAAATACTCAAAATTTTTATAAAAGTTCGAAATTTTTATAAAAAATGAATTTTTTAAAATCGAATTTTTAATAAAAACAAATTTTTTCATAAAACTTCGATTTTTTTTAATATTAATTTGAAATTTTTATAAAGTTTGAAATTTTATAAAAGCAAATTTTTCATAAAACAATTTTTTTATAAAATTCAAAATTTTATAAAAAATGCTTTTTTTAAATTCGAAATTTTATAAAAAAACGTTTTTGTTTAAAAAACGTTTTTGTTTATAAAAAATGTTTTTTTTTCTATTTTTTTCTTTTTGAATGTTAAAATTGATTAGGTTACCAACTAATTAGGTCATTATCTAGGATTAGAACCTAGATAAATATATATATATATATATATATATAGAGGAATGATAAAATGAAAACCTCATTGAGTTTGGAAAACTTAAGAAACCCCTTCTTAACCCTTGGATCAACTCATCTAAAGGTTGTGAATTTTTGTCTCATTTTTCTTTTTTTTAATTGACTGTCAATTTTGTCTTTTATGACAAAAGGGTAGATTTGGAAATGAAAAATATGACTTTTCTCTTTTTGCTTTTTGCAGAGAACTTACCATCTCCTATCATTTCACATCTATAATTTATTTTTCATTTTGATTAATATATATCTTTCTCCAACCATCTTTCTCATTTTCATTTCATCCTACAAGTTCTTCTCTCTACCATAACTTTCTACCTCCACCATTACCACCTCCGGCACCACCGTTACCAACTCCGCCACTACCATTACCACCTTCGCCACCACCATTACCACCTCCGCCACCGGTTATATGTGTTTAAGAGGTGCAAACCGCTGTTTGTCGCTAACCCCCACCTGAGACTTCACGGATTTGGGGTTTTTAACCCACCATGTCGCAGATCTGCTCCTTTACCGCCGCTAAACACCGTCATCACATCTATAATTTATTTTTCATTTTGATTAATATATATCTTTCTCCAACCATCTTTCTCATTTTTATTTCATCCTACAAGTTCTTCTCTCTACCATAACTTTCTACCTCCACCATTACCACCTCCGGCACCACCGTTACCAACTCCGCCACTACCATTACCACCTTCGCCACCACCATTACCACCTCCGCCACCGGTTATATGTGTTTAAGAGGTGCAAACCGCTGTTTGTCGCTAACCCCCACCCGAGACTTCACGGATTTGGGGTTTTTAACCCACCATGTCGCAGATCTGCTCCTTTACCGCCGCTAAACACCGTCATCACAACTTTCTCGAGGTGGCGCAACACTTGTAGCGTCAACAACCACCATCGTCGGCGCCGATCTGCTACATTGAGAAAATGGGGTTCTTAGTTCTTTCAAAACCCACAACAATTTTATAAGCTTCCACCATGGAACTCAAGATCTGAGAAACCCACCACCATCATTAACGTCATCGGACCGTCTTGCTTCACCATCTAGTTCGAAACTCAAAAACAAAGGTACTTGTTCCTCTTCACCATCTAGTTTGATATGGATGGAGAAGAAGATGGGAATAATAAATGAAAAAAGAAAAATAATAAAAGGAAAATGGGTTTGGTGTGATGATACTTTGCTTTGTTAGTACTAATTAGCCTTTTAATATTCAAATGGTTAGTTTTCTTTTATCTTTATTTGGCTTTTAATGTCAAAAATTTTATTTTTCTTATAGCTTTTCTTCTTTGTTATATCTTTTCTCGTTCTCGTTTTTATGCAAGTTTTTTAATAAAATGTTTATTATACCTAGTTAACCATTATATAAATCTATAGAGTAATCTATTAAAATGGATTATTTTTTCTACATGTGTAAGCTTTATACGTTTGACTCTGATGTGTTTTCAGTATTTTCTGATGTTTGTATGCATGTTTTATGCTTTTATGTTGTAGAGAGTTACATATATAATTCCAAGGTTACATATGTAACTCACAGTTTTACATATTTTAAGCCTTGGTTTAAGTATGTAACTCTTGGTTTACATATGTAACTCACTGTTTTACTTATTTTAAGTGTTGGTTTTATATATGTAACTATTTGTTTACATATGTAAGTCTTGGGTTTCATATGTAACACTTCTAGTACACAACATAATGGCTCAACAAAGATTCTAATAAGAGTTTATAAACGAATAGTTGTTTCAAAACACAAAAGTAAATTTAATTGTGTTAAATATGTAACTCTTGGTTTACATATGTAACTCGTTGTTTACATTTTTTAAGTGTTGGTTTACATATGTAACTATTGGTAACATATGTTGTAACTATTGGTTTACATATGTAACTATTGGTTTACATATGTAAGTCTTGGTTTTCATATGTGACACTTCTAGTACACAACACTACGGCGCGTTAAAGATTCTAATAAGAGTTCATAAACGAATAGTTGTTTCAAAACACAATTGTAAATTTAATCGTATTAAATATGTAACTCTTGGTTTACATATGTAACTCACTGTTTACATATTTTAAGTGTTGTTTTACATATGTAACTACTCGTTTACATATATAAGTTTTGTTACATATTTTAAGTGTTGGTTTACATATTTAACTATTGGCTTACGTATGTAAGTCTTTGGGTTTCATATGTAACACTTCTAGTACACAACATAACGGCGCGACAAAGATTCTAATAAGAGTTTATAAGCGAATAGTTGTTTCAAAACACAATTGTAAATTTAATTGTGTTAATTACGTACCTCCTGGTTTACATATGTAACTCGCTTTTTACATAGTTTAAGTGTTACTTTACATATGTAAGTCTTGGTTTACATATGTAAGTCTTCGTTTCAAAACATAATTGTAAATTTAATTGTGTTATATATATAACTCTTGGTTTACATATGTAACTCACTTTTTACATATTTTAAGTTTTGGCTTACATATGTAAGTCTTGTTTACATATGTAAGTCTTTGTTTCAAAACACAATTGTAAATTTAATTGTGTTAAATATGTAACTCGTGGTTTACATATGTAACTCACTGTTTACATATTTTAAGTGTTGATTTACATATGTAACTACTAGTTTACATATGCAAGTCTTGGGTTTCATATGTAACACTTCTATAATAAACATCAACAACTAATGGATTTGTTTTCTTTCGTAGGTGAAAGGATTTTGCGTCAAAGATGAAGATTATTATCAAGATATGAAGCATAATTAGGGTTTTATATATATATATATATATATATATATATATATATGTTTTAGGTAGTTATATTTGTTTTGTTAGCTAGTTTATTCTTTTGATAATTTTTTAGATATGTCGGTTCGTATAAAACATTTTGTAACGTTTATTGTTGATTGTAATTGTTTGTTTATAAATTAATAAAATTTATTTTGTTAAATTGTTTGGTTATACATATCCTGTTGAATTTACATATGTAACACGCAGTGAAAATTTTTTTTACATATTTAACAAAGTTACATATGTAACCAATCTGTCTTGGAAATTGAAAAAGTAAGAGAGAGAATGTTGCAGAAAGTGTGTAAGAGGGTTGTCAGAATCCAGAAAGTGTTCATGGTTGAATTGACCATTATGCCCTTTTGTACTCATGATTTATTAGTGATGTGGAAGCATGAGGGCCAAGGGATTGGTTTTCTAGGTTTTCCAAAGTGGGCTTGGTTTTCATTATATCCCCACCCTATATATATATATATATATATATATATATATATATTAGTCTTTTATACCCGTGCATCGCACGGTTGAGGTTTAAAAAAATACTAAAATAAAAATAATAATAATCTATCATATATGGTAAATTTCTTTTATTACATAGATTAATAAAAGAATAACATATGAGACTAACTAACAAATCCCCTTTGCCTCGTATGACCAGCCTGACCTACAAAACAACTCTATTTACAACTTTTTTTTATTCACTTGGTCATTCATTTTCAATAGTAAAATGTCAAAAATACAACAGAACCAAACTCCATTACAAATTATAATAATAAACAAAAAGATTTTGTTGAGGTGTCATCACCACAACCCTTCTCACATATAACAATTATTTTATAGTTGAACTAATTTAAAAAATTTAAGGTTAAAATAATAATAAATATTTTATTCGATAAGGTCATACATGCGCTATACCAGCGTGAAGGGCATTTGGTGACGCGAAACACCGCCCCCCATCCACGTGATGGGGTGGCACAATGATATCTCGTGAATATGTTGCCGCTGTAATGCGGGAGAAGAGGCCTTTCAACGGTTGGGGTTTTAATGTAAAGATACTTACATAATGAAAATTAAATGAAACATACAATTTTTTTTATTTGAAAAAAAATTGGTTTTAAATACAAAATTTAGTTTCTCAGAATATATGATATGTTTAATAAATGATATGTTTTTTTTTGAACGGCCAACAAATGCCCCGGAAAACCCGGAGACTATTTACACCAGTTGAGTTCATTCCAGGGAAAATCCATCTCCGCGAGCGGCCGGGTGGTAAAACCTGGGAGCTCTGGGATCGAACTTGTGACCTTTCAGCCCAAGTCTCCCCTCATCGCCAATGCCCTTTCCAAAGTGTTGCCCGTAAGAATCGAACCTGTGTCTCAAGTAGAGAACACAAACTTCCTACCACTACACCACAATGAAAGTTACAATGATCTGTTTTTACTCGTGTAAAAACAATGAATGACCAATATCCAAAAAGAATAAGAAAATACACACTTTAAACACATTAAAAAGAGCATCATTCTCATACAAAAACATCATCAAGATGCATCATAAAGTTTACATATAATTTATATATTTTATCACCGGAAGAGACCCTAATATACCTTCTTGTTTCATTCTTTACATTTTCACTTGAAAAGATTGATCCATGATTATTAAAAAATCAAAACATTAAAAATGTTTGTACATAATCTGGGATATTTTCATGATGCCTCGGATTAATAATCTAGGATATTCTCACTTTGCCTGAGATTGAGTGGACTCAATACAGCTAAGATTGTTTTATTATTAAATCATGAAAAAATAATAAAATAACTTTTTTACTCATAACCACTAAAAAAAGAATTATCATTATATAAAATACATTTTTACAACAAATGTACCTGTCTAAAAAAAGCCTCTTTAACTAACTAAAACATAACCGTAGCACAATTTGTGTATATAAAAAGATTTTTTCAAACAAATGCCATCACAAAAAAAAAGCCATAAAATAACCCCCTTGGCTCTTAGGGCTTTGGTTACTATGTGACCCAAGTTCTAATTCAAGAGGAGACAGTTTTACCCCATGTTGTCTCAGAAGGGGGTTTTTGCCAGAAGAAATCTTCAGGAGGGAGTGTCTTGGTTCTCACGGAGATCCGAGTAATTGACCTTAGACATAGCCCCGAAAGGGTAGGTTTACACGTGAGACCAAAGTCGCCTGATCGATGCCATTCAAAAAAAAAAAAAAAAAAAACATCAACAATCAACAAAGTTCCTAAACTCACCTATTAAATTACAAACAATTGAGACATTTGGTCAAAGTAAGACATTTATTTGAGTACACTAATGGTGATTGACATGTTGAATAAAAATTAGGCAGCAAGCATAATCATTCACCACAAACATATTAAGTGTGTGCCATTTTTGAACACGTTATTTACCTCCCAGTGGTAATGTGAGTCCGCATAGTAGCAGTGAAGCACATGTGTTGTTACATCACTAACATGTTGACAAAAATAAATCAAAACAATATCAATTTTATTAAAATTCAACAAAATATCACAAAAATATTATACACATTGATAGAAGTCCTAAAATTAAAAAAAAATAAGTCCTAAAATTAAAAAAAAAAGGGTCCTAAAATTAAAAAAAAGGTCCTAAAATAAAAAAAAAGTCCTAAAATTACTTTACTTATTAAAAAATAATCCTAAAAGTAATCTTCGAAGAGTTTCGCTCGAATTTTTTAAGCCAAAGTGCGAGCCTCCTCGTCCAAACCTTCTAACGGTTTTTCAACCCTATTGAGTTCACGACACATTTGCTCGCGTTCCATTAGTTTGAGTTGTTTTTCTCGTTGTTCTCGAGCTTGTCGTTGAAGTTCGATCTTTTCCCTTTGCATCTCGTTAAACGTTTGAAAATGGGAATCCAAATGCGAACTCGTTAAACGCTTTTTGTCGGGTTGAGACGTTTGACCCGTCTTCCCCTTTCGTTTTGCGGGTTGCTTCTTCCTTTTTGTTTGAGTGGGTTGGTGGGTTGGGTTTCCATAACAAATCGGGTTGAGAATCGGTTTGAGAATCGGGTTGATTTGAGTGAAACTCGTCACAAAGAAACTCAAAGTCTGGCCCCAACTGATGGGAGAATCCGCCATGAACGGTATGTAACCGGGAGTGGCAAAAGGGTTTGGTTGAGATGTGGGGGTTGGTGGGTCGGACTCGTTTTGGTTGGAAAAGAAGTTGGAGAAGTTAAGATTCATTGTGTAGAAGTTGGGTGTGAAAGATTTCAATTTTTTTTTGAGAGAAGTAGAAGTTGAGTGTGAAAAATGGGTGGTTTGTGGGGTTTAAATAGATAAAAAAGGTAAAAAAAAAAACTTTTTTTTAAAGGAAAATTGGACATATATAATCCTACCTATCACCATTTGGCGGATAATAATCCCAACTATCCTTTTGGCCAAAAATAATATTTCCTTTATACCTTGTTATTTGTAATAATCATTTCCGTTAAAAAACTAACACCGTTAATGTGGAGGACTAATAATGTTATTATCTAAACTTGTTTTATTTAATAAAACTTAATTTAATTAAACTTAAAGGGTAAATATTCTAATTTCATTAAACTTGATTTAATACAGAAAGAAAACCCAAAAACATCCCCCCTCGTTTTCTTCCTCCAGCCGGCGGCGGCAGCCACCACCACCAATCCTCCGGCAGCCGATCCGAACGCCGGTGAACAAGAGTACCACCACCACCACCATTGCTCAAAAAGACATGGAAATCTCTCTTCCTCTAGTCACGACCACCAATCCTTCAATTTACCGACACACGGCAGTGACCTTTGAACGGAACCCTAGGTGGGTTCTTCCGACCAATCACCGGCGACGGCCCGTAAGCTCGGATCGATTTTCCCTCTCTCCGATTAGGAACCCTCATCGCGATTTCTTCCTATTTTGAACTCACCAGCGGCGGCAGCCACCTATGACGGCTAGGGATTCCGCCCTAGCAAGCGGCGGCGACCTCCAGTCGCTCTCCTTTTCTCTTTCAGTTCGACGAAGCAAGCGACAACAGCAGCAGCAGCCGCGTATCCTTCCCGTTCTGGCGAGGCGGTGACGGTGCGAGTAGAGGTGGCTCACAGCCACGTCCGCCACTCCGGCGGTGCTCTCTAGCCACTGTTCCCCGCTGGAACAGTAACGTATGGTGATGATGATAATGTGCTTGAGACTAGATGAGTTGTAGATGTGTGTTTTGGGACCGTTTTTGAATAAAATAGGTTCGTCGGAGGGATTGGTCGCCGGCGAACGATGAGGTTGGGGAAGAAGAAGGGGGGTGGGGATTTTTTTTAATTAAATCAACTTTAGAAAATTGCATTATATACCCTTCAAGTTTATTTAAATAAATCAAGTTTCAATAATGACATTATTAGTCCTTTACGCTAACGGTGTTAGTTTTTTAACCGGAAAGATTATTAGAAATAACAGGGTGTAAAGGAAGGACTATTTTTGGCCAAAAAATTACTTGGGATTATTATCCGTCAATCGTGAATAGGTAGGATTATATATGTCCAATTTTCCTTTTATAAAATAGCAAAATGACCGTGGGGGTGGGGGGGGGGGGGGGCACTCCAACGGTCCACTCCCGTTCAAATCCCCCCTCGGTGGATCGACCAAGAATACGACTCCCGATCGGGAGCCCCGACACCTGGATCACGGTGTTCCCGTGATCCCGAAGCCACCGAAGCACCCTCCCGATCCATTCGGGAATGGTATAACAAATACCCTAATAGCTAACCTCGTATAGGGTGTTAGTATGTTTGATCAGTGCCCCAAAAACATTATGAATCAAGTGCCCTAAAATCAATCAGACTGAAACATTAAATAAATGTAAAATTATAGAAAAAAATGCCCGAAAAAGATATGAACTTTACCTTTCTTGCTGATTTTAGCAACAATATTATAATTAGGTTCCGGAATAGAAGTCAACTTTCATTCTATTACGGATTATAGCAACTAAGTTACTACCTCGGCAGGAACTTCTCCACATTCCTAACTCATGTATAATAACCTACAAAATGTAACATGGGATAGGTAAAAGAATGTGTACAAACATACTAGTGATGAGAAATCCCTCTCAACATAAATTTGCTTCTTCCAACAAATCTAAGGCATGTTTTCCATCTTAAATTTGGCAATTCAAATGGATCTGTAGTGTAATAGCACTTGAACTTTCAATTAAAAGTGGTGTTAACAACATATTTAATCAAAATAATGAAGAAAATGATCCAATAAAATCGAAGTTGAATATAAGAGAACAAACAACGAAACAAATTTTAAAAAGATGGAAGACAGTGGCAATATTTGCATAAATATGAATTGTATAAGCAGAATTCATAACATATATAATTTTAATCCTCAAGCCTTCATCATAGGCTATTCCCATAACAAAAAAAAATTCTTAAACTTTTTTTTCTACATAAAGAAAATAAACATATTTATATACTATACCTACTCATGATGCTTGATGAATCTACCTATATATTATGTGTGATTACATAACTAATAATCTATTTTTTTTAAAAGCGAGTTGAGTAGGTTATAGGACATAAAAACACTTTGGACACCTTTCAAACAGCTTCTCTTTTAGCTATATTCATTGGACCAATACGTCCGAGGTTATAAAAAAGAACGTAAACCAAATCAAGCTCTAAAGGAAAATAAGGTACTTTTGGCAACTTCTAACACATTTGAACATTTCCTTTTTTAGCTGTTTGTTTTAGTTTACAAAACAAACTACAGCAAAGGATTCAGGAGGATGTGTGGAATAAAGATGCAATTCATGACTTTTAAGTTGACCCATTTTACACGTTCTCCATTTTTCTTATAATATGTAGAAACGGTGTACCTCGGGGTGGCCGGAGTGGTAAGACCAAGGACGGGCCATCAGGCATACATCAGATCTACATGAGGGAGAGTCGGGTTGAGCCATCGAACCGAGCAAGCCGGGTCAGGCTCTTCCAAGTCATCTCCTGTATCTGCAATCATGAAGGGAACCCGTTAGAAGGGGGACAGAGACCGGGGTCTCTGGACCAACCTCCGACGGTCAAGTTCATAAGACTGTATAGATAGTTTGTATGACGTTTATATATGTAAATGAGTGTATGTATGTATGCATGCAGAGAGAGAGCATGTCTAGAGAGACATTGGTGGAGACATAGAGAGTGGGAGGTAGATATCCCAAATGGTATAGAGCCTTCTTTTATAGGCATTATAGAGTGGCAGAGGAAGACTGTCAGGTTCGGTATGTGGGGTAGACCCATAGGCCGACCGACTGAGGTAAGGGAGACCGACCCGAATGAGGCGAGGCCGACCCAAGGCAAGGGAGGCTGACCCAAGGCAAGAGAGGCCAACCCGAGTGAGGGAAAGGCCGACCCGAGTGGGGCAAGGCCGAACCGGATGAGACGAGGCCGATCGAGACAAGGCAAAGGTCGACCCATGGGATAAATCCCAAGGTTCAGGATCCCTTCTAAAGGAGGGGGTAAGCCTCCTTTTATAGGGGAAGTAAAATGGGCCTGGATTGGGCCTGTTTGGCTAAATCCTTGTGTGGGTCGAACTGTGTCTGGGCTCAAGCCTATATACTTGGCCCGATCCGGACATACGTCATCATAATATTTGGACCCATTTTAAAAAATTTCCAAATAAATAGGTGGAACTTGCAACATCTATAAATAAAATACACAATATTGCAGTTAGCAAGTATTGCATACCTGGCAATTGTCAAAGGTGCGACAACGGATATTATCATCAGTTGTGTCCCATGCCCCCATCACCAACTCTAACTAATACAATTGATAGTGGAAGCTGGCTGTCAAAAAGAATATCCCACTTCAGTTTGAAACGATAAAGAACATGTAAAAAAACTACTAAAGTTGCAGACTTGCAGCTAATCAAATCTTATTTTCAAACCCAAACAATCCATATGGAACAGAATAAACATAAAATATTACCTGACCATCGGCGATGATAACCAACAAATGATATGGCCCACTGGCTTCTTCAACAATTGTTATAGCCTTTTCAATTCTAGGGGCGAATGATGTTGGGCCTGTGGTGACAACAAATAAGTATTCATCCAAAACAGAACATGTTATCATACGAAAATGATTGCATATTGAAGAATGCACTCACCATACGAAAATGAGCAAATTAATGGGTCCATGTACATAATTCCAATAACAAAAATGAGATTTAAAATGTTTAGCATGTTAGAACACAAATTCAATGAAAATAAATGAAAATAATCTACTATCTTTTTTAAGAAAATCATGGGCGTGCTCGCGCATCCTGCGGACACGAATGCGACTTGAAAATGGTCGGGTTCGCGCAGACCGGTTTTTGCTCCTCCCGCTAGCTATTTTTGGAAACGATTTGATCTTGGAGAACACTCCATCCCAGTTTATGGAAACGATCTACGCAGTTAATACGCAATCAGTTATTTCGGAAACTAATTTGCGTTTAATGCTGATTGTTGTCTTAGACAGCACTTCATCCCGTGGCTATATAAACTCGTCCATAGCGGACAGAAAATAGACTGAAGTTCATTCATTCTCCTCTTCTCTGCTCGACTCTCTCTGCGATCTCAGGCAAGTAAAAGCTCCGGCAATACGTTGCTTTAGCCACCGTATCCTGGGAGAATTAAAGGTGGCTACAAGATGTTCCCTTACCTTGGAAGATGTTGTTCATGTTCATAGCCATAAGAAGAATGCTATATCTGTGAGCAAGTTGAATATCGATGGCTACTCGATATTGTTTGCATCTACGAATTCATGGAGTATGTTTCGTCATCGGAATTCGGTTAAGTTCCATGCGGTTGGAACTGTTGTAGGAGGACTACATCGATTAACTCTTTGGAGTGACGTTAAAGAGATTATCGAGATATCTGATGATGAGAGTGTTGGGGATAACAACTCTATATGATTCTATGTTTTAATTAAATAAGACTTTGTTTTGTTATGAAATATTGGTTTAAATAAGGCTCTTTTATGTTAATGTGTTTATGGTTTGAAATTACTATTACTATTATTATTATTATTATTATTATTATTATTATTATTATTATTATTATTATTATTATTATTATTATTATTATTTTGCTTTGATGTTTTGAGCATTAAAATGCAAACATTTATTCGAATTATTTCCAATCGGATAGTGCAAGATGTCAGTTGAACATGTATAACTTTTGAGTTTGATTAAACATGTAAATCATATATGAAACACCCCACACAATGGTAGATGATATAGTGTATTAAAATACACGAACATTGTATATCTTGTAGGGTTGATGTGTTCAACATAATACGGATACACCAGTGTGAATTGTGACGTATGAATGCAAGATTTGTTGTTATGGATTACAATATATGGTATTGTAAATTATAAATCTTTAGAGATTTATGAAGTTCAAGTAGATGCGTCTACCACCTCAATGTTGTTGAACTATTTGATGACTTGGTCTTCATTTGGGAGAGTTTTCATATAACGAATAGTTCTAGAAAACAAGGGATGATGCACCGCGTGTGCAATGGGTTGTTGAGTGTCAATTTGTTTGACTACATCTCAAAACCTAGTGAGTGTATCGTGGATTTATTCATATTGGTTATGAATGCACTCACCAAATTTAATCGAATTAATGCTCATGATGAGGCCTTCGAGTTTCATTGGTGTTTTGGATACGTACTTAGGCAAATCAACTATAACATTCAAGATACACATGAGCACAATACTGGATTTGTGTATAGATAAAGTTCAAAGAAAGTCTACATTCGGTGTAAGGAACATGATATAAACTATGAAAACTTGAATGCCTAGGTCATTAAAGTTGATATTACATGGTTTTCAACGCCTATAGCAATTTTGATTTCTTCCGGACTTGTGAGGTCCTTCGGATAGGTTGTCCGGAATCGTACGGTTCTTCCGGACAGGTTGTTCCGGACTCATGTGGGTCTTACACAATTTCTAGAATTGTGCTAGAGGTTAACTTAGGTTTTATTCTAAGTATAAGATGCTTGTGTGAACATACTTATGGAAAAAATCATGTGTTACTTACATCAACTCTAAAGCACTCGTGAGATAATATATATAATGAGTTGAACTTATGGACTGTAATGATACATTTGTTGCTCAAATCATGAGGGTCTAAGTGTGATCATAAGTGATGGCACATAAAGCTTATCAAAGTGCAGGCAATGTGGGGGGGAAGAGAGACCATTTGAGAAACAACAAGTGTGATGGTTGAAATGGCATAACTATAGAGAAAGGGAGAACCTTTCATCACCCTATCTGGATACCCTCCAATGACACTCAAATGTGGGGGTGGCTTGCATTTGATATATGTTTGGCAATGAGGATTGCAATCATATGACCAAGTGGAGTACACAACATTCATGAAAAAATGTGTTCACCTTGGAAAAACTACAATGTGGTCATAAAGGGTGATCATTGCAAGTTAAGAACACATAATACAAATGGCAAGTTAAGATTATAGATCTTGGCTGCAAATTATCTAGGTTGGTTTGACAAAGTGCGGGAGCCATCTAGATTATGATAACAAGGTGGTTGGCGTCCCAGGGGAAGATCCACTAGTTTCCATGCAGATAATATACTCATTGATGCGAGTAATGACAAGACATTTTGAAAGCAATATTTGACATGAAAGACATGGGAATGGAAAATATGGTTTTGGAAATTCAAATCACACGAAGTCGTGGAATTGTTATAAGTCAAACCCATTGTGTGAACAATATTCTTGAGAAGTTATATGCAAATGACTCTAATGCAGCTAGTGATGGGTTTCAGGCACTACAAGCAAACTTAAACAATTAAGGGTGCATGCAACCTAAAACATGATCTATGTTTTTACTATTGAACCTATAACTATGAACATATAATAAACCTTAGCAAACAATCAAAATAAATAAATTACTAAGACAGATAGGGTTACATACCTCTTAGTTGTTATAGTAAACAAATATAATAATCCTTCTTGACTTCAAGGAAGCAAGCACCAAAATCGTCGTGCCTCTAATGGGATCACACCCAAGGACTCGAAGAAGAATATAAACTAAGGATGGGATGAACTATAAGGAGTTCTTCCACAAGGAGGGATAAAGAAGGAGGCGAATACTCAAGCCTTGATGAGCGAATTGGAATGAACCCCTAAGGCCTTTATTTATAGCCTTGGACAACCTCCTTACTTTGTAATCCCACCAATGTGGGATACATGGAATTTTCGAAAATTCCCTTTGCATAAGGGATTTCGAAATCTTCCATGTGGGATAACAACATTCCTAATTTAACCAACTATTGATTAATTGTTAATTATCCCTTTCAATTAACCAAACTGTTAATTAACCTCCCAAATAGTTTTTGTCTAATTAATTATTAAGCCATAATAATTAATAAACCATTTCTTTTTCCCCTTTTATTAATTCTCCATATGCCGAGTCTTGAGGGTAACCCAAAAGGACTGTGCTGCTATCAATTTTAGTTATAGGCTTAGACACCTAATCCAAAAGTCTCCCACTTGGATAAGTCTAATAACTATTATTGCCATTGTAGCTTCCTAATTGATCAGCAAATTGTAGCTTCCAATGAACGCTGTCGAACTCTGATCTAGTCAATTATGTGTCCTAAGATAAGAGATCATATAATCCTCCGTTCTACACGATATCATTCGAACATGAGATATGGAATATAATCAATCTCATTGTTCAGTACTTTGTTTCCCGATTTCTGATTTGTTATGACTTAGAACTTCCAATTGAACACATCAATTCAGTTCTGACCGGGCCCGGCACTATAAGTCAACATCAAATCACCGAGGGGCCCAAAGATATCGCTTTTCCCGTTAGGGCAAAAGGAACGAATAAACTTTGACTTATATGCTTGCACCATCTACTCATCAAATCATGCACAACAACACGTTTTATAACATCAAGTTACCAATGCGTTTACGTGTCATCAATGCACAACTGACTTGTAAACCACAACTCATACATCTCTGTTTAAAGATTATAAGATATTATCATCTCAGAATTACCCATGATGAATTCCATGAAGTAATTCTCTGAGCGTGGGTTAATCCAATACTTTAATCTCTATTTCAAAGTATTCATGAATATTGCAGCAATGTCATTGCCATGTCTAACACTCCTTAGACAATCTACAATTCCATTCATGACAGTCTTAATTCACTACTTCCAAAAGTATGATTGCCTGTGGAGTTTTGAATAATCTAATCATTCGGGAAGTAAAACATGCAAAAATGAAACACAACAACAACATTTGACCAAAGGTAGTAAATAAACTTATAAATAATTCTCCATTATTTAACCACCAAAAGTCAATTACATTTACTTTGTCATAAGTTTCAACCTAACTACTAAAATAACATCATCCTTCAGACCAATGACCTAAGCATGCTCATGGTGTCGGATCCTACTCAGACCCTTTGTGAATGGATCTGCAGGATTCTCTTCAGATGATATCCTCTTCACAACGAGGTACCCTTCTTGTACCTTATGTCTGATGAAATGGTGCTTTCTGTCGATATGTCTTGAATGGCGATTGTCCCTTACATCCTTTGTCAAGGCAACCACTCCTTCATTATCACAGAAAAGTTCCACTGGCTCCTTGATGCCTGGCACGACTCCAAGATCTCCAATGAAATTCTTCAGCCAAATTGCCTCCTTTGATGCTTCGCTTGCTGTTATGTACTCTGATTCACAAGTAGAATCAGCCACTGTCTCTTGCTTGGAACTTTTCCGAGTAACTGCTCCTCCATTTAAGGTAAAGATCCAGCCAGTTTGAGAACGGAAATTATCCCTATCTGTTTGAAAGCTGGCGTCACTATACCCAGTCACTCTCAATGTATAACAACCACCAAATACTAGGACCCAGTCCTTAGTCCTTCGCAGATACTTGAGAATATTCTTAACCGCTACACAATGAGCTTTACCTGGATTTCCCTGATAACGACTAACCATGCTCAAAGCAAAAGACACATCTGGACGAGTACATGTCATAGCATACATGATAGATCCAACGGCGGAAGCATATGGAACTCTACTCATTTCTGCTATCTCTTCATTTGTACTTGGGCTCTGACTTTTACTCAGTTTGGTATTACTCTGGATGGGCAAATCTCCTTTCTTGGAGTTCTCCATACAGAATCGTTTTATTACTTTGTCCAAGTACGTACTCTGATTCAGTCCAATTAGCCTTTTACTCCTATCCCTTGAAATCTTTATTCCCAGAATATATGCCGCCTCTCCTAGATCCTTCATAGCGAAACACTTTCCAAGTCAAGACTTAACATCTTGCAAGGTTAGAATGTCATTTCCTATAAGAAGTATGTCATCAACATATAATACTAGGAAGGTGACTACACTCCCACTAGCTTTGACATATACACAGGACTCATCTTCACTTCTAGAGAAGCCACACTCTTTGATTTTCTCATCAAAGCAAAGATTCCAACTGCGAGACGCTTGTTTTAATCCATAAATGGATTTTTTCAAGCTTGCACACTCTATTGGGGAACTTAGCATCTACAAAACCTTCTGGCTAACTCATGTAAACATCTTCAGCCAACTTCCCGTTTAGGAAGGCGGTTTTGACATCCATCTGCCAAATTTCATAGTCATGAAACGCAGCTGTGGCTTGCATTATCCTAATAGATTTTATCTTAGCCACTGGTGAGAAGGTCTCATCATAGTCAATCCCTTGGGTTTGAGTAAATCCCTTCGCCCCCAGTTGGGCTTTGAATGTGCTTACATTACCATGCATATCTGTCTTCTTCTTGAAGATCCATTTACAACCAACCGTCTTGCGACCGGGTTGTTGATCAATCAAATTCCAAACTTGATTGTCGTACATGGAATTGATCTCGCTGTCCATTGCCTCTTTCCATTTTGCTACCTCAGGGCCTGCCATGGCTTCCTTGTAGTTAGCTGGCTCATCCAAATTTACCAGTGTATTATCACTGATAAACGTGTCCTCGTCTGTAGTTATATGGAAACCATAGAACTCAGGTTGCATGCTAACTCTACCAGAACGCTTAAGAGGTAATGAAGTGTCAACCGGTTCAACTGGAATCTCTTCCTCTTGTTGAACCCTAGTGGTTTCAGAGGTTCCTTCATCGCCTGACTCTTGAATCTCTTCAAGGTCAATGGTGCTCCCACTGTCCTCTTTACATATGAGCTCTCTCTCTCGAAAGACTCCTCTTCGTGCTACAAAGACCAAGTTTTCACTAGGTCTGTAGAACAAATATCCAAAGGACTTCTGTGGATAGCCGATGAAATTACATCGCTCACTACAAGGTTCAAGCTTATCGTGAGTTTCTCGTCTAACGAAAGCTTCACAACCCCAAACTTTAATATGTGCTAACGAGGGAACTCTTCCTGTCCACATTTCGTGCGGTGTTTTGGCAACCTTCTTTGTTGGGACAAGATTAAGAACGTGGGCAGCAGTCTCTAAGGCATACCCCCAGAATGAGATTGGAAGTGAAGCTCGACTCATCATGGAATGAACCATATCCAACAAGGTTCGATTGCGTCTCTCAGCCACACCATTAAGTTGTGGTGTTCTAGGAGGTGTCAATTTTGAAACTATTCCACTTTCCTTGAGATAGTCGTGGAATTCGATACTAAGATACTCTCCGCCTGTATCTGAACGGAACATCTTTATCTTCCTGCCTAATTGATTCTCGACTTCTTGCTTAAACTCTTTGAATTTTTCAAAGGTTTCCGACTTATGCTTGATTAAGTAGATATAACCATATCTGCTATAATCATCAGTAAAAGTTACATAGAATCGATTAGCATCTTTTGTAGATGATCTGAAGGGCCCACACACGTCTGTGTGTATGAGATCCAACAAACCTTCACCTCTTTCACAAGATCCAGTGAAAGGCGATTTTGTCATCTTACCCAAAAGACAAGATTCGCATGTCTCATCTGGCCTTAGGTCAAATGATTCCAACACCCCATTCTTTTGGAGTTGTTCCATGCGTTTCTTGTTAATGTGTCCAAGACGGCAATGCCACAAACATGCTTTGTCTATACCATTAGACGAATCAATTTGAAATACACTATTGCCTAAATTGTCTACACACATCACAGTTTCATACACACCATTACAAGGTAAAGCTTCAAAATATAAAAAACACCATTTTTATAAGCCGAAATAGAACCATTCTCATCATTGAAAGAATATCTAAAACCTTGTTTGAACAATGCATGAAAAGAGATAATGTTTCGTGTCATTTCTGACGAGTAGCAACAATTCAATAAATCAAAACTAAAACCATTACTAAGCACTAGACTATAAACTCCAATCTTGGTGACAGGTGAAGATCGCCTATTCCCCATGATCAAGTTCATTCTACCATGCTCCACATCCTCACTTTTTCTTAGTCCCTGCAAAACAGAGCAAATGTGGAATCCACATCCTGTATCAAGGACCCAATAATTAGAAGATAATGAGTTATTAGATGAAATAGTGTATGTACCTGCAGAAGATGGCTTTACTTTGCCATCCTTAAGATCTTGCAGATACTTTGGGCAGCTTCGTTTCCAATGCCCTTTTTCGTTGCAATAAAAGCAAGTGGCCTCTTTAGGATCAGAGACAGGGGTGACATCAGAACTGGATTTTACATGAGACTTTCCCTTCCAGTTTTGTTTGGGAGGACCTTTCCTCTTCTTCCCTTTTCCTTGACCAATGGCTAGAACGGGAGTATTAGCAGGAGCAGTGGCAACACTCTTTCCCTTCATTCCCGTCTCAGCTGTTCTCAGGAGGTTGTGCAACCGAGCCAATGTGGTCTCAGTGTTGTTCAAATGATAGGTCAAGATGAACTGATCATAACAACTTGGTAAGGAGTTCAGGACTATGTCAATAGCCAATTCCTCATCAAAGTGCACACCCAACCTCATAAGTTGATCCACGTAACGTTGCATCCTTTACACGTGGGCGCTAACAAATTCCTCGTCCTTCATCTTGCTTCATATGAGGGACTTTACTATGTCGTACTTTTCTTGACGAGCTCGCTTATGGTACTTTTCCATAAGGTCCTTGTTCATCTCGTACGTCCAGTAATCCTCATAGAATCTTTGCAGTTCAGGGGTCATAGTGGCAACCATGATGCAAGCAACTTTTGTTGCATCCTTTTCATGTTGCTTATAGGTGGCTAATTCATCAGCAGTGGCTTTCTCTTGGTCAATTTCAACTAGCTCCTTTTCAAGGACATACTCCTTGTCTTCATAATGAAGGGCCATTTTGATGTTACAAATCCAGTCGTTGTAGTTGGAGCCGTCCAATATCACCTTTGAGCAGATGACTAACAGGGAGAAGTTGTTGTGGGTGGAGGAGGAGGAACCAGAAGCATCGGTAGGAGCAGACATTTTCACTTTAAAAAAAGTTAAAGTTAGATAAGAAAACCGAGTTTGATCCAACTATGAAATTTACAACTTAGAGAAGGGATGTCGTAATCTAATTGCAAATTTCATAAAGGTGGGTTTCTGAGATTCATTGAAACTATTCAATGGCATGTTTAATCTCGGATTATGCTTTTCCATTTGTGACTAGGATACCGAGGATCACAAACAAGATGTGAATAACCATGCAAATGTGCTTGGTAACCTCAATGTCATTTATCATCTCAATTGATGTGCTGGTTAACCACACACGCTCCATCAACAATAATAATTCTTGAGATACCCATTACAACTCTTTATTAGTCCCTATTAGTGTGCCGGTTAACCACACACACCCCACTAATGACTTATAAGGTGTAATGTGCAATTTCATGGGTTAGCATACAAATTCACATTTTTCCTAAAGTAACTAGGAATTTATAATAAAAGGTTTAGTTACTTTTATTGTCATTATACTTTTAATGGGAATTAAATTTAGTCCTATCAAACCCGTTCGTCTAACGACCCTCCACTAATCAAGGAAGCGGTGGGTGAGAATGGACACCCATTCAACTACCATTTTATAGGCAGTTTCCTTATACCCCCTTATAGACTAGCTTCGTGAATGAGGCCTACTATTGATTTGACAGACTTTTGTTCTTATACATATAATAACAATTAAGCTTTTAATCATACATATAGTATAAGGTGTATCTTTAAATCTATTAAAAATGCCAATATTATATATCAATAATAATAATAGGATAATAAATTTAAACTATTAAATTAATCCTTATCCTAAAGGCATTCGAAACTTAGGGGGCAAGATTAGGGTTCCAAAAAATCCTAATACCTAAAATCGAATGTGAGCCTCCTAACAGTTCAATAATTATAGCTAATTCAATTGAAAACAAACCTTATGCTCTGATACCACTGATGGGTTTTAGGCACTACAAACAAAGTTAAACAATTAAGGGTGCATGCAACCTAAAACATGATCTATGTTTTCACTATTGAACCTATAACTATGAACATATAATAAACCCTAGCAAACAATCAAAATAAATAAATTACTAAGACAGATAGGGTTACATACCTCTTAGTTGTTATAGTAAACAACTATAATAATCCTTCTTGACTTCAAGGAAGCAAGCACCACAATCGTCGTGCCTCTAATGGGATCACACCCAATGACTCGAAGAAGAATATAAACTAAGGGTGGGATGAACTATAAGGAGTTCTTCCACAAGGAGGGAGAAAGAAGGAGGCGAATACTCAAGCCTTGATGAGCGAATTGGAATGAATCCCTAAAGCCTTTATTTATAGCCTTGGACAACCTCCTTACTTTGTGTAGAGGCTAGATTATGAGGCTTGTAATATTAAATAAGTTGGGCTGGGCTTAGAGGGTTTCATTAGAATTATAGGCTAGTTTGCTTTTGTATTTAGGCTAGTTTATGATTGGGTTTGGGTTTACTATTGGGTTTAGGATCCACAAGGGGCCCAATAGTAAACCCATTGGGTACCTATATAAACCCATGTGTGTTTATGATTAACTAAGCATTTGATATTGTTGTTCACGATTTCTTCGAGAGAGTTATTGTTTACGATCAGCCTTTCTTTGCTTCAATAGTAGCCGATTCCATTCAAGATTCAATCTTTCTCATAGATTGAATCTCTTCTTCTACTATTTTCTTGAATCAATCTCTCACGAGGATTCCGCACTCGTGTTAGATCTTTATATCGTGTGTTTAGGATTTGTCTGGACCTACAATTGGTATCAGAGCCAAGAATCTTAGATTCGAGGCTCTCACGATATAGATTCAAGCATTTTCTGGGTTTGTTTTCGAGTTTCTGTTGAATTTTGAAGATTTTGGGAGTTTACGATCGTTGCTGCTGCTGTGTTCATCGAGTTTTGGGTGTTTACGATCACTATTTCTGGGTTTTGGTTGAAGATTGCCTGTTTACGACCCGAAAGAAAGGTGTTCACGATTGTACTTGTTGCTTGTACTTGTGTTTACGATTTTGCAGAGTCGTAAAGGGTGTTTACGACATTTTTGGATCGGAAATAGGTGTTTACAATCCGGTAGTCGTAATCAGGAATCGGAATCACAGTTTACGATTATTTTAAGGCGGTTAGGGTGTTTACGACTTTGTTTTATCGGGAACAGGTGTTTACGACTCCGGTGATCGTAATCATTGAATCGTAATCGAGTTTACGATTTTTAAAGGCGGTTAAGTGTTTACGATTAGGGGGTTGATCGGAAACGGCGTTCACGATCGTAATCGGGCGTTTACGATCGGAAACTCATCTTTTTGCGGCAAAAAGTCACTTTTTCTCACTTTCACGGAAACGGGCGTAACTTTTGACTCGTTTGGAGTTAGAAGCTCAAATTTTTACACGACGTTCGTGACAACAAGCCCCAGATTTACCCCCGACTAACGTCCAGGGGAGCTCGTTTGGACCCCCAAATTCCACTCCGAAGGCCTCCGTTTTTCAGTTTTAAGTTTCTGACACTATTCTTTGAATAGTGATTTTGCCATTTTTGCCGTTTTTGCTGATTTTTCAAAATTTTCAGAAGCTGCATAATGAGTTCAGTGGTTGAAGAAAAGAATATATTTGAGGACGAAGATGCTGAGATATGCCCCAATCCTACTTGTGCTCGATTAATTCCTGGACTTAGGCAAATCTGTAAAAATTTTAAGTCAGAACTATTTGAGGTAAAATGTGAAAGAAGTTCATTCAAGGGTAGATGGCAAAAGAATGAAGAGAAGGTAAAAGCTCAGAAACTAGACATTGTGAAATATCAAAAACTAGCAACTGAGAACGCTTATCTGTATGACAACGCTAAGTTAGAAATAGCTGAGCTTAGTAAGCAGATAGATGACCTTAAGCATAAAAACAATGAGTTGCAGGTTAAACTTGATATGAATCAAATAAGGAGCAAAATAATGCTTGATGCTGGAAAGGAATTGTCACATGCTGTTGTGACTGGTCAAGTTGGGAAACACACACCTGGATTGGGTCAGAAAAGACTGATAAGGCCTTGGCTGCAAACAACATTATTCCTCCACCAGTTCCCAGAGACATTATAGGAATACTTCTTAGTGAGGATCAAGTTGAACGTACCAAATCTGATTATAAAGAAGCTGCTCCTCCTATTGATAGTGTCTTGGTTGGAACTACACCATTGACCCAAGAGGAAATAGAAAACGAGGCAAACATGACATATGGTGAAGGGAGAATAGAGGATGTATCAAGAGATGATGCTGAGTGCCAGGAGTATAACAGATGTCATGGCTCCAAGTCTGATGATGCTGAGATAGAGTTGAAACCATACCCTAAAATTGAAACCCCATGCTTCAAAGTAATCGACGAAGTCAAAAGGGAAAAAGTGATCTTAACGACACGGCCTGAGGGGAAGATCTTTATGACATCTGGATCCATGTTTGACCAAGAACCAGATGTTGGGTATGACTTACCATCCTTCTCCTCCAAGTTCAAGGGAATAACTGATGGAGTGATCAGTGAAGCTAAAGTTGAAAGGCCAAAGATCACCATCAAGCATCCGAGTGTGAAGCAAACAACTGTGGTGAAGAATGATAAGATGAAAAGTGTGGCTGTGTCTCCCATTTCTTCAGTTGGTTCATGCAGTTGTAAGTGCAGTTGCAAGAATGGTGCTTCTTCATCAGGAAATCCAGAGAGCACAAAGACGATGAGGACAGGTTCTACTCAAGCTTCAAGGAACCAGCAGAAAGTCAAATCTGGAGCTGCAGACAAGGAAAGGATGCAATCACAAGGCAAACCGGCTCCATATCAGCCACCAAAAACAAATGGGTACACGTCTGACTTCTATCTAAAGAAGCAGACTTGCTTTAATTGTGGCATTGCTGGTCATATTGCTAGAAACTGTCTTTATCGCCCCTATGAACCCTACTATCCGAAAACTCAAAGGGTTTCATCTCAGGAGTCTGTGAAGTCTAAGCCGATGATGGTGCAAAAACCTAAGGCAATGAAGACTGTTACTCCTAAAGTTAAACCCTCTGATCAACATTGGGGTGCTGCCAAAGCTGAAAGAAACTCTTTAAACCAAAACAACAGCTTTCCAAGTTACCAAAATTTCCAAAAACAGGTGAAGAAACCATTTTCAAAACAAACAAAGTCTGAAAAACCCAAGGTTACCCCTCCCAAGGTAACTAAAACTGTTTTGAAAAATGATTCTAAAATGAAGAAGGTTGAAATACCTAAAGTCACAACTCCAAAGGTGACTAAAACAAAAACTGTTTTGAAAAATGATTCTAAAATGAAGAAGGTTGAAATACCTAAAGTCACAACTCCAAAGGTGACTAAAACAAAAACTGTTTTGAAAAATGAATCTAAAACAAAGAAGGTTGAAATACCTAAAGTCACAACTCCAAAAGTGACTAAAACAAATGTTAAATCACCTGGAATTTGGAAACCAAAAATCAAGGCAGCTCCATCCCAACTTCCTGATTTTTCAAAGGGGATGTTCTTACAAGAAGTATCCTTTATTGATTCCTCAGGTGTACCCAGAAAAACAATGGCCTGGGTACCAACGGCTAACTAATCTCTCACTCTGTGCAGGAACGATCATGGAGGATTATCACTAACGTTTTTATTACTAATTTGTTTGTTGATAAGTGATTGTTCCAGGCACAGTTTAGGAGACGTATCTTCATGTCATGTCAAGTAATCTATACAATGGAAGGTATGTCTCTTTGAGAGGTAAAATGTCAAAATCAGCATGAAAGGTACTGTTCTTAACTTGGTTGTTTGAATGATGAGGCAACAAAGGGTCTTTTGAGTCAAACCTATTTCATTAAATTTCAATTAAGCTGTTGATTGATCATGTGTTTGACTTCAAATGCAACGAAGTGTGCATGTCATGAAACCCAATTTAAAAAAAAAAAAAAATTTCAAATCAATACTTTGAAAGTTAGCTTGGCCAGATATTTTCAAAATTTTGTGTTTTGTTCTTTTAAGTGTGTTTGTGTGTTAAAAAAAATAAATAAATAAAAAAAATAAAAAAATTTATGTTCACAAAATTGTGACATTAAAAATCAAAAAGCAAGGGGAAGAATTGTAAAGATGAAGAAAAAGTTGACCCCTCAAAAATAGTGTGCTTTTCAATTTTTAATTGTTTGTGTTTATTTGTTTGTGTCTTGTTTTTGAGAAGTTTAGGGGATGTAAAATGAATGACCGGGTTGGAGATGGCTGACACGCGTAAGGCGGAAGTGAAAGGCAAGCTCCACGGTGATATGCTCGGTAGGCTCGACCTAAACTTATGACCTCCAATGAAAGTGCAGTGATCTTAAAAGATATATATGTTTAGTTTCCCATCCTAGGTTGCAT
This sequence comes from Deinandra increscens subsp. villosa, assembly GCA_039602395.1. Lineage (NCBI taxonomy): Eukaryota > Viridiplantae > Streptophyta > Magnoliopsida > Asterales > Asteraceae > Deinandra > Deinandra increscens. The sequence goes on from JBCNJP010000003.1 coordinate 27,706,941, forward strand.
GGTTTAAAAGACTGAGTCCCGACAAAAACGGGTTGAGAGTGGTAATTACCTAGTATTCACTCTCTCACACGCCATGTCTCTGCTGTCATGACTACACCACATAATAAAAAGAAAAGAAAAAGAAAAGAAAAAGAAATGAAAAAAAAATAATGAAAAAGAAAAGAAAATGAAAAATAATCACTCAGTTGGTCTTCTTTGCGTGCTTAGCGGCCGACCTGATCACCAACTGATGGTTAATGAAAATAAGTGGTAGTCATAGCGGTGTTGCATGGTTCCTTAAGTTGGGGGTTTGTGAATCCTCAATAAACTCTGAGGTTGGGTAGGTTTTGCTGTGTACGCTTGGGTGTGGGGACAATTAAACATGACAGTAATAATGTACTATATTAAGCATGACACATTCGGTTGGGATTAAACGGGTTTGAGTTTAAAGCGGACAAACATACCGGCAATCACCTGGACTAGTTGAGTAACTGAAGCTGAAAAGAGTTCCTCAGTCAGATTCATATGGTTTGATCCCTTGTAAACTTTCTCATGTTTGTTATTGGTAAGTATTTGTTTGTTTTTATCTTTCGTGTGTGAGTCGTTAAGTTCTTTTTGATATGTTTTCGTCTTGGCCAGGTTGATTTGAGAAGTCAAAATGTGTTTTTCATGGGTTTTAATGCATGACAATATGCCCCCGACAGATCTTGACAAATTTTTAGGGGAAGGAGTATGGGATAATAAGTATTATCCGAAGGGAACTCGAGGATGATACTTATTACCTAATGGAAAAGACTTCCTCCGTCAGATCTTGACAAATTTTTAGGGGAAAGAGGGAGGATAATAAGTATTATCCGAAGGGAACTCGAGGATGATACTTATTATCTAATGAAAAGACTTCCATAATACATAGTATCTGAAGGGAACTCGAAGATAATATGTATTATCTCAGGGGAAGTCCTTAGCTGAGGGGAAGTTATCAGCTAAGGGGAAGTCTTTAGAGGTCTTTGGGTTCAGGGGAAGTTTTATAGAAAACCCGTAATCTATATTAGGGTTTTTGGTTTAAAATTATGTTAATTTGAATCAACTGAACAGATGATAATTACCTCATAACCCAAAGACCGATCATCAAATGTCTGGTGGAGTATATTTTTTCAAATGTGTGTCAGACAGGTTGATGATAGAAAGATGTTGTTACTGCTCAAGTTAAAGAACCAGCCGGACAAGACTTCCATCTGAATAAGCAACTGTTCAGGAGAAGTTGTTGGTGTCTTTACAAGTTTTCAAAAGCTTCGAAAGTTTTTCAAAGAAAATGCTCACAAGTTTAGGGGAAGCTGAAGATTTCAAGTCAAATCTTTGAAACAAAAAAATGAGAGCAGTCAGAGATCATAAAGTTTGAAGATCAACAATCAAGTTCTTCAAAGTTAGGAGGTTTTTCAAAATTTAACCTCTAATTATTTTGAAGATTCAAGACAGTTACCGAAGATTCAGCAAGAACCAATTCTTTCAAGAGAAACAAGTCAATGAGAATCCTCCTCTCATTAACTTGTTCATTTCAAGAAGTTCAAGCTGATGCTGATCAAGAGGAAGTCCCAAGTGCCCGTCATGAAACCCACTGAAGATTTCTGCGGAAAGAATCTTCATCAGCATCTATGCCAGTCACTCAAGAAGAAGAATTTCAAAGATCGAAGACATTTAATATCACAAGCCTAGGGGAAGATTGTAGAGGCTAGATTATGAGGCTTGTAATATTAAATAAGTTGGGCTGGGCTTAGAGGGTTTCATTAGAATTATAGGCTAGTTTGCTTTTGTATTTAGGCTAGTTTATGATTGGGTTTGGGTTTACTATTGGGTTTAGGATCCACAAGGGGCCCAATAGTAAACCCATTGGGTACCTATATAAACCCATGTGTGTTTATGATTAACTAAGCATTTGATATTGTTGTTCACGATTTCTTCGAGAGAGTTATTGTTTACGATCAGCCTTTCTTTGCTTCAATAGTAGCCGATTCCATTCAAGATTCAATCTTTCTCATAGATTGAATCTCTTCTTCTACTATTTTCTTGAATCAATCTCTCACGAGGATTCCGCACTCGTGTTAGATCTTTATATCGTGTGTTTAGGATTTGTCCGGACCTACAATTGGTATCAGAGCAACTGTCCGGCTTTCAATTAAGCTGTTGATTGATCACGTGTTTGACTTCAAATGCAACGAAGTGTGCATGTCATGAAACCCAAAAACCCTAATATAGATTACGGGTTTTCTATAAAACTTCCCCTGAACCCAAAGACCTCTAAAGACTTCCCCTTAGCTGATAACTTCCCCTCAGCTAAGGACTTCCCCTGAGATAATACATATTATCTTCGAGTTCCCTTCAAATACTATGTATTATGGAAGTCTTTTCATTAGATAATAAGTATCATCCTCGAGTTCCCTTCGGATAATACTTATTATCCTCCCTCCTTCCCCTAAAAATTTGTCAAGATCTGACGGAGGAAGTCTTTTCCATTAGGTAATAAGTATCATCCTCGAGTTCCCTTCGGATAATACTTATTATCCCATACTCAGAGAAAAAAAAAATATACTCCACCAGACATTTGATGATCGGTCTTTGGGTTATGAGGTAATTATCATCTGTTCAGTTGATTCAAATTAACATAATTTTAACCAAAAACCCTAATATAGATTACGGGTTTTCTATAAAACTTCCCCTGAACCCAAAGACCTCTAAAGACTTCCCCTTAGCTGATAACTTCCCCTCAGCTAAGGACTTCCCCTGAGATAATACATATTATCTTCGAGTTCCCTTCAGATACTATGTATGATGGAAGTCTTTTCATTAGATAATAAGTATCATCCTCGAGTTCCCTTCGGATAATACTTATTATCCTCCCTCTTATCACAAGCCTAGGGGAAGATTGTAGAGGCTAGATTATGAGGCTTGTAATATTAAATATGTTGGGCTGGGCTTAGAGGGTTTATTAGATTAGTAGACTAGTTTGGTTGGGTTTACTATTGGGCTTGGGGTTTACCATTGGGTTTACTATTAGGGTTTAAGGTCCATTAGGGATCCCTATATAAACCCATGTGGTTCTACATTGTAAAGTGTTGCGAGTTTACGATCTAGAAGGCAGCCATATAGTGTTTACGATCGTAATCGTAAACACGTGAGAGACAGAGTTTACGAGTTGTTATTTTGTACCCGACAAGCTTTCTTGTGTGCAAAGTTCAAGTAGGTCCTTCTTGTTCTTATAAAGCCACCTCGTTCATCTCTGCATACAATTGGTATCACAATATCGTGTTTGTTAGAGATCGCAAATTCTGACAAAACAAGGATTACTGCAACGGTCAATAACAGACAAATTGTTATTGAGGAAGATGATATAAGGCAAGGGCTGAACATTACTGATGATGCTTCGCATCCTATCAAGTATTCGAAGGAGGTAGTTCTGGCAGGGGCACAATCAATGGGGTATGAAGGAAAATTTCCGCCCATCTTCAAGAAGCTTCTGCCACACTACTGGAGGTGTCTGGCACACTATATGCAGAAATCTTTTCTTGGGAAAAGGACAAGCTTCGATCAATTAAATCAACTTCATGGAACTGCCTTCGTTGCTTTGGCCCTAGATTGGAACTTCAACTTTTCAAAGATGATGCTAATTGACTGGATAGGCAATGCAGAACTAAGTGCCAGAGAACAATTTTTAATGACACCTAGGTTTGTACAAATGGTGGTAATGAAGAAGTATCCGATGATAGAGGAGAGAATTGAGAAGCTTGATGTAAAAGTGATGGATATTGGAGTCTTTGGTCTGCAAACCCAAGACAGACCAGGCAAGCAGACATTTGAAGGAAGATTGGAATGGGTTAAGAGAGGTGCGTTCCCTGAAGTTGCACGGGAACAAGTGTTGGATGACTCTGAGCCAGAGGCAGATGTGCCTGAAGTTAATGCATCAATTGCCAAAGACCAAGACTTGACAGTAACTCAAGCTGTCAATGTTCAAGATGAAGATGTCATTCCATCTGATGAAGAAAATATCATGGATGACATTCTGGCCGGGCAGGACATCTCTGAAGAGGATATTTATAGAGATTTGGAGCCTCTCACCCATAAACGGTCGAGGGATGACATGATTGGCTCATCTGGGAGTGACACGACGCCTCCAGAGCTGAACCTGACTGTAGATGATGTTCTTGAAGAAGAACCCGTCCCTGCTCGTGAACCATCTCCGCGAAAGAAATCTGATCCTAGGAGCATACGGTTCAAGTTCACCAAGACAAGCTCAAGCCTTTTGGTTGTACAACCAGCTGGACCCAGTTCTGAGGGTCCCAGTGGTCAAGAAGAAACCGTTGATGAATGCCCTTCAAGAGCAACCGTCTCTCACACAGGCTGAAGATGTGGTTGATCAACCTGCCCCTGTGCAGCAAGCTAGTCCGATTCTGAACGTGCAAAGCCCTGTACGTGAAGATAGGCAATTTCTGGAGGTTGAGACCACCTTCGTTGTTCCAAGTCCGGTAAGAGTGAGCGTCTCTACCGCGACCAGCCAACCACTCGCGGCTCCAGGTTTCCGCCCATTGATGGCTGCTGAGCTTCCAATAGATTTGAGGATTAGTGCTGATCCTTAGATCAACTTCCTGATCTCTCAGAATAGGATCAGACAGAATGAGATCAAGGCTCTCATGGAAGAAAACCAACGTTTGAGAGAGAAGGAGGAGGCAAGCAACAAATATATGAGAGAGTATGAGGTGGCAGACAAGGAAAGAATGGAATATCTTTACAAGATGATAAAGGATCTGAGAAGGAAGGTTAATGCACTGACAGATGGTGTAGGGCCTAACAACACAGGTGCCCCTGGTCAGAGTTTATCTCAGGGAAATCAAGCTGCTGATGCAATGGAGACTGACGAAGGTGATGAGAATATAGTGATGCCGGATTACGCCCACTGTGGCAGGATCATCTCAAAGGCTCCAAGATTCCACGAAAACTGGTTCAAGGAGTTTTTCCAAGGACCAGCTCCCACACAGTACACCATTGATGTTGGTGAAAGCTCGATTGATAGACGTGGGAGTCGTGAGACTATCTTATGCTGGCATTACGATATGGAGAAGAAAATCTTTGCAGTGATCCGTGACGGTTACAGTCCAGTGGAGTACTACTCTTCACGTGCTCAATTCCACTCCTGGACTGAGCCTGAGATCAGGAGCCTTCTGAGAGCTCCATTTATTAACAGGTGGAATGGACCAGAAGGTAATCAGATCAGAGATAATCTGCTAGGCCACATGGAGAATGATTTCAGAGATTTCGAGCTGAAGGAGGTCAGATGGAGAGAGATCGGGACTGACCCTGTGACAGGGCAGTCTATTGGAGAAGCACGGAGGCCACCAACTAAGCGCACAAGGGTGATTAATATGTTGGACGAGATCGAGGATGAAACACTGGTAAGAAACTTTGATTGCTGGTATTACGATCCAACAACACATGAAGTGGTGGTTCTCTGCAAGCCGATGCGTCAATTCAGATTTTATGACCCGGTGGATTTGCTTAGATTTGGTGAGAGAGATATCAAGCTTCTGGCCACCCAACCCATACTTGGAGACGAGAATGATATGGCGAATGCTATAAGGGTTGGCATATTTGATGGAGCAGCGAAGAAGATTGTAGAGAACGGATGGTGGTCGAACAACGTTCAAACATCATTCAGGTTTGACTTGCTGCTGCCGTGAAGTGGTCTAATGGTTCATGCCTAGGGGAAGATTGTAGGGCTATATTATGTAAGGCATGAACATTAGTTGGGCTTTTGTATTTGGGCTTAATCTAGCTTAGTTAATAGGCCATGTGGGCCATTTAAATGATTATGATTGGGCTAGATTAGTGTTTATGATTGGCCCAAGTTTTTGTATGAGGTGGTATAAATACCACCTCATTGTAATCGGTTTCTCTAAGCTTTTCTATTCATTCTAAAGGCAGTTTACGATTTCTTGTTCAAAAAAAAAAAAAAAAAAAAAAAAGTTCAAATCAATACTTTGAAAGTTAGCTTGGCCAGATATCTTCAAAATTTTGTTTTTTGTTCTTTTAAGTGTGTTTGTGTGTTAAAATTAAAAAAAAAAAAATTATGTTCACAAAATTGTGACATTAAAAATCAAAAAGCAAGGGGAAGAAATGTAAAGATGAAGAAAAAGTTGACCCCTCAAAAATAGTGTGCTTTTCAATTTTTAATTGTTTGTGTTTAATTGTTTGTGTCTTGGTTTTGAGAAGTTTAGGGGAAGTAAAATGAATGACCGGGTTGGAGATGGCTGACACGCGTAAGGCGGAAGTGAAAGGCAAGCTCCACGGTGATATGCTCGGTAGGCTCGACCTAATCGTATGACCACCAATGAAAGTGCAGTAAACTTAAAAGATATATATGTTTAGTTTCTCATCCCAGGTTGCATGGTTTAAAAGACTGAGTCCCAGCAAAAACGGGTTGAGAGTGGTAATTATACCTAGTATTCACTCTCTCACACGCCATGTCTCTGCTGTCATGACTACACCACATGAAAAAAAAAAAAAAAGTATCATACATATTATCTTAAAAGATATATATGTTTAGTTTCCCATCCTAGGTTGCATGGTTTAAAAGACTGAGTCCTGACAAAAATGGGTTGAGAGTGGTAATTACCTAGTATTCACTCTCTCACACGCCATGTCTCTGCTGTCATGACTACACCACATAATAAAAAAAAAAATAGAAAATGACTGAAAAATTGAGTCTTGTTTCAAAAGCCTCACAAAAACAGGGGAAGAAATGGTGCTGGTTAAACTGAAAGGTTTTTATGATGTCTTTTGATAGGACTTAAATGCTTAATGACGGTTGGAGACTGACACGTGTAAGGCTGATGTGAAAGATTGCTCGAAGATGATATGTCGGTAAGCTCAACCAAAACAATGATCATCTATGTAAGTGCAGTAATCTTAAACTCTATACATGTTTAGTTTCCCATCCTAGTCTACATGGTTTAAAAAACTGAGTCCCGAAAAAAACGGGTTGAGAGTGGTATTTACCTAGTATTCACTCTCTCACACGCCATGCTTATACTGTATAAGACAACACCACAGAAAAGAAAAAGAAAAAGAATTCAAAAAATGAATATTCTGAAAAAGAAATGAAAAAAAAATAATGAAAAAGAAAAGAGAATAAATAATCACTCAGTTGGTCTTCTTTGCGTGCTTAGCGGCCGACCTGATCACCAACTGATGGTTAATGAAATAAGTGGTAGTCATAACGGTGTTGCATGGTTCCTCAAGTTGGGGGTTTGTGAATCCTCAATAAACTCTGAGGTTGGGTAGGTTTTGCTGTGTACGCTTGGGTGTGGGGACAATTAAACATGACAGTAATAATGTACTATATTAAGCATGACACATTCGGTTGGGATTAAACGGGTTTGAGTTTAAAGCGGACAAACATACCGGCAATCACCTGGACTAGTTGAGTAACTGAAGCTGAAAAGAGTTCCTCAGTCAGATTCATATGGTTTGATCCCTTGTAAACTTTCTCATGTTTGTTATTGGTAAGTATTTGTTTGTTTTTATCTTTCGTGTGTGAGTCGTTAAGTTCTTTTTGATATGTTTTCGTCTTGGCCAGGTTGATTTGAGAAGTCAAAATGTGTTTTTCATGGGTTTTAATGCATGACAATATGCCCCCGACAGATCTTGACAAATTTTTAGGGGAAGGAGTATGGGATAATAAGTATTATACGAAGGGAACTCGAGGATGATACTTATTACCTAATGGAAAAGACTTCCTCCGTCAGATCTTGACAAATTTTTAGGGGAAGGAGGGAGGATAATAAGTATTATCCGAAGGGAACTCGAGGATGATACTTATTATCTAATGAAAAGACTTCCATAATACATAGTATCTGAAGGGAACTCGAAGATAATATGTATTATCTCAGGGGAAGTCCTTAGCTGAGGGGAAGTTATCAGCTAAGGGGAAGTCTTTAGAGGTCTTTGGGTTCAGGGGAAGTTTTATAGAAAACCCGTAATCTATATTAGGGTTTTTGGTTAAAATTATGTTAATTTGAATCAACTGAACAGATGATAATTACCTCATAACCCAAAGACCGATCATCAAATGTCTGGTGGAGTATATTTTTTCAAATGTGTGTCAGACAGGTTGATGATAGAAAGATGTTGTTACTGCTCAAGTTAAAGAACCAGCCGGACAAGACTTCCATCTGAATAAGCAACTGTTCAGGGGAAGTTGTTGGTGTCTTTACAAGTTTTCAAAAGCTTCGAAAGTTTTTCAAAGAAAATGCTCACAAGTTTAGGGGAAGCTGAAGATTTCAAGTCAAATCTTTGAAACAAAAAAATGAGAGCAGTCAGAGATCATAAAGTTTGAAGATCAACAATCAAGTTCTTCAAAGTTAGGAGGTTTTTCAAAATTTAACCTCTAATTATTTTGAAGATTCAAGACAGTTACCGAAGATTCAGCAAGAACCAATTCTTTCAAGAGAAACAAGTCAATGAGAATCCTCCTCTCATTAACTTGTTCATTTCAAGAAGTTCAAGCTGATGCTGATCAAGAGGAAGTCCCAAGTGCCCGTCATGAAACCCACTGAAGATTTCTGCGGAAAGAATCTTCATCAGCATCTATGCCAGTCACTCAAGAAGAAGAATTTCAAAGATCGAAGACATTTAATATCACAAGCCTAGGGGAAGATTGTAGAGGCTAGATTATGAGGCTTGTAATATTAAATAAGTTGGGCTGGACTTAGAGGGTTTCATTAGAATTATAGGCTAGTTTGCTTTTGTATTTAGGCTAGTTTATGATTGGGTTTGGGTTTACTATTGGGTTTAGGATCCACAAGGGGCCTAATAGTAAACCCATTGGGTACCTATATAAACCCATGTGTGTTTATGATTAACTAAGATTTTGATATTGTTGTTCACGATTTCTTCGAGAGAGTTATTGTTTACGATCAGCCTTTCTTTGCTTCAATAGTAGCCGATTCCATTCAAGATTCAATCTTTCTCATAGATTGAATCTCTTCTTCTACTATTTTCTTGAATCAATCTCTCACGAGGATTCCGCACTCGTGTTAGATCTTTATATCGTGTGTTTAGGATTTGTCCGGACCTACACTTTGTAATCCCACCAATGTGGGATACATGGAATTTTCAAAAATTCCCTTTGCATAAGGGATTTCGAAATCTTCCATGTGGGATAACAACATTCCTAATTTAACCAACTATTGATTAATTGTTAATTATCCCTTTCAATTAACCAAACTGTTAATTAACCTCCCAAATAGTTTTTGTCTAATTAATTATTAAACCATAATAATTAATAAACCATTTCTTTTTCCCCTTTTTATTAATTCTCCATATGCCGAGTCTTGAGGGCAACCCAAAAGGACTGTGCTGCTATCAATTTTAGTTATAGGCTTAGACACCTAATCCAACAGCTAGAACTCCAAACTGACACGAGTCAGTAACTAGCTAAGAACAGAGGAGAGCCTACTAACATATTGGAGTACTCAAGAATTATTGGCAGTCTAATAGATCTGATGAGTTGTACGAGACGAGGCTTAGTTTATGTTCAACTCATTGGAGTTGTGTGATTAGGTTACTTAGGTACCTAAGGTACACAATGGAATTTGGGTTGCACTAGAACAAATATCCAGTAGTGATTAAAGGATACTGTGATACAAATAATTCTAGATAAAGTTGGATATTTGATGCGATATCTGATACGGATGATTCCAGACAACAAGTGAATATGTATTCACACTTGGAAGCGCAACCATATCGTGGAAATCTTCAAAAACCATATGGTTATTGCTAGATCCACGATGAAAGCAGACTTCATCGCTTAGATAAAGCTGGTGAAGATGCAGAATGGCTACGTTAATTTATAGAGAATATACCAAGATGGCCTAAGCCTGCAACGGGCATATGTATATATTGTGATAGCCAAGAAACATTTGGCAGAGCTCATAGCACAATGTATAATGGTAAGAATAGACATATAAGACGTAGACATAATACTATACGACAACTGCTCTCAATGAGGATTATCACAATTGACTATGTAAGGTCAGCTAATAATATAGCGGATCTGCTTACTAAAGGCTTATGCAGAGAGGCAGTATATAAGTCGTCAATAGGAATGGGATTGAAGCCCGTGAATGTATAATTCATACGAAAGAAACCTAACCTATGTGACTGGAGATCCCAAGATCTAGGTTCAATAGGATAACCTACTTGTATGAATTGAGGAGGTTACTGTGGGGGAAGTCATGGTATGACTACACCCAAAACTAAAAGGAAGTTTCCAAACTTCCAAACCCATTCCTTTATTAAACAGTGATAGTGAGGATAAGCTTCCAACTTTTAATGATTCGAGGAATCACCTATGTGAGAGAGAAGTGGGGTCGCTTCGAAAAGAAATATGGGGGCTAATTTCTTAAGACTCTCGCAGAACCAGGCAAGTGTTCAGGACCATAAAGGACACGACTATGAGGAGTTGACACTGTCAGGAAGAGTAATGTGTAAAGTGTATTGTCGCCTACACAAACGGCAGCTCAGTTCAAAGACATCGCACTCTACTGACAGCCAGGAGGCTAAGTACATTTTACAAGGGAATGTTCAAAGGGGACACCTACCTATCCCACGCAAGACTTAACTGTTGAGATTTCAGAATGATCGAGTACATTGCTCCATCGATCTCCATTCATGTTGGGGATTGTTGGAAAAATATAGGAAATAAGTATTTTTTCTTAAATTTGGACCTAATTATCTATATGTAGATATAATAATTAGATGGGTTATTTGATATGGTTGAATAACCTAGGACAAGGGCTTTCCAACGAGATATTAAACGTCCAAAGTGATTAAGAGGTGAATGAGATATCGATGCTCAAAGTGTGGTCTACAAACTATACTATTGGAGCTAAAAACCATTTGTCCCACATTGGAAGTGGTTCAAAATGAAATGTGGTTTATAAGCCAAGAAACTTGGATGGTTATCAAATTATATTGTCACTTTATACTCCAACATCTATGCGCGGGGAGGGGGGGGGGGTGCAGAAAAATGAGAAACCCGGTTAGAAAATCCCGGGCGCGCTCGCGCATCCTGCGGACACGAATGCGACTTGAAAATGGTCGGGTTCGCGCAGACCGGTTTTTGCTCCTCCCGATAGCTATTTTTGGAAACGAGTTGATCTTGGAGAACACTCCATCCCAGTTTATGGAAACGATCTACGCAGTTAATACGCAATTAGTTATTTCGGAAACTAATTTGCGTTTAATGTTGATTGTTGTCTTGGACATCACTCCATCCCGTGACTATTTAAACTCGTCCATATCGTACAGAAAATAGACTGAAATTCATTCATTCTCCTCTTCTCTGCTCGACTCTCTCTGCGATCTCAGGCAAGTAAAAATTTCAACAATACGTTGCTTTAGCCACCGTATCCTGGGAAATCGTGTTCAACACGAGCTCTGGCTTCGTCATTTTCTGTTTTCCTGAATTAACAAAAATAATATTGTTATTATTTCTGTTTACAAATTCGCGTTTAATTTCCAGTAGCGTGGCATACATGCATTACATTAACACAAACTAAATCATTACTTACACTCTTACCATCTCACATAGCACAAACAAAATGATATTATGAGAGAAGGAGATACCTGTAGAATAAATGCCACAGCTAACACTGATAAATAGAATAGCAGTCCAAAAGGGCTGAAAGTTCAAGTCCATTGGTTTCGCCATTATCTAACCAGCAACCACACTGAATGGGATCTGCATTTGTAAAAAGAAACTGGGCATATAATATATTACTACAACCAGCCTATTTGGTAGAAACAATAAAAAAATACATGTGATTACCACAAAGAATAGAAAGAAAAAAAATAATACATGTGATTACCACAAAGAATAGTTAAACATAATAAAAAATATCAAAACTGCATACCTCAATATGATTTTGGTGTTCGTACCTAACGTACTACAGTTATAATGTCAAAACTGCATACTACAATACATACCTCAACAACACTTTTTAACAAAATATTAGAATACCTTACCAAGAAACCTGAAATATCTCTTCCACAAAGGTAAATAAGCATAAATACCAAGCATTTACCTCTTTGTATATATATCTATGCCTTGTTAAAGGGCTACATAAACTCAAGATTCTACATTTCATCGATCAAGTTGTATGAGGGTTATTCCATTAAACGCCTAAAAACAAAAAGTACACCTGCAAGAAAAAATTACAAATTCAAACTTAGGATTTAACATTTGATAAAATGGAATTTGCAGCAAATGTCCACCCTAATTTCATAAATATTCATGAGCATACATGAGACAGTTCATATACATGAAGCTTTTCACAAAAAAATACATAATGAACACAAGAAGTAGGCTGGTACAAATACAAAACCATTAAATATACAACATTTAAAACTTTTGGGTGGAGCATACATGAGATTAAGAAATCACAATTACAAAATATTGCATAAAAACTGAATGAAAACCTTCTCCTGATGTGGAGAAAACATGAAAACCATGAAAATGTATAAAAGGTATTATCCTCCCTTATCAGAGTCTTTCTTAAAACAAACAAATCTAGGGTTTCAATCTGCTTAGTATAAGATCAAAGGGTGAAAGATAGCCTGAACGAAAATGAAGCGTGAATGATTAGATGATGATGAAGGGATAACGAATGAGTACCTGATGCTTTGTGATTGTCGATTAAAAGACCTTGGATAACAGTCGTCGATGAAAAGCAGGAAGAGAGAAGAGCGGACCTTTTATGAACGACTAAATCCAAATCAACAACTGGTAACACTAATCGATTTAACCACCGGTAAACATAATCGATTGAATAAATACAGATCTAGATAAAGAAGCGTGATTATACGATGAAGCACTAATCGATTCATACCTTCAATGAAGCAAAAGAAGCGATTCCCCAATGGCTGGTCGATGAACGACAGAGTGAGAGAGCGGGACAGTTGAGTCTCTTGGTGCGTAATTAGGAATTTTAAGTTTTTGAAGCTTGATTATACAGTGGGTTTCACATCCGGGTTATAAGGATCTGATAGGGAGGATCCACGCGTTTGAAAGTGTATAGCGTGAGTAAATTTTTCTTTCCCCTTAATTGGTGAAAAGTAAGGCATTGCGGTGACTTAGGGGAGGGCTGTGGTGATGCCACCTCACCTGAAAATCTTTTCGTTTATTAGAATAGATATATGTGTTCCCTTCAAAAGCAACAGATCGATTTTATAGATTTTATAATGTTCAATTAAACAATTAATACTAAATTAAAATAAACTACATCAACGCATTGGATGACTCACCTGCTAACCGGATGTAATATCTTAAGAAGATGAGATTCCTTTGAAACCATCACTTCCAAGGTTCCAAATTACCCCTCAAGTGAAATACATCTAACCGAAGAAAAATCCTCATTAACCTGTAACTAATACATGACCCTAAATCTTCACAACAATGTCTTTGTGTTTTGAGATGCACTGCGATGAAGGCCTCCATGTTGGCGAGCTATTAAAGGAAGCCTCAAGACTCCGATTTGAGGGTTGATATAGGGGTGGAGACAGATTCAAGAGATGGTGAGAGAGATCCCAGGAGAGAGGCCAATTGATCGAAAGAGATAACTTTTGATTTTGGGAGGGTGAATGAAGAGGTTGTCTAGAATTAGGGTTTATTAGACGGGTGAGTTTTTGTTATAGAATTAGATTATAAGAATAGATGATGGTAATATAATACAGTTTAAAATTTTTTCAGCTATAAGGCTCCAAAGGGTGAATATTTAGGAGGGAAATTGTTTTTTGATTAAGACTAATAAGTATTAACAATATTGAAAACTAATATCTAATCATGTATTTTTATTGTTATAGATATTAAATCATCTATTTTTATATAGAAATTTACTAATATTGAATTATGTATTTTATTGTTACAGATTCAAGAGATGGTGTGTTCGTGATGATTTTACAAGAAAACCACAATTTACGTAAGCGGAATCGGAGCTTGGTAGCAAAAGTTTTAAAAAAATAAAATAAAAATAATAATGAAGATCAAGCAGCAGCTCCTTATGGTCTAATTCTGGCTTATTAGCCTTTTAAATTCTTCTTGTTCAGCCCAGTTTCTCGGCCCAGAATCCACCTGATGCATCAGACCCGTTTTTTCAGCGTATTTAATGGTTGGAGGCGCCGTTTTTTGTATTGGAACACCTCAAAAACCCTAGAAAATCACCATTAAAGATCTGTAATCATCAAGGAAGCTAGGAGGGTCAAGATTAGAGCTTTTCGATTGGAGATTTGACGATCTACACCTCTTCGGTTTTGAGGCTTGTTTCTCCTTCCTTTTATTTGTAAATCTCAGATTATAAACATGTTAAAGGTTGGATTTTTAACTGTTTTGATGATGTTTAGTGGCTAGATCTCATATTGTCACTTGGATTTGATAAATTTGAGCATGATTTAACTTTATTGTTTGACTTTTTAATGTGATATGATGAAATAGCCTATTGATTCTGATTTAGACCTCTTGAATGATCATATATGCTTGATTAGCCTCTGTTAGATTCATATGATGTGGGAAATTTGATATAGATTGAAGAATTTCAACTAGTTGTTTGATTTCTCATTGTTAAACTTTGACTTTTTTTGAGTTTTAGCTTAATGCATGATCCGATGACCATGTACATGATTATATGAGTACGACTTGGGGCTGATTTTGTTTATATTTGTGTTTAAATTGAGTTGACCGATTCATTTAGCACATTAGGTGGTTCTTAGGCATTGTTTGACTAGTTAGAATACTTATAACCGTAAGGTTTTGACTTGTCTATCTCATCATCACTCTCCACATCAACCGCCTCAGCACTGACCGCCAATTCTGGATCTGGAGTGGTGTTGTCATTCAAGTAAAAGATTGCATTCACGTATTGCTTAGGATATGACTGTGTGTTCCCTGGCAATCCTCCTGGTTTTCCCTCACTTGATTTCGAGAGCTGGCCCACGGTTCTCTCCATATTAAGCAAATGAATTCCTAAATTACTTAAGTCTTTGGCCACCATAGCTATGTCCTGCTCAGTCCTCGAAATCCTCTGATCATTCTGCTGTGAAGTTTTCTCATTCTGCCTGATAAACTGAGACATCATGTCGGTTAAATTCTTCAAACCTGAATCCTCTGTCGGTGTCTTTTTGCTAACCTCTGGGTCATAGAAACCTTGTTGCCTCGGTGGCGGTCTCGGTTGAAAGCCAGGAAGGTTCGAGCTGAAATTTTGGTTGTCCTGCCACCCGAGATTGTAGCTATACGTGTTAGGTGGTGGGTGGGCCTGGCCGACCATGTAGTCGACCTGCTCGACAAAATCGGTGCTACCCCCGATAGGACAACGTGTAATGTCGTGGGGTCCTGAGCATATCTCGCAATACTTCACATGTTGCTCCATCACCTGCATTTTGGCTATTTTCTTCGATAACGCCTCGACCTGCATGGACAAAGTTGTAATATGGTCAACCTGGAGGACTCCTCTCTGTTGGGTCGGCTTACTCGGCGTGCTCGACCACTGATAATCATTTAAAGCAAGCTCCTCAAGTAACTTTTGCGCCTCCTCAGGCGTTTTACTGCTTAATGTCCCACTAGCTGACATGTCGACCGTATGTCGTGTGAGTGGATGTAAACCGCTGTAGAAAATATGTATCTGCTGGTGTAGCTCAATCCCATGTGATGGACATTTTCTCAACAATTCTCTAAATCGCTCCCACATCTCGTATAAACTCTCTGTGTTGTCCTGAAGGAAGGAATAAATTCTGTTTCTGAACATCGCAACTTTCGACGGAGGGAAATACTTTGAGATGAATTTCTGTGTCAAAATAGTCCATGATGTAACAGAACCAGGCGGGAGAGACTGAAGCCACGCCTTCGCTGCGCCGGGAAGGGAAAACGAGAATAATCGCAACTGGATTGCCTCTGCAGGGACCCCCTTAAATTTGAAAGTGTCACAAATTTCAAGGAAGTTCGCGATGTGGGTCATCGGGTCATCATTAGGTAACCCGTCAAATTGAACATAGTTCATAATAATAGTGATGACCTGAGGCTGAATCTGGAAGTTCTGAACGTCCACCGGCAGACGAATAACACTTGGCAACGTCCCGTCGATGTTGGGGCGGGCGTAATCTGCAACCGTGCGCCTCTGATCCGCAGGTGCGGCCATGTAATGTGCCGTCCACGTTTCGAAGGTGATGGAAAACTCTGTCTGGCTCAGATAACGGTGAAAATCGGCTATGGCGGCGAGGTATGCGCATAAACAGACAAACATACGATAGAAAGGACGAAACAGAAACAGAAAACGAAAAGAAAATAACCTAAAAGTCTAACTAACCCGAAAAAGAAAACACAGAAACAGAAAAGCAAACTAGCAGCTAAACAACCCAAAGAAAACAGGTAAACAGATAAAGCAAACAAGTAGTTAAACTACTAGCTCGGATATTTCTCAGAATCTGACGCGTCCCCGGCAACGGCGCCAAAAACTTGATGTGTTGGATTTGGATATATAAAAATGTGGTCAAGTTTTAAAATGGTAAATACCAAGTGACCAAACTACACACCAGGGCAGTGCACCCGTCGTATGTAGTATAGTATTGGTAAGAACCGGATATCAATCCGTGGACGCTCAACAGTCTCCCGATACCGAATCGTTGCTAATATTTAACCGATGAAATCAGATTTGTGAATTTATACTAAAAACTAAGCAGATAAACTAAAACCGACAAAAATAGCTAAAAACCGGATAAAATGATGGGAAATCAGAAAAACGGAATGCATCACCTAGAATCGATTATTCTAGACTCGCTCAGACCCTCGGATGACTAATACCATGAACACTATCGTCTAATGTGGAAAACTGGACTATCTAGGACTATAGACACATCCCGAATAATCTGGAAATCCTAAATGAAGCACGGATAGCAAAACTGTGAAAATTGCCTAACCGACTAGCTACTTCGGTCAAAGTAAACTAATCTTACATGAGATAGGAAACTACACGAGAGGTCTCTCTATATAGTACCTATACCATGTAATGATGATGATTCCAAACACTTATGACTTAGAAACCGCTAAACATGAATAAATAGCATTGAATCTTATGTTCACAAGCAATCCATCCTATTAAACGAAGTAAAACAAGCTTCAAGCTTATGAAATGATTCGGTCAAACCTATCTCATAAGGATATTAACTAAATCTGCCCCTAATTATCAATAAATCATCAAGAAGGAGGTCTCCTAGCAAGCATCAACCGTTGACTAATAAAAGTCAAACGGGTCAACAATGGATAAAACAATTAACTTGGGTAGTTCTACCAAGCATGACAATTAACCACATGATTTAATGATAATAAAAAACCAAATCAGCATATAATAATCATCATAAGCAATTCAAAATCATCATCCAAGCAATTTTCACATATTCATAGTAAAAAGCCACCCAAACGGGTCTAATGGGTCTAAAATCATCAAATCTAGGTGATACAATGGTAAGATCAGTCACAAAACATGATTAAAAATGATAAAAATCTAATCTTGATAACAATCATGATCATGAACAAGATTACAAAGATAAAAGATTAAAAGACTAGATGAAAAATCCAAACCGAAAGGCTTAAAATCTTCAATCTTTAGCTCCCAAAGCTCAAATCTTTTTCCCTTGATCTTCCAAAATGTTTTCCAGATGTAAATGGGGTATTTCTAGGGTTTATGGGGGTTCAGAGTCGAGAACATGCGGCTACAATCGAATTTATATGTGAAAAATAGGGTCTGATGCGATTTCAGCTCGTTTTTGGGCCTGAATTTGGGCTGCCCAGAAGAGAATAAATAGACTCAAATATGGAATTGAACAAGAAATGGCAGCTGGCCTTGTGGTTATGGTTTCGCTGGGTGAACAAGAGGTCTGGGGTTCGAAACCCATGGCCTGCAGATTTCCTTTATTCTTTTTCGTTGGGCTGCTAGCAGCTTTTGCTGATGGGCTGCTACTGCTCGCTGGGCTTGAAGACTGGGCTGTTCACTACTGGGCTACTGGGCTGCTGCTTGTATTATTTATTATTATTATTTTTTAATCTTTCATAACTTTCTCATTCGGGCTTCGAATCAACTTCCGTAAATTGCGTTTTTCTTCTAAATTGATCACACACCATCCAAGCATCTAAAATTTAAAAATAAAAACAGTTAAGCACCATATCTTTTATAATTCCTCAATTATAAACCTAATTTGCATAATTTTCTCAATTAGCAACAAAATTAAATGTGAATTTAACTATTTATCAAATAATAACAAAAGATCCACCAAATCATTTAATATTTAAATATAAATCGTTTAAGCATAAATTCTCTCAATTTTCAATTAAAACATGATTAAATGTGGGAATTTTATTTATTTATTTTGTGTATTAGATGCTACGCATCAAATATCCCCACACTTAAGCCTTTTTCGTCCTGAAAAAGTCTGCAAGGAGATCATAACCGAAGAATTTGACTTCTAGCTACTAATCTTTATTCAAAAACACAGATACTCACGCGCTAGCTATGATTACCGGTATTTCGGTCTGAATAAACCCAACCACCGAAAACCAAAGCCCCTAAACATGCTTTATTCAATTTAATTTCCAATTATGGGTCCCACACAATCAGATTCGCAACTAGGCCTAATCCCATCTCAAAGCGTGAATCAGCGCGGGTAAAACTGGATTAGCGTTTTTTTTCCCACCACAATTGAATAAACAATTTATGACTTGGAGATTGTGGAAAGTGAATGGATGGAATGATGGTTTGAGCTTGAATTGAATTTATTTATTTATTCCTAAAACTAGGGCCGGTCTCCACCTGACATTACATCTCCTGAGTCCCTATCCCGAGAGGTAGTAATCAGGCTTTGACCCTCGCACACAAAACCACATCACCCCAATAGATCATCTCCGGAGTCACTATCCCTAGAGGTAGAACGTAGGATCAGCGAATTTTGCGCACTTTATTCGATTTTTTTTTAATTTTTTTTTGTTTATAAAAATTCAAAACA
Source organism: Deinandra increscens subsp. villosa (assembly GCA_039602395.1). Taxonomy (NCBI): domain Eukaryota; kingdom Viridiplantae; phylum Streptophyta; class Magnoliopsida; order Asterales; family Asteraceae; genus Deinandra; species Deinandra increscens. Next base: position 27,726,012 of record JBCNJP010000003.1, read on the forward strand.
AGCTCAATGTGGATGGATGGATGGGGCGCCACTATTTCTCGGATTTATTTTCATAAAAAGATCATAGTGTGCCGGGTAATCTCCAAATCATAAACATTTTAAACAAAAGAGGTACCTATCACCTTATTCAACAGTTTCGGCTTTGCTACTACACTAAAGGCGGGAATCCATAATATTTATTTATTTATTTATTTATGTAGCGAAATCAGGATTTTTAAGCTTTTAGAAATCAGTTGGGCCTTCCAGCACATCATAAACCAGGCGCGCTTTCAACTTTATTCAATTTTCTATTTACATTCACCAAAAAGCCAAAAAAATCCAGTTCTATCTATCATTTCCCATTTAATGCAGACAAAGTCAGGGACTGTCTCAAAAAAACCAGGGGAAATGATAAGAAAATTTCAAAATTTTCGCAAATTTTAGCTATTTCAGTTCAATTGACCCCCATCCCCACTCTTAGTTCGTACATTATGTTAGGACCGATTTTCACTACGAGAATCTCGATCTTGAGCAAGAACATGTTCGGATTTGAAAACTCAAAACAAATGAAGAAGATGATGATGATGAATCATAGATAATCAACATAAGAAGAAAGATGAACAAATCGAATGAATTCATTAATCGAAAGATTACAATCAATGAATCATGAAGAACACTCTCTCTCTAGAAACCATGACTCACTCTCTCTCTAGAATGGAAATCTCACACTCTACAAGAAATTCATCATCTCCACATTCGGAGACTCCTTTACTTGTAATGGGCACCCTCACTATATATAGTGAGGGTGACTAACAACAGAAATACATAACTGAATAAACGAAATTACAAGTAAAGTAAATAACATAAATTGATAATTAAATCAAAGCTGATTAAATTAATCCGAAGCTTGACTCGCTTGAACCGATCTTCCGTTGACTTTTACGTTGACCGTTGACCCGAACGGTTGACTTTTCCGGAAAACGGTCTTCGGTCCAATCTTGCAAGCCTCGAGCATCACAACTCAGTCTCTAAATCGATTCACATGGATTCTTCAGTCGAATGCTTCGGTAAACAGATTTGATGGCGTCAGTCACATGGATTTTTGTTCCAACAATTTCCCCCTTGACTGATGCTTTCAAATCTGTTCAACTGCTGAAGAATCACTCTGCCGTACATCTTCAATGAGAAACTGATAAACCGGAGACAAATAGTCGTAGAGATTCCCCCTCTGAATAAGCTTCTTCTGTTCTCGTTGCTCCAGTTCGAGATCCAAGTGTTCTGACTCACTCGGTTCACACGGTCGGGTACAATACTGAGAAAATGCTACATCTCGGAGTTAAAACCGCAACAAACTGAATCAGATAAACCAATCAAACACTGAAAATGCTCCAACTCCGAATAATCGACCCGATAATCCAGTTCCATAATAATTCCCCCTATTTCTCTAAATCTCTCCAAAAACATCAAGTCGGAAGCGTAAAAATGAGATGCGGAGAGTCGAACCGTCGCGATCGGTTGCCTAGAGAAACCAGATAAACAATCTTGAAATAGGACAATCTTGCGAAAAACCGGAAGCCGGATGCTGACATTTGTGAATAATCCGCGTGACTGAGGTTGGATGCGAAAATTAAATAAACTGTTAAATTTCTTCAAGAACGGTCATCCGAGAGATTTAATCGGATAAATTCCAATATTTAACTGAGATTCCAGTTAATCCGGTTAGTTGACGACAGCGCTGCATCCACTAAAAATGAACCGTAAGATATAACGAGAAAGCTGAGTAATTAACCGGATAATAAAGCTAACCCGTCAGTGATCGATAGCAAACGTTGCGCGCGACGTCAATAAACGAGAACCCCAATAAAATAGAATAAATCCGAGACCAATAAATTTTTTTTGAAATTCCGTCGCGGCGTCATCTCGTAAGTCTCGTTGAGAAACTAATAAGAAAATACCCGCATTTGACGAGAATGCAAAATATTTAATTAGTCTTAAAAATCCCTCAAAGAAAAATCCATAATCTCCAAAAAAAAATATGACCAATCAGATTTTAGCTGGGAGAAAGCACAATCCTTGTCAAAATCCATGGACCAATCAGATTTCAACCTTCACTTTGATCAAACGGCTGGAAAAATCATGATCCAAGGGTTTAAATTCGCGATCCAGGTGAGGTGGCGGCTGGCCAATCATAATTCAGTAGAGAAAACACTCTCAAACAATCTGACGGCTGAGATTCCTGTGATCCAATGGTCAAGAAACTGGATCCGTGTGTAGGAGAAAAGGACCAATCAAGGCTTGACAGCCTTTTGCCTTTCAACGTAGCTTTTGCAGAAAGGGGGCCCACGTGAATGCATGCAGCCAATCACAGCCCTGTGTTCACATTCTCTCAACCGCTACATTGATACAGATGGGGCCCACGAGAATTGGCATCAGCCAATTAATTGGCGACAACCACATCCCTTTAAACGGATCTCTTCAACGCCTGGGCCCACCTCGTTTCCTTTGCTCCAATCAAAGATTAACAACGAATTAAAGGATTGAGGTAGCCGACACAGAGGAAAGAGAGAGCTGTCATATCCATTCCCTGCCAGCCAGTAATAAACCTCCACATCATCGTCTTCTATCCAAAGTCGTTGATCAGTCCCGAAACCCTAAAGAATCACCGGAAATTCGCAAAGTCACCGGAAAACCGTAAACTGACCATAACTCACGAATACATGACGAAAAACTTCGAATTTTAGCTCGTTGGACTCCTGAGATCATCCTCTACAACCCTAGATGAACAAAACCCATCGAAACGATCTCGAGCAAAAACCCATAAACAAGTCCGCTAACCCCAGAAGTCCGCTAAAGCCTTCCAGAAGTCCGCTAAAGGGTAGAGAAGTTCGCTAGGATACTCCTGAAGTTCGCTAAGGAACAAGTCCGCTAAAGCAAAACAAGTTCGCTAAGAATCGGAACAAGTTCGCTAAGAAGAGGAGAAGTTCGCTTAGAACTCAGGAAGTCCGCTAAGGCAATCTTCAAAACTTCGAAACTGATGAACAATTCTGGAAAAACGATGAACACGAAGAAACTTACTTGTGAACTTGAATCTGCCCAAAACCGTAAGGAAAACCCGTAATGATGCACGAAATATGAAGCTAAACCATTCACGAGATTATTGTGGCCACCAACAACCCATAAACAGCAGCTAATCGGATCAAAACAGCCCTTAAATTCTGGAAATCTTCAAGAACACGAAGAACACTATGAAACACGCACTAAGTGTGTGTTTTTCCAGATCTGCCCAAACGGTTGAGAATCAGATGAAACGGATGCTTCCAATGGATCCGGAATGCGTTTTCCACTGAGAATCATATCTCATATCATCCAAAACCATGAAGAAATGCCCAGAAAACGAAGAATCAAAGCTAAAAATCTTCAAAATCTTCAAATACGGGAAAAACTTTAAAGTTCCAAAAATCTGCTCGGATCTTCATTTTTCCACCAAATCTGAAGATGTAGAACACTAAATAACATCCAGATGCACTCCCAAACATGAATCAATCATCCATATCATCAGAATCCATCCAGAAATGAAGAAAAAATAAGAAAAAGTCTCTATAAAATAAGTTTTCTCATCTTCACCATTCAAGCTCAAAATCACAGATTCGAGTGACCAGATTCACGGTGAGATGAATCTGATCGGTACCCGCTCTGATACCATTTGTTAGGACCGATTTTCACTACGAGAATCATCATCTCCACATTCGGAGACTCCTTTACTTGTAATGGGCACCCTCACTATATATAGTGAGGGTGACTAACAACAGAAATACATAACTGAATAAACAAAATTACAAGTAAAGTAAATAACATAAATTGATAATTAAATCAAAGCTGATTAAATTAATCCGAAGCTTGACTCGCTCGAACCGATCTTCCGTTGACTTTTACGTTGACCGTTGACCCGAACGGTTGACTTTTCCGGAAAACGGTGTTCGGTCCAATCTTGCAAGCCTCGAGCATCACAACTCAGTCTCTAAATCGATTCACATGGATTCTTCAGTCGAATGCTTCGGTAAACAGATTTGATGGCGTCAGTCACATGGATATTTTGTTCCAACATATTATCCCTAATGTACGCTAAACAAAACAAAATAAAGGGGAAAGGGAACTGAAATACTCCCCTATCACTGTCGTGTACCAGTGTCCGGATGTTGAAAAATGAATCGAACCAGCTCTTGACTGAACAGGTGCCAGAGCTGAATCCATAAATGCCAAAAATCCTCCACAATCAAAGTATGTATCATGAAACAGCTCTTGAACATGTGCCGGAACTTTCCCGGTAAGACAAATGGTGAATCATGGTAGCTGGCGGTCCCGCGATGAATCTGGAAGAAAACATAACCCAAATGATAACAGAAGCAATCGGGTTGCAAAATCTGGCAATTTTGAAAGATATTTGAAAATTTTGAGTTTTTTGGACAATTGATCGAATGCAGGACGTTTGTTGTCAATTATAAAGTAGACGGTCGACATTGACCAAAAGTCAACAGAGCCTTCAACACAAACATGCGAACCGTCTAGAATGGAGATTGAGTACCAGACGATTTGCAATGTGTGCATCGGATATCAACCCAAATATAAGTAACAATTGATCAAAATAGACCGTTTGTTTGTCATTTATGAAGTGAACGGTCCACTTTGACCAAAAGTCAACAAGCCCAAGAAAAACCTAGATACGAACCGTTAATTGTCATTTATGAAGTGACGGTCCCGTATCATCCAAACCTGAATAAATTCATGAAAACACACTTTGCGAACCGTGGGAATGGAGGTTGAGTACCCGACGGTTCACAAACTGTGAGTTACCTACAACCCGCGAAGCATAGCCAGAAATGATAAGTCAACGCAATGTCTAATCGTGGCATGCTTCCAAAAGAACCTGCAAAACTTGAAACAAACGCATAAAGCGGAAAAAAGAAAAATAAACATGCAACTAAAGTAAACAAACGAACTAACAGCTAAAGTAAGCTACTAAAAAGAAATATAACATGAAACAAGCAAAACAAAAGTAACCAAGTACTCGGGTTGCCTCCCGGAAGCACTGAATTTATTAACGAGTCGTCAGCCGGACTCGAAGCCGCCGTTAAGTCAACCGGGGTCATGGATGTGACCTCCTTCGCTACCAAATATGCTCGCATCCGACCCGTGCATGCACCACTCCTCAAACAAGGATTGAAATCCCTTGTCTCTATCACGCAAATACATGGCGTACACGTCGACTAACCATGTCCTATCACTCTTTAAAGCCTTTTTCTTTAAATCAGGTGGCTTTTTCTTCTTTTTAGCACTCGCTTCATCCCCACACTTCTTCTTTTGCTGGCCCTGCAATGATTTAGTCGACTTGATAATAACTGAAGGTGGGTCGGGTGGGTGATCTTTAATTCCAATATAATGAACGACGGCCTGGTGATGTTTCTCCTGCTGCTCTTCCCTAAGCTGATCCCTAAGTCTCTCTAGATATGGAATATGAGGGATGTAGGGTCGGGGAACATATTTCTCCACTACTGGTTCATCGGGTCGTGCTATACTTGCTGGGCTTAGCCTCGGTTGCACCTACCCAGGAACCTCTACCTCAATCTCCTCGTCTATATCATCGTCACTCTCCACATCAACTGGCTCAGCACTGACCGCCGGTTCTGGATCTGGAGTGGTGTTGTCATTCAAGTAAAAGATTGCATTCACGTATTGCTTAGGATATGAATGTGTGTTCCCTGGCAATCCTCCTGGTTTTCCCTCACTTGATTTCGAGAGCTGGCCCACGATTCTCTCCATATTAAGCAAATGAGTTCCTAAATTACTTAAGTCTTTGGCCACCATAGCTATGTCCTGCTTAGTCCTCGAAATCCTCTGATCATTCTGCTATGAAGTTTTCTCATTCTGCCTGATAAACTGAGACATCATGTCGGTTAAATTCTTCAAACCTGAATCCTCTGTCGGTGTCTATTTGCTAACCTCTGGGTCATAGAAACCCTGTTGCCTCGGTGGCGGTCTCGGCTGAAAGCCAGGAAGGTTCGAGCTGAAATTTTGGTTGTTCTGCCACCCAAGATTGTAGTTATACGTGTTAGGTGGTGGGTGGGCCTGGCCGGCCATGTAGTCGACCTGCTCGACAAAATCGGTGCTACCCCCGATAGGACAACGTGTAATGTCGTGGGGTCCTAAGCATATCTCGCAATACTTCACATGTTGCTCCATCACCTGCATTTTGGCTATTTTCTTCGATAACGCCTCAACCTGCATGGACAAAGTTGTAATATGGTCAACCTGGAGGACTCCTCTCTGTTGGGTCGGCTTACTCGGCGTGCTCGACCACTGATAATCATTTAAAGCAAGCTCCTCAAGTAACTTTTGCGCCTCCTCAGGCGTTTTACTGCTTAATGTCCCACTAGCTGACATGTCGACCGTATGTCGTGTGAGTGGATGTAAACCGCTGTAGAAAATATGTATCTGCTGGTGTAGCTCAATCCCATGTGATGGACATTTTCTCAACAATTCTCTAAATCGCTCCCATGTCTCGTAAAAACTCTCTATGTTGTCCTGAAGGAAGGAATAAATTTTGTTTCTGAACATCGTAACTTTCGACGGAGGGAAATACTTTGAGATGAAATTCTGTGTCAAAATAGTCCATGATGTAACAGAACCAGGCGGGAGAGACTGAAGCCACGCCTTCGCTACGCCGCGAAGGGAAAACGAGAATAGTCGCAACTGGATTGCCTCTGCAGGGACCCCCTTAAGTTTGAAAGTGTCACAAATTTCAAGGAAGTTCGCGATGTGGGTCATCGGGTCATCATTAGGTAACCCGTCAAACTGAACATATTTCATAATAATAGTGATGACCTGAGGCTGAATCTGGAAGTTCTGAACGTCCACCGGCGGACGGATAACACTTGGCAACGTCCCGTCGATGTTGGGGCGGGCGTAATCTTCAACCGTGCGCCTCTGATCTGAAGGTGCGGCCATCGGCACTGGTAATGTGCCCTTCACGTGTCGAATGTGATGGAAAACTCTGTCTGGCTCAGATAACGGTTAAAATCAGCTATGGCGGCGACGTATGCGCATAAACAGACAAACATACGATAGAAAGGACGAAACAGAAACAGAAAACGAAAAGAAAATAACCTAAAAGTCTAACTAACCCGAAAAAGAAAACACAGAAACAGAAAAGCAAACTAGCAGCTAAACAACCCAAAGAAAACAGGTAAACAGATAAAGCAAACAAGTGGTTAAACTACTAGCTCGGATATTTCTCGGAATCTGACGCGTCCCCGGCAACAGTGCCAAAAACTTGATGTGTTGGATTTGGATATATAAAAATGTGGTCAAGTTTTAAAATGGTAAATACCAAGTGACCAAACTACACACCAGGGCAGTGCACCCGTCGTATGAAGTATAGTATTGGTAAGAACCGGATATCAATCCGTGGACGCTCAACAGTCTCCCGATACCGAATCGTTGCTAATATTTAACCGATGAAATCAGATTTGTGAATTTATACTAAAAACTAAGCAGATAAACTAAAACCGACAAAAATAGCTAAAAACCAGATAAAATGATGGGAAATCAGAAAAAAGGAATGCATCACATAGACTCGATTCTTCTAGACTCGCTCAGACCCTCGGATGACTAATACCATGAACACTATCGTCTAATGTGGAAAACTGGACTATCTAGGACTATAAACACATCCCGAATAATCTGGAAATCCTAAATGAAGCACGGATAGCAAAACTGTGAAAATTGCCTAACCGACTAGCTACTTCGGTCAAAGTAAACTAATCTTACATGAAATTGGAAACTACACGAGAGGTCTCTCTATATAGTACCTATACCATGCAATGATGATGATTCCAAACACTTATGACCTAGAAACCGCTAAACATGAATATATAGCATCGAATCTTATGTTCACAAGCAATCCATCCTATTAAACGAAGTAAATCAAGCTTCAAGCTTATGAAATGATTCGGTCAAACCTATCTCATAAGGATATTAAATAAATCTGCCCCTAATTATCAATAAATCATCAAGAAGGAGGTCTCCTAGCAAGCATCAACCGTTGACTAATAAAAGTCAAACGGGTCAACAATGGATAAAGCAATTAACTTGTGTAGTTATACCAAGCATGACAATTAACCACATGATTTAATGATAATAAAAAAACAAATCAGCAGATAATAATCATCATAAGCAATTCAAAATCATCATCATAAGCAATTCAAAATCTAGGTGATACAATGGTAAGATCAGTCACAAAACATGATTAAAAATGATAAAAAATCTAATCTTGATAACAATCATGATCATGAACAAGATTACAAAGATAAAAGATTAGATGAAAAATCCAAACCAATAGGCTTAAAATCTTCAATCTTTAGCTCCCAAAGCTCAAATCTTTTTCCCTTGATCTTCCAAAATGTTTTCCAGATGTTAAATGGGGTATTTCTAGGGTTTATGGGGGTTCAGAGCTGAGAACATGCGGCTACAATCGAATTTATATGTGAAAATAGGGTCTGATGCGATTTCAGCTCGTTTTTTGGGCCTGTATTTGGGCTGCCCAGAAGAGAATAAATAGACTCAAATCTGGAATTGAACAAGAAATGGCAGCTGGCCTGGTGGTGATGGTTTCGCTGGGTGAACAAGAGGTCGCTTTTGCTGATGGGCTGCTACTGCTCGCTGGGCTTGGAGACTGGGCTGAGACTTGGGTTGTTCACTGCTGGGCTACTGGGCTGCTGCTTGTATTATTTATTTATTATTTTTTTTAATCTTTCATAACTTTCTCATTCGGGCTCCGAATCAACTTCCGTAAATTGCGTTTTTCTTCTAAATTCATCACACACCATCCAACCATCTAAAATTTAAAAATAAAAACAATTAAGCACCATATATTTTATAATTCCTCAATTATATACCTAATTTGCATAATTTTCTCAATTAGCAACAAAATTAAATGTGAATTTAACTACTTATCAAATAATAACAAAAGATCCACCAAATCATTTAATATTTAAATATAAATCGTTTAAGCATAAATTCTCTCAATTTTCAATTAATACATGATTAAATGTGGGAATTTTATTTATTTATTTTGTGTATTAGATGCTACGCATCACTTAAGTTAAAGTACGTTAAACTAAATAATATATATAATTTAATATTTAAAAATATATATACATTTCAGATATTTTTGGATATCCGAATATCTAAATTTTTTTAAAATTAATATCCGAATTTAGGATATCCGAATTTTTGGATATCCAAACTTCGAAAATTTTGGATATTTCGAATTCGGATTCGGATTTTGATATTTTTGAATATGCCTACCAATGAAGGGTAATTTGGATCCAATAAAGATCAACCAGGTCTAATAAAAGGTAATTTGGGTCTAGTGAAGGTCAACTAGGTCCAATGAATGTCAGTAAGGTCCTATAACGATTGCTTAGGCCCAAGGACTCCTAATGAGGCCTAGCAATGGTTTGTTAAGCCAATGTTGGTCACTGCCCACTAATGCTTGATTAGGCCCAACAAAGGCTAATGAGGCATAATGAAGGCCAGTTAGGTAAAATAAAGGACAACTAGGTCCAATGATGGTCACTTAGGGCCTATATTGTTCTCTTAGGCCCAATGAAGTCTGATGAGGATGAGCAATGGTTTGTTAGGCCCAATGGTGGTCAGTTAGGCCCAATGATGCTTGCTTAGGCCTAATAAAGGCTAATGAGGCCTGATGAAGGTCAGTTAGGTAAATTTAAGGTTAACTAGGTCCAATGAAGGTCACTTATGGCCTCTATTGTTCTCTTAGGCCCAATAATGCCTGATTAGACCGAGCAATGGTTTGTTAGGCCAAATGGTGGTCAGTTAGGCCCAATGAAGGCTAACGAGGCCAGATGAAGGCCAGTTAGGTAAAATGAAGGTCAACTAGGTCCAAGGAAGGTCACTTAGGGCCTATGTTGTTCTCTTAGGCCCAATGAAGCCTGATGAGACTGAGCACTGGTTTGTTAGGCCAATGGTGGTCAGTTAGGCCCAATGAAGGCTAACGAGGCCTGATGTAGGCCAGATAGGTAAAATGAAGGTCAACTAGGTCTAATGAAGGTCACTTAGGGCATATGTTGTTCTCTTAGGCCCAATGAATCCCGATGAGACCGAACAATGGTTTGTTAGGCTCAATGGTGGTCAGTTAGGCCCAATGATGCTTGCTTAGGCCTAATATAGGCTAATGAGGCCTCATGAAGGTCAGTTATGTAAAATAAAGGTCAACTAGGTCCAATGAAGGTCATTGTTGGAACTAAAAATAAGTGCGACTGACGCCATCAAATCTATTCTCGAATAATTCGGCTGAAGAATCCATTGTGAAATGATTCAGCGACGCGGGTTGTGATGATCGAGGCTTGCAAGTTTGGGCCGAAGACGTTTTCTTGAAAAGTCAACTTTTCGAGTCAACGGTCAACGTAAAAGTCAACGAAAGATCGGTTTGAGCGAGTCAAGCTTCATGTTAATTAAATCCACTTTGATTTAATTAATAATTTACTTTAGTTATTTATTTGTAATTTGCTCATTTTATTTGTGTCTTGCTAGTTAGTGGGCTAGAGAGAGAGAGAGTCTCACATTGGGTTTGAGCTCAACCCAATGTGACCATGGATTTCCTATGACAAGTTTGTAATCATTCGGTTCGTTGTAATCATTCAGCAATAATCAATGAATCGTTTGATTTATCATTTTCTTGTTATAGATGTTCTTAGATTCTCATCATCCAGTCTCCCCATCTAATCTTCGTTCTTGCTCACGATCAAAATTCTCGTAGTGAAATCGGTCCTGACAAATGGTATCAGAGCGGATCAGATCGCATCTCACGACGAATCTGATCACTCGAATCTTTAAATTTGAGCTTGAATGAAGTGTCGATTTGAAAACCCACTTTGGAGACTTTTTCTACTTTTTCATATTTTTTGGAGCTGTTGGATGATTTCTGGATGAATCTGATGATAGATTCATGTTGTTGGGTTCATTTGGAAGTGATTTCATGCTCCATACGTCAAAATAAGTGAAGAAATATGAGATCCGAGCAGAAAAAACGAAGCTGTTAGAGTTTTCCCGTTTTTGGAGTTTTTGAAGATTTTTGAGCTTTGATTATGAGTTTTTGGTGCTATTCTTAGTGTTTTTGGATGAAATAAAGTATGAATCTTGATGAAAAATGCGTTCCGGATCCATTGGAAGCATCGATTTTGACTGATTCGCAACATATTTGACAGATCTGGAAAAACACACACTTAACGGTGTTTACTAGGTGTTCTTCGTGTTCTAGATAGATTTCCAGATTTCAGGGCTGATTCGGGACGTTTAAAGCTACGATTCGAGTTGTTTGTGGCCAGAATGATATCGTCTAATGCTAGACTTCATCTTTCATTCATGGATCTGTATTTTCATCCTGGTTTGGTGGTTCAAAATCGCTCACGAAGCTCTGGGTTTACTGTTGTTCTTTATGTGTTCATAAAATTTTCTGGGTTTTGTTGAAGATGTATTTGGCGATCTCGGGTGACCTTGAAGTTTGTCTTGGCGATCTCAGCTTACTCTTAGCGATCTGGATTAGCTCTTGGCAACCTCGAATCCTCCTTGGCGATCTTGAGTTGGCGATGTGGAACTGTACCCGGCGATCTTGGCCATGGGCTTGGCGACCTCGAATAAGTCTTGGCGACCTCGAATAACCTTGGCGATCTCGTCTAAACTTGACAAATGGGTTTGCGTTCAAATAATTTTCAGTGACTTCTGATCGTACACATATGTAGAGCATCGAATAAGGAGTTCGTGGACATAAAATTCATTGATTTTCGTTGAGTATTGTGGGAGATACGGTTATAATACGCTTTTCCAGCGATGGTTGCGTTTTTCCGGTGGGTTTATTTCGACAGACAAGGGTTTCAGGTGGTATGAGGAAGACGATGACGTGGTTGAGAGTGATTAGTTCACCGTGAATTCTCTCTCCTCCCTTGCCGGATTTCCAAAGTCAACCCTAAGGGCTGTCGAAATTCTATTGGAGGAAAGTGTCTTGTGGGACCCACCTGAGCAAAAAAAAGGACATTGAAAGGCATCAGGTTGTCGCGCATGGACCCCTCCCAGCTCTTTTGAGAACCATTGAAGGCTGTGTGGTTGTAGCAATTTCATTGGCCGATTTAATTTATGTAGGCCCTACGCGACATAAGAGAACCGTTGTATGTCCTTGGAGTTGTCATTCCTGACTGGTGCATCACCATACCACGCGGATCGTCATCTGGGCCGCCCATCTCATTCAATCTGAGCCGTTGAAGGATTTGTTGTGGTGCAACCTGATTGGTGCATTTAGATTCACGCTGATAAGATTTTACAACCATCAGATTACATAATTCCAGCCGTTGATTTTGTTTTCAAGCTGAATTCTGATTGGTCTATAAATAATCACACGGATTGTGATGTGCAAAAATCAGACTAATGGTATTTTTAGTATTTTTTGTTAAACACGGGGGTTTTTTTTTCTGTCACTCTTTAACAAGATTAACAGAGTTGACGTCCCTAACGAAATTTTGGAATTTTTCATTAGTCATGGATTTTGATGTGCAAAAATCGATCTATAAAACTAAACTAAATTATCCTAGACCTAGACACACTAAATTAAACCCAATTAACCTAAAACTAGACCGATTCAACAGGCAAGCGAACCTATCGAATGTAGAATAGCTATTGGTAAACCGAGGTCGAACCCTAGAGACACTAAAAAGACAAAATTAACTAAGAAAAATAAATTACTGATTAATTGATGAAAATTGGTTTTTGATTTGAAGAAGCTATTAACTAATTAAATTAACTAAAATTAACTAAGCTAAAATTAACTAAATTATTAAAACTTACTAAAACGGGAAACTGCTAAAAAGGGAAATTACCTACTGAAACTCAGAATTCAAAGATGGAACCAAATATGAGAAATAACACTACCTAGGCTGGGAATCCTAATTGATACTGACGACTTCACTCGGTTAATGATAACTATGACGGAATCAGGATCTTTATGCTAATTCTAAGAAGACCCTAATGGACCCCAGATCACTCTCCAGGTGTGACACAATAGGCAATCCTAAGAACTGAATACACACACTGATTGGATTAGGTCACCTCCCGGCTTGTCCCTAATGGATACTCTAGTACTCGACCGAATAGGTCACCTTCCAGCTTGTTCCTATCCCAAACACCTAATAGATGAGAGGAGTGGTTTCTATCTTACCAAAATGACATGGAATAACAGATATGCTAACGTTACTAGGGAATCCCTCTCCCGAGGCAATTTGACCTAAAACCCCAACACAACCGACTACCCAATAGACCTATCACCTTCCAGCTTGTCTAAGTCTAGCAGAACGCATAAATCAACCTATAAATTAAAAGCAATTCCTATGGTGTTGGACGTCTCCTAAACCATCTACTAATCATAAACACAAAGTAAGTAATCTAGCATGCAACCCTAAATTGAAAGACATTTAAAGAGCAACAAGAGGAATATGCAATGAATTCAAAGACTAAAATCTGTAATCATATGCATCAGATCAGAAAGAAAGAAACTTTTACTAGATTATCAATCCGTACAATAGTAATCACAAACCGAGCAAGTCGAAATTATCAATTATTCATCAAATAGCCTAGGTAATGTAAACGGCTTAGCCAAGAACCATAAACATGTCCAGAATATAATTAAAAACAGTAACTTGAGTCATGAACAAGTCTGGTCTAGAAAAACAAGAATGAAATTAAAGTAGACAAAAAACCGGAAAGTCGAATTGATGTCGAATGCTTCAATCCAGCCACTCCAGATGCTTCTCTATTGATCACCAGCTTCGAATTCGTCTCTTGGAACTTTGAGATACGGCAGCAAGCAAGATCCCTCGACTGGAACCCTCTAAGTTATATTTATAATTGAAAAAACTAGGGTTTTTGGAACTTAACCCTCCAAGCGTATCGCTTAGAGGAGTCTTGATCAGCAGGCTATACACCTGGAACCACTACGCGACAGATTAGTCGGGTCAACGCGCGGAGCACCGCTTTTGACTTTCTTGCAGCAAGCGTATGGCTTGCATCTTCAGGATCACTAGGCGATACGCCTAATACTCAATCTTCATCACTTAATTGCTTTTTGATCTTCGATTTTTCTCCAATGCTCGTTTTCTCTCACGAACTGCACTAAAACTGTAAATTTAGCACGAAACACACATTAAGAAACTAATAATCGTAAACAACTAAAAACCTAAGGAAAATAACTCAAAAGACTCACAAAACGACTAAAAAACGTAAAAGAAAACCTATGTGTTTTGCAACACATCAAATATCCCCCCACTTAACTTTTTTTCGTCCCCGAAAAAACCTGCAAATGGAATCATAACCTGAGTAATTGGCTTCCAACCTTTTCAATTTCATCAAATTCAATTCAATTAGCCTACTTACATTCCGGTAGCGATTATCGGTATTTCGATCCGATTAAACCCAACCACCAACCTTTGAGCCCCTAAGGTGTTTATAAGTTACCGAATATTTTTCAGTTTGCCTATGTGTCCCACTCTAGAAAGATCAAGTTCAACCTAATCCCGAATCATATTCAGTACGAATAAAGGGTAATAAAGATATAACTTTTTAATTTTTCCCACCCGCCTTAAATCAGATACAAAGATGTCCGAAGAATGATGGAATTAAATGGAATGAAGTGTTTGAGCATTTATTTTCTAATCTACCATATTTTTTTCTTTTTCATTCTTTTTCTCTCTTTTTTTTCCAGATAATTGGTCACTTTTAATTAAGATTACCAACGGACATCATCAGAGGCATTCTTTTCGAGATGTTATCCCCAAAATCATACGTGAGTATTTTGCCCGCGAGATCCAGAACATCATCAGAGGCACTTATCACGGGATACTATCCTTAGTTCGTACATGAGTATTTTGCCCATTCACTCTAAAAATATTAACCAATTTATTCCTAATATGCTCATGATGGAAAATGGGGCGCCGTTATTTCTCGGATTTGCTTTCGCAAAAAGATCATAACGTGCCAGGTATTCTAAGGACATAGAAGTATCTAGCCTAAAGGGGTCTCTTTCCTCCTAATCCTCAGTTTTAGTATTCCTATCACTCCTAAAATGGGAACCCACTAACAGACTGATTAATTTACATATTTATACAACCAATAAACACAATGGGATATTTAATCTTTACTAAGTTAGCTGGGCCTACCAATACATCACTAATCGGTAATGCTTTCAACTTTTACTTACATTTATCATTTAAGCCCGTAATTAGACAACCAATCTTCGGTTTTACCTATCATCTTCCATTTTAAACTGCAGATTTAATGAGAAACAATTTTTTTTCAATTTTTTTTCTCGAAACAAAACTCACACTTTAATCAAACACACTAAAACTGACTCAACTAACGAGACACGACACGTAGTCTCCCCATCCCCACACTTGAAACTCACATTGTCCCTAATGTGAACCGAGAAACAATGACTCAAAGAAATAAAAGAAAAATAACAGAAAAATAAATAAATACAAAAGAATAAAGACTGAAAAATAAAAGAACAGAAAAAATGGAATAGACTCCCCTGATTGAATCGGCATGAATGAAAGGAGTCCTGTTCCTCGCCCTCCAATTCGAACGTGATATCGAAATTCACTAACACCAGAATTGCACATCGTCACGGACGAAAGCGGCGACTAACAAACCATATTCTAACAACCAAGGCAAACCAAAATCACAGCATATATATATATAGATATATATATATATACATATATATATATATATATATATATATATATATATATATATATATATATATATATATCAAACAAACCACCCAACCGGTTAACCCCGTACAAATTCCCAAGTATCAGAATATTAGAATATTAGTACAGACCATGATGATAAAAACAAAAATAAAGAAAAAGTACAAGGATGTGAAATAACCGATCAAAATGGGTGCTGCGGTCAAAATACTGCATCCAACTCCCTACTCCTCAACATCATCATCAAAATCAGCAGGCTCGTCCTCTCCAGCCTCAGGCTCACGAAATAAATCAGGCACATCGAACCCCTGGGCAATGAACAAACTCCTAATAGCCCGATCCTGCAAATCCATTCTCATAATCATCTCACCACGAACCGCCTCCAAAGTCAACGGCTCCGCTCTCGGTACTCTAACAGGCCTATCAACCGGAGGCCTCTCAGCTCTCTGCGCAATCCTCCTCCTCGCAAGAGCGCCAATCTCAACCCATCTCGGGGGATCATCAAAAGGACAAAAACCAGCCTTCCGCATATCCAACAAACTGTACGGCAATGTCGGTGGTCCAGCAGTCAAATGCGAAGGCCTATACCTCTCTAATACTCCCAAACGATCAGCCAACCTACAAATATACGGGCCCAGATCCAACCTCGCCTCCGGCCCACCCTTGCGGGGTCGGGCAACTGACTGAATGAAAACCATAGAGAGGTTGGTCGGATGTCTCTCCACTAACGACCTCAAACAAAACAAATCTAACATGTTAATCTTCTCAGCCCCAACACGCCTGCCGATGAGTTAACAAGCCAGAATCCTATGAACATATCTCAAAAACGGATCCCTAATCGCTGAAGCAACTAAACCAGCCGTGTACGGCGCATCAGAAATAGTCTCCCAGAAAGCTCTCAAGTGACCATCAACAACATACAACCCTTAGCCTTCTTGGCCGTCCCTCGCAAACTCCTCCTAAACTCAGATGCAGCAACCTCCTCTTGTGTATAAAAGCCTAAAGCTACGGCAAACTGAGGTACACTCTTCTCAAACAATCTCCTATCCAGAACAAATGAAACACAAACCGCGGAATCAAACTCCTTGATATCATGCTTCCATGTCGAATGGAACTCCACGGCCAGCTCTCGGTACCGGGGTCCATCACAAGCTAAAACCCGTCTCCATCGCTCATCTAACAGCTGCTCTAGCCTAGCCCTCGCTCCCATCCTATCCAGAAGATCCCAATCGAATGTCCTATGCTAGAGCAAGTCTAGGCGCACGAATGTCTCACATCTCTCTCCCTCATAAGTACCCTCAAACTGTAGCAGGGTATGGTCCACAATCCGACGCTCCTCAACCGGAGGCAACTCCACCTCATAGTCCGGTAACACCTCCTGTGCCAAATATCGGATCCCCGGCCTGTTATGGATGGTCTTTGTCGTCTTTTGCTTCTTCCTCGTCCCACTACCAGAAGCATCCATACCTGCAAAACATATTTAACAGTGATATCCATGCAACAAACAATCACAAACTATTTTTGGATTTTTGAATTTTTTTTTCATCAAAAAAAAAAAGAAACAAACGAGATAAAAAAAAAACTAAATCTAAAAATAAATTGTTTTAAACAAAAAGAAAAAGAGAGAAACAACAATTTTTAGAAAAATCGGGCATGACCCGTTTGTTTATAGAGCAAACCAGTTCTTCTCAAAAACCTGTCAGAATGTAACATATAAGCACCAAAACAACCAGAATTCCAGTCTCAACCATCCCGAACCAATAATGAACCACTGTCTATATCAAGCAAGCAAAATTCATCACAGAATCATGATAATTTCAAACCAACAACCATCCCATAATCAACTCTTGACTATCCCGAACTAATGACAATTCAATAGATATATCAATCAAACAAACTTCAACGAATAACAATGATCATTCCAAACCAAGCCTAACCAATACCCGATCCCACCAATCAATCAATGCTAATGGTAACTGAATCTACACATCTCAACTGCCTGTACAAAATATCCAACCAAAAATCACAGAACTCATAGCACTGCACCCAACAAAATATCCAACCAAAAAGATTAGGGCTAATCAGACCGGGTTTCTTATCAAACACATAAGCATAAGCACTTTGTAGCATAAACCAAATAAAGCATGAACATAACAACACAAACCGGACAAGAGAAGGAAAAAATGTAACAGGGAGACAAGAGAGACGTACCTGGAATCGCGAATTACAAAAAAAATTCTGAAATAGGTGATCGGACTGTGACGGCAGTCTCGGTCGACAGCTCTCACCGGAGATTTGCCGGCGTTCACACAGTGGCGGCGGCTTCAGGTGTGTATGGATGTAGCGGACGGGAGAGGGCCGGCAGTTGGTCGAGTGGAGGGTGAATGACGATGATGGTGATGGTGCAGGTGGTGGTTACGGTGAGGGTGGAGGTGGTTGCGGAGGAGATGACGAAGGGGTTAGGGCGGCGGTTGTGGCGAGTGGCGAGGAGCGACTGGTAGGTGGTGGTAGCGGCGGGATGTAGTGGTGGTGGTAGGGTGAGTAAAGGCGAAATCGAAGGTGGTTGCGGGTGATCGTCGAAGGCGGAGGGCCGGCGTGTGGTGGAGGGGTGGAGGCGGTGGTTGGGGGCACGAATGGTGATGGTGGTAGATGGTGAAGAGTGACGGAGGGCGGCGGCTAGTGGTCGGCGACGGGATTGGAGAATTAGGGTTTGGATTTTGGAAGTAAATGGGGACGACGTGGGGGTTTTAAACCGAGATATTTTTTTCTCGGTCGGTTACTTGCAAGCGTATCGCTTGCAGATCTAAAAATAGTAGGCGATACGCCTACAGACCCTAGACGACCTTCTTGATCCCCATTCCCAAGCGTATTGCTTGGAGTAATGCTCATCCCAAGCGATACACTTGGAACAAGATTTCCAGGGAATTTTTGAGATTTCCCATACTTAGTCAATTTTTCAGTGTTTTCAAATATTCTCATTACCCTGGTTTTTGAAATCCAGCAATTTAGTACTAACCAATATATACCTGGGACTTCATTTTCGCATGAATTCGTGTTTCCAGTTATCTTCCATTCCCTGAAACATCAAACAAACACACACACACGCAAAAACCGAAAAACACGAAAAACGAAAAACACAAACACACGAAAGTAATAAAAACAGATATGCAACTACTATACAAACTCTACAACTCGGATTTTCACCGAGTACTTACCTCCTCACTCACTCAACGTCAATTTCGGGGAGAGCCAACATCTCCTCGTCTTTTTCTATTGGACCTCCGATGTAATGTTTCAGACGATGACAATTGACCTTCCATGTTCTACCATCAGATTCCAGCTCCACTTTTCCATACGTGAACACTTCTTTTACCATGAACGGTCCACTCCAGCGGGACTTCAACTTACCTGGAAACAGTCTAAGACGCGAATCATATAATAACACCTTATCCCCATACTTAAACTCCTTCCTACCTTTCAAACGACTATCATGCAACGCTTTGGTTCTTTCCTTATAATTCCAAGACCTCTTATAAGCTTCGTTTCTCAACTCTTCTACCTCATGGATTTGAAGAAACCGGTCTTTCGCGGCTTTAGCTAGATCAATGTTAACCACTCTAATGGCCCAATAGGCTATATATTCAAGCTCGACCGATAGATGACACGTTTTCCCATAAACCATCATAAAGGGCATGGTTCTAATGGGTGTTTTGAAAGCAGTGCGAAAGGCCCATAACGCATCATCTAATTTATCGGACCAATCCTTGCGACTATTCCCGATAGTTTTGTCCAAAATCCGTTTCACCCCTCGGTTAGCGTTCTCTACTTGACCACTCATTTGCAGATGATACGCAGTCGAAGTCCTATGGTTCACTCCGTACTTTGCTAACACATTCTCCATTTGGGCATTGCAAAAGTGTGTGCCCCTATCACTAATCAACACCTTAGGGGTTCCAAACCTACTAAACAACTTCTTCGAAAACTTCACTACCACTCGCGCATCGTTTGTAGGCAAGGCTTGAGCCTCCACCCACTTAGAAACATAGTCTATTGCAACGAGGATATACCGATTTCCTCGTGATGGGGGGGGGGGGGATGGCCCCATGAAATCAATGCCCCATATGTCAAAAACTTCAACACTCTGGATAGGATGTTGGGGCATCTCATTCCGGGATGAGATGTTACCTATACGATGACATGCATCGCATTTCTTCACAAACTCATGAGCATCCTTAAACAAAGTCGGCCAGTAAAATCCTGAATCTAAAACTTTCCTAGCAGTGTAGGATGGCGCAAAATGCCCACCTGGTAGACCCTCATGACAATGCCTAAGGATATCTAACCCCTTCTCTCTACTCACACATCTCCTATATGATCCGTCAATTCCTACACGAAACAAGTATGGAGCATCCCAAATGTAATGTCTAGAATCAGAAATGAACTTTTTTCTCTGTTGGGATGTCATACCATCCATCAACATGCCATGTGCTAAATAATTCGCCATGTCAGAAAACCATGGCATGCCTTGCTCCTCTGCACTCGTCAATCCTACAAACTCTCCACTCACCGTCATAGCACTCTCAAACGGAAAAGTGTCCTCGATGGCTTCCTCTCTCAGTTTCTCTCTCTCGGGGTCCTCAAGGTGCGACAGGTGGTCGACCGCTACATTCTCCGCCCCCTTCTTATCCCTAATCTCTATATCAAACTCAGACAACAAAAGAATCCACCTAGTCAAACGAGGTTTCACGTCCTTCTTCGCAAATAAGTATCGTAATGCAGCGTGATCGGTGTAAACAATGGTTTTGGACAGAACGAGGTATGAACGGAATTTGTCGAATGCGTAGACTACGGCAAGAAGCTCCTTTTCTGTGGTCGTGTAACTCTCATGGGCGTTGTCCAAGGTTTTGCTTGCGTAGTAAATGGGATGGAAGTGTTTGTCCCTACGTTATCCTAAAACTACCCCTACCGCAAAGTCACTAGCATCGCACATAAGCTCAAACGGTAAACTCTAATCGGGGGCTATCAGAATAGGCGCACTCACTAATATCTCTTTAAAAAATTCAAACGCCTTCAAACAACTCTCATCGAACTCAAAAGCAACATCCTTCTCTAAGAGACGGGTCATGGGTCTAGTGATTTTGGAAAAATCCTTGATGAACCTACGATAGAACCCGACATGACCTAAGAAACTCCTAACAGATTTGACACTAGTGGGTGGTGGAAGTTTACTAATCGTCTCAATCTTAGCTCTATCGATCTCAATACCTGGTCGAGAAAAGTGAAACAGATACGCACGAATCATGATAAATGAGCGGGTGCGTCCTCCTCGTCTAGGCCATGGAAATGAATGGTTTGGGTCACGGTGTTCAGGACATGAGATGGGATTTGCCAGTTGGTAGTGTTGGAAATGGTGGTTGGTGCAATGGAAAACCTAGCGTTCACTACTCCGTCACTAGCTATCTCATGAACAGTACGTCTAGCAGCCATTTACAAATCAGGAAATGGAATAGGCGGAAGTAAACGAGAAACGGTTTTAGGGGTGTGTACCTTACTATCGCGAATGGCTCTCAGTTGCTCACGAAGCTCACGAATGCGCTCGTGGATATCTCTCTCGGGTTCAGACGTAGCAGAGAACTCAGGCGGACCTTTGGAACGGGTTTGGGGCATAAACTAGAAAAGCACACAAGAAAAATAATTAAACCTAATTTAACTAAGGCACACGAACACAAGGCAGAAAAAAAAAGTAAAGACACAATTAAAAACCTAAGGCAAAAATTAAAATTAAATTAACTAAGCACGCAAAGAAAAAGAAAAGCACACAATTAATCCTAATCTAAAAATCAAAGTTAATTTCGCTATTACCAAGCATCCCCGGCAACGGTGCCAAAAACTTGATGTGCAAAAATCGATCTATAAAAATAAACTAAATTATCCTAAACCTAGACACACTAAATTAAACCCAATTAACCTAAAACTAGACCGATTCAACAGGCATGCGAACCTATCGAATGTAGAATAGCTATTGGTAAACCGAGGTCGAATCCTAGAGACACTAAAAAGACAAAATTAACTAAGAAAAATAAATTACTGATTAATTGATGAAAATTGGTTTTTGATTTGAAGAAGCTATTAACTAATTAAATTAACTAAAATTAACTAAGCTAAAATTAACTAAATTATTAAAACTTACTAAAACGGGAAACTGCTAAAAAGGGAAATTACCTACTGTAACTCAGAATTCAAAGACGGAACCAGATATGAGAAATAACACTACCTAGGCTGGGAATCCTAATTGATACTCACGACTTCACTCGGTTAATGATAACTATGACGGAATCAGGATCTTTATGCTAATTCTAAGAAAACCCTAATGGACCCCAGATCACTCTCCGGGTGTGACACAATAGGCAATCCTAAGAATTGAATACACACACTGATTGGATTAGGTCACCTCCCGGCTTGTCCCTAATGGATACTCTAGTACTTGACCGAATAGGTCACCTTCCAGCTTGTTCCTATCCCAAACACCTAATAGATGAGAGGAGTGGTTTCTATCTTACCAAAATGACATGGAATAACAGATATGCTAACGTTACTAGGGAATCCCTCTCCCGAGGCAATTTGACCTAAAACCCCAACACAACTGACTACCCAATAGACCTATCACCTTCCAGCTTGTCTAAGTCTAGCAGAACGTAGAAATCAACCTATAAATCAAAAGCAATTCCTATGGTGTTGGACGTCTCCTAAACCATTTACTAATCATAAACACAAAGTAAGCAATCTAGCATGCAACCCTTAATTGAAAGACATTCAAAGAGCAACAAGAGGAATATGCAATCGATTCAAAGACTAAAATCTGTAATCATATGCATCAAATCAGAAAGAAAGAAACTTTTACTAGATTATCAGTCCGTACAATAGTAATCACAAACCGAGCAAGTCAAAATTATCAATTATTCATCAAATAGCCTAGGTAATGTAAACGGCGTAGCCAAGAATCATAAACATGTCCAGAATATAATTAAAAACAGTAACTTGAGTCATGAACAAGTCTGGTCTAGAAAAAGAAGAATGATTTAAAGTAGACAAAAACCCGGAAAGTCGAATTGATGTCAAATGCTTCAATCCAGCCTCTCCAGATGCTTCTCTATTGATTACCAGCTTCGAATTCGTCTCTTGGAACTCTGAGATACGGCAGCAAGCAAGATCCCTCGACTGGAACCCTCTAAGTTATATTTATAATTGAAAAAACTAGGGTTTCCGGAACTTAACCCTCCAAGCGTATCGGTTGGAGGAGTCTTGATCAGCAGGCTATACGCCTGGAACCACTACGCGACAGATTAATCGGGTCAACGCACAGAGCACCACCTTTGACTTTCTTGCAGCAAGCATATGGCTTGCATCTTCAGGATCACTAGGCGATACGCCTAGTACTCAATCATCAGCACTTAATTGCTTTTTGATCTTCGATTTTTCTCCAATGCTCATTTTCTCTCACGAACTGCACTAAAACTGTAAATTTAGCACGAAACACACATTAAGACACTAATAATCATAAGCAACTAAAAACCTAGGGAAAATGACTCAAAAGACACACAAAATGACTAAAAACGTAAAAGAAAACCTATGTGTTTTGCAACACATCAAATATCCCCCAGTTAACTTTTTTTCGTCCCCGAAAAAACCCGCAAATGGAATCATAACCTGAGTAATTGGCTTCCAACCTTTTCAATTTCATCAAATTCAATTCAATTAGCCTACTTACATTCCGGTAGCGATTATCGGTATTTCGATCCGATTAAACCCAACCACCAACCTTTGAGCCCCCAAGGTGTTTTATAATTTACCGAATATTTTTCAGTTTGCCTATGTGTCCCACTCTAGAAAGATCAAGTTCAACCTAATCCCGAATCATATTCAGTCCGAATAAAGGATTATAAAGATATAACTTTTTAATTTTTCTCACCCCCTTAAATCAGATACAAAGATGTCCGAAGAATGATGGATTTAAATGGAATGAAGTGTTTGAGCATTTATTTTCTAATCTACCATATTTTTTTTCTTTTTCATTCTTTTTCTCTCTCTTTTTTTTTCAAATAATTGGTCACTTTTAATTAAGATTACCAACGGACATCATCAGAGGCATCATCAGAGGCACTTACCATGGGATACTATCCTTAGTTCGTACATGAGTATTTTGCCCCTTCACTCTAAAAATATTAACCAATTTATTCCTAATATGCTCATGATGGAAAATGGGGCGCCGTTATTTCTCGGATTTGCTATCGCAAAAAGATCATAACGTGCCATGTATTCTAAGGACATAGAAGTATCTAGCCTAAAGGGGTCTCTTTCCTCCTAATCCTCAGTTTCAGTATTCCTATCACTCCTAAAATGGGAACCCACTAACAGACTGATTAATTTACATATTTATACAACCAATAAACACAATGGGATATTTAATCTTTACTAAGTTAGTTGGGCCTACCAATACATCACCAACCAGCAATGCTTTCAACTTTTACTTACATTTATCATTTAAGCCCCTAATCAGACAACCAATCCTCAGTTTTACCTATCATCTTCCATTTTAAACTGCAGATTTAATGAGAAGTAATTTTTTCAAATTTATTTTTTTTCGAAACAAAACTCACACTTTAATCAAACACACTAAAACTGACTCAACTAACGAGACATGACACGTAGTCTCCCCATCCCCACACTTGAAACTCACATTGTCCCTAATGTGAACCGAGAAACAACGACTCAAACAAATAAAAGAAAAAATAACAGAAAAAATAAATAAATACAAAAGAATAAAGATTGAAAAATAAAAGAACAGAAAAAAATGGAACAGACTCCCCTGATTGAATCGGCATGAATGAAAGGAGTCCTGTTCCTCGCCCTCCAATTCGAACGTGATATCGAAATTCACTAACTCCAGAATTGCACATCGTCACGGACAAAAGCGACGACTAACAAACCATATTCTAACAACCAAGGCAAACCAAAATCACAGCAGCATATAAATATATATATATATATATATATTTATATATATATCAAACAAACCACCCAACCGGTTAACCCCGTACAAATTCCCAAGTATCAGAATATTAGTACAGACCATGATGATAAAAACAAAAATAAAGAAAAAGTACAAGGATGTGAAATAACCGATCAAAATGGCTGCTGCGGTCAAAATACTGCATCCAACTCCCTACTCCTCAACATCATCATCAGAATCAGCGGGCTCGTCCTCTCCAGCCTCAGGCACACGAAAGAAATCAGGCACCTCGAACCCCTAGGCAATGAACAAACTCCTAATAGCCCGAT
The DNA here is from genome assembly GCA_039602395.1 of Deinandra increscens subsp. villosa. Lineage (NCBI taxonomy): Eukaryota > Viridiplantae > Streptophyta > Magnoliopsida > Asterales > Asteraceae > Deinandra > Deinandra increscens. Next base: position 27,751,163 of record JBCNJP010000003.1, read on the forward strand.
CCTGCAAATCCATTCTCATAATCATCTCACCACGAACCGCCTCCAAAGTCAACTGCTCCGCTCTCGGTACTCTAACAGGCCTATCAACCGGAGGCCTCTCAGCTCTTTACGCAATCCTCCTCCTCGCAGGAGCGCCAATCTCAACCCATCTCGGGGGATCATGAAAAGGACAAAAACCAGCCTTCCGCATATTCAACAAACTGTACGGCAATGTCGGTGGTCCAGCAGTCAAATGCGAAGGCCTATACCTCTCTAATACTCACAAACGATCAGGCAACCTACAAATATACGGGCCCAGATCCAACCTCGCCTCCGGCCTACCCTTGCGGGGCCGGGCAACTGACTGAATGAAAACCATAGAGAGGTTGGTCGGATGTCTCTCCACCCACGACCTCAAACAAAACAAATCTAACATGTTAATATTCTCAGCCCCAGCACGCCTGCCGATGAGTGAACAAGCCAGAATCCTATGAACATATCTAAAAAACGGATCCCTAATCGCTGAAGCAACTAAACCATCCGTGTACGGCGCATCAGAAATAGTCTCCCAGAAAGCTCTCAAGTGACCATCAACAACATACAACTCCTTGGCCTTCTTGGCCGTCCCTCGCAAACTCCTCCTAAACTCAGATGCATCAACTTCCTCCTGTGTATGAAAGCCTAAAGCTACGGCAAACTGAGGTACACTCATCTCAAACAATCTCCTACCCAGAGCAAATGAAACACAAACCGGGGAATCTAACTCCTTGATATCATACTTCCTTGTCGAATAGAACTCCACGGTCAGCTCCCGGTACTGGGGTCCATCACAAGCTAAAACCCGTCTCCATCGCTCATCTAACAGCTGCTCCAGCCTAGCCCTCCCTCCCATCCTATCCAGAAGATCCCAATCGAATGTCCTATGCTGGAGCAAGTCTAGGCGCACGAATATCTCACATCTCTCTCCCTCATAAGTACCCTCAAACTGTAGCAGGGTATGGTCCTCAATCCGACGCTCCTCAACCGGAGGCAACTCCACCTCATAGTCCGGTAACACCTCCTGTGCCAAATATCGGATCCTCGGCCTGTTATGGATGGTCTTTGTCGTCTTTTGCTTCTTCCTCGTCCCACTACCAGAAGCATCCATACCTGCAAAACATATTTAACAGTGATATCCATGCAACAAACAATCACAAACTATTTTTGGATTTTTGATTTTTTTTTCATCAAAAAAAAAAGAAACAAATGAGATAAAAAAAACTAAATCTAAAAACAAATTGATTTAAACAAAAAGAAAAAGAGAGAAACAACAATTTTTAGAAAATCGAGCATGACCCGTTTGTTTATAGAGCAAACCAGTTCTTCTCAAAAACCTGTAAGAATGTAACATTTAAGCACCAAAACAACCAGAATTCCAGTCTCAACCATCCCGAACCAATAATGAACCACTGTCTATATCAAGCAAGCAAAATTCATCACAGAATCATGATAATTTCAAACCAACAGCCATCCCATAATCAACTCTTGACTATCCCGAACTAATGACAATTCAATAGATATATCAATCAAACAAACTTCAACGAATAACAATGATCATTCCAAACCAAGCCTAACCAATACCTGATCCCACCAATCAATCAATGCTAATGGTAACTGAATCTATACATCTCAACTTCCTGTACAAAATATCCAACCAAAAATCACAGAACTCATAGCACTGCACCCAACAAAATATCCAACCAAAAAGATTAGGGCTAATCAGACCGGGTTTCTTATCAAACACATAAGCATACGTACTTTCTAGCATAAACCAAATAAAGCATGAACAGAACAACACAAACCAGACAAGAGAAGGAAAAAATGTAACAGGGAGACAAGAGAGACGTACCTGGAATCGCGAATTACAAAAAAATTCTGAAATGGGTGATCGGACTATGACGGCAGTCTCGGTCGACAGCTCTCACCAGAGGCTTGCCGGCGTTCGAACAGTGGCGGCGGCTTCAGGTGTGTATGGATGTAGCAGGCGGGAGAGGGCCGGCAGTTGGTCGGGTAGAGGGTGAATGACGATGATGGTGATGGTGCAGGTGGTGGTTACGGTGAGGGTGGAGGTGGTTGCGGAGGAGATGACGAAGGTGGTTAAGGCGGCGGTTGATGGCGAGGAGCGACTGGTAGGTGGTGGTAGCGGCGGGATGTAGTGGTGGTGGTAGGGTGAGTAATGGCGAAATTGGAGGTGGTTGCGGGTGGTCATCGAAGGCGGAGGGTCGGCGTGCGGTGGAGGGGTGGAGGTGGTGGTTGGGGGGGGGGGGGGCACGGATGGTGATGGTGGTAGATGGTGAAGAGTGACGGAGGGCGGCGGCTAATGGTCGGCCACGGGATTGGAGAATTAGGGTTTGGATTTTTGAAGTAAATGGGGACGACAGGGGGGTTTTAAACCGAGATATTTTTTTCTCGGTCGGTTACTTGCAAGCGTATCGCTTGCAGATCTAAAAATAGTAGGCGATACGCCTACAGACCCTAGACGACCTTCTTGATCCCCATTCCCAAGCGTATTGCTTGGAGTAATGCTCATCCCAAGCGATACACTTGGAACAAGATTTCCAGGGAATTTTTGAGATTTCCCATACTTAGTCAATTTTTCAGTGTTTTCAAATATTCTCATTACCCTGGATTTTGAAATCCAGCAATTTAGTACTAACCAATATATACCTGGGACTTCATTTTCGCATGAATTCGTGTTTCCAGTTATCTTCCATTCCCTGAAACATCAAACAAACACACACACACGCAAAAACCGAAAAACACGAAAAACGAAAAACACAAACACACGAAAGTAATAAAAACAGATATGCAACTACTATACAAACTCTACAACTCGGATTTTCACCGAGTACTTACCTCCTCACTCACTCAACGTCAATTTCGGGGAGAGCCAACATCTCCTCGTCTTTTTCTATTGGACCTCCGATGTAATGTTTCAGACGATGACAATTGACCTTCCATGTTCTACCATCAGATTCCAGCTCCACTTTTCCATACGTGAACACTTCTTTTACCATGAACGGTCCACTCCAGCGGGACTTCAACTTACCTGGAAACAGTCTAAGACGCGAATCATATAATAACACCTTATCCCCATACTTAAACTCCTTCCTACCTTTCAAACGACTATCATGCAACGCTTTGGTTCTTTCCTTATAATTCCAAGACCTCTTATAAGCTTCGTTTCTCAACTCTTCTACCTCATGGATTTGAAGAAACCGGTCTTTCGCGGCTTTAGCTAGATCAATGTTAACCACTCTAATGGCCCAATAGGCTATATATTCAAGCTCGACCGATAGATGACACGTTTTCCCATAAACCATCATAAAGGGCATGGTTCTAATGGGTGTTTTGAAAGCAGTGCGAAAGGCCCATAACGCATCATCTAATTTATCGGACCAATCCTTGCGACTATTCCCGATAGTTTTGTCCAAAATCCGTTTCACCCCTCGGTTAGCGTTCTCTACTTGACCACTCATTTGCAGATGATACGCAGTCGAAGTCCTATGGTTCACTCCGTACTTTGCTAACACATTCTCCATTTGGGCATTGCAAAAGTGTGTGCCCCTATCACTAATCAACACCTTAGGGGTTCCAAACCTACTAAACAACTTCTTCGAAAACTTCACTACCACTCGCGCATCGTTTGTAGGCAAGGCTTGAGCCTCCACCCACTTAGAAACATAGTCTATTGCAACGAGGATATACCGATTTCCTCGTGATGGGGGGGGGGGGATGGCCCCATGAAATCAATGCCCCATATGTCAAAAACTTCAACACTCTGGATAGGATGTTGGGGCATCTCATTCCGGGATGAGATGTTACCTATACGATGACATGCATCGCATTTCTTCACAAACTCATGAGCATCCTTAAACAAAGTCGGCCAGTAAAATCCTGAATCTAAAACTTTCCTAGCAGTGTAGGATGGCGCAAAATGCCCACCTGGTAGACCCTCATGACAATGCCTAAGGATATCTAACCCCTTCTCTCTACTCACACATCTCCTATATGATCCGTCAATTCCTACACGAAACAAGTATGGAGCATCCCAAATGTAATGTCTAGAATCAGAAATGAACTTTTTTCTCTGTTGTGATGTCATACCATCCATCAACATGCCATGTGCTAAATAATTCGCCATGTCAGAAACCATGGCATGCCTTGCTCCTCTGCACTAGTCAATCCTACAAACTCTCCACTCACCGTCATAGCACTCTTAAACGGAAAAGTGTCCCGGATGGCTTCCTCTCTCAGTTTCTCTCTCTCGGGGTCCTCAAGGCGCGACAGGTGGTCGGCTGCTACATTCTCCGCCCCCTTCTTATCCCTAATCTCTATATCAAACTCAGACAACAAAAGAATCCACCTAATCAAACGAGGTTTCGCGTCCTTCTTCACAAACAAGTATCGTAATGCAGCGTGATCGGTGTAAACAATGGTTTTGGACAGAACGAGGTATGAACGGAATTTGTCGAATGCGTAGACTACGGCAAGAAGCTCCTTTTCTGTGGTCGTGTAACTCTCCTGGGCGTTGTCCAAGGTTTTGCTTGCGTAGTAAATGGGATGGAAGTGTTTGTCCCTACGTTGTCCTAAAACTGCCCCTACCGCAAAGTCACTAGCATCGCACATAAGCTCAAACGGTAAACTCCAATCGGGGGATATCAGAATAAGCGCACTCACTAATCTCTCTTTCAAAAATTCAAACGCCTTCAAACAACTCTCATCGAACTCAAAAGCAACATCCTTCTCTAAGAGACGGGTCATGGGTCTAGTGATTTTGGAAAAAATCCTTGATGAACCTACGATAGAGCCCGACATGACCTAAGAAACTCCTAACAGATTTGACACTAGTGGGTGGTGGAAGTTTACTAATCGTCTCAATCATAGCTCTATCGACCTCAATACCTGCACGAGAAACATTATGACCTAAAACTATCCCCTCAGTGACCATGAAATGACATTTCTCCCAATTTAGCATCAATTTGGTCTCTATGCACCTAGCTAACATCCTCTCCATATTACCTAAACACTGATCGAAAGAACTCCCGAAAATAGAAAAATCGTCCATAAATACCTCCATGGAAGTCTCGATCATGTCCTGAAAGATGGCCACCATACACCTTTGAAATGTGGCCGGAGCGTTACATAACCCGAATGGCATACGGCGATACGCGATGGTACCATACGGGAATGTGAAGGTGGTTTTCTCCTGATCCTCGGGTGCAATAGGAATCTGGAAATGTTGGTCCGGGATCAACAACCGTTCACGATATTTTGATCTCGAACAAGTGCGAAATCCTTGTACGAGATTGATTCAAGAGAATGTTGATGAAAATAGACTTGATAAGAGTGAAACACAACACAAAAGGATCAAATCTTGAATGATGAACAAACTACTTCCTTGGGTTTATATAGTACCCAATATAAAACCCTAAGAAGCAATCATAAACCCACTAAGCAATCCGGCCCACGCAAGCCCAAGTCGTGAACTCTTCTAAGCCCAATCGTGAACACCTAAGCCCATTAACAAGTAAGTCCACATCTAATGTTCATGACACAAAATCGTAAACAACAACTAGCTCCCAATCATAAACTAATGGGTTTATATAGTACCCAATATAAAACCCTAAGAAGCAATCATAAACCCACTAAGCAAACCGGCCCAACCAAGCCCAAGTCGTGAACTCTTCTAAGCCCAATCGTGAACACCTAAGCCCATTAACAAGTAAGTCCACATCTAATGTTCATGCCTCAAATGTATAGTCCAACAATCTTCCCCTAGGCATGAACCATTAGACCGTCTATGGCAGCAGCAAATGAAATCTGAAAGTGTTCGGCTTCTTGCTGGACCACCATTCATGCTCTACGATCCGGTTTGATGTACCATGAAAGATTCCAACCCTTATAGCATTTTAAAGATCATTCTCATCACCGAGAATGGGTTGGGAGGCGGGAAGCTTGATATCACGTTCACCAAACCTCATCAGATCGACCGGATCATAAAAGCGAAACTCTCACATGTTTTTGCAAACCACCACCACCTCGTGAGTCGTTGGATCATAGAACCAGCTATCAAAAATTTTCACTAAAGTCCCATCTTCAATTTCATCCAACATGTTAATCACTCTAGTCCGTTTGGTGGGTGGTCGCCTTACTTCACCAACAGGCTCTCCAGTAACTGGGTCGGTTCCAGTTTCTATCCACCGAACCTGTTTGGTGGGTGGTCGCCTGACTTCACAAAATTTTCTGCCAAATGGCTCATCAGGTTGTTACGAACTAGATCTCCATCTTCATTTCTCCATTTGTTTATAAATGGTGCCCTCAACAGATTTCTGATCTCAGGTTCTGTCCAGGAGTGAAATTGCCCTCTTGTTCTGTAGTACTCCACTGGACTGTAGCCATTTCTAATCACCGCGAACAACTTCTTCTCACTATCATAGTGCCAGCACTGAATAGATTCTCAGCTTCCCCTTTTGTCGATGTCACTTTTACCAACATCAATCGAGTACAGCGTAGGGGGAGGTCCTTGGAAGAATTCCTTACACCAGTTTTCATGACCTTCTGGTGCCGTTGAGATGATTCTACCTCCTTGAGCGTAGTCTGACATTACAATGGTATCATCACCTTCATCTTCATGCACTATTTCAGCAGTTGGAGCGCTTTGAGAAGAACTCTTTCCTGTGGCACTCTGAGCACTTAGACCACTAGACTTCTGTAAGTCTTCTACCTTCTTCCTTAGCTCTAGAAGCCCCGCATACAAAAACGCAATACTGGCTTCGCTCTTGCTTTCCTTCTCCTTTAACTTCTCGTTTTCTTCTTTTAGCTCTTTTATCTCTCCTTCTCTCTTCCTGTTTTGAGAAATAAGGAAGTTGATCTGAGGATCAGCACTTATCCTCAGGTCGACAGGAAGTTCACTAGCTTGAGCAAGGTCTTCAACCAGTGCTTGGTACAGACGGAAACTTGGGACAACAGGAGGCTGGCTAGATTCAGTAGATAAGTTCACTCTCACTGGACTGGGTTCAACAAACATGTTGTCCACATCAAAGAATTGCCTTTCATCATGAACTGGGCTATGTTCATTCCGAATAGGACTTTCGATCTGCATGGGAGTTGATTCCGGTACATCAACCTGATGATCAGCCTGAGGCATGCTCTCTTCATTTGTAGGTTCAGATGCATCGACATTTTGTACATTGGCATGTGTAGGTTCAAATACCATCAGGCTTGAACTAGTTTCTGAAATTTAAACCTGATGGCTCTGGGATCTGACTTCTTCCTTGGTGACGGCTCACGCACAGGAATTGGCTCTTCAAGAACATCCTCCACTTCAAATTGAGCATCCAACTCTTGTGGAACTGAACCACTGCTAGAAGAGGAGTTTAAGTCATTCCTCGTTCTCTTGTGGCTAATGGGCCCTAGATCCCCATAGATATCATCGTTCTGATTCTCATGCTCTGGGAAAATGTCGTCCATCACGTTCTCTTCATCAGAAGGTATAACGTCAGCTTCTTCTAGAACATTTACAGCCACAATTGCTGTCACACCATGGTCTTCAGCAACAGTCACATTGAGCGGATGGACTTCTGGTTCAGACCCAGATTCTTCTTGCTCTTGTTCCCTTGCAACTTTGGGGAAGGCACCCTTCTTAGTCCATTCAAGTCTCCCTTGAAAGCTATTCTTTCCCTTTCTGTCTTGGGTTTGCAAGCCGAACACACCATTATCCATGGACTTGATATCAACTTCTCTATCCTTTCTTCTATCATGGGATATTTCTTCATGACCACCATCTGCACAAATCTTGGTGTCATCAGGAACTGTTCTCTGGCGCTCAAATCAGCATTGCCAATCCAATCTAACAGCACCATTTTTGAGAAATCGAAGTTCAAGTCTAAGGCCAATGCAACAAACGCTGTGCCATGCACTTTGTTTAGCTGATCATAACTTGTTCTCTTCCCCAAGAAGGATTTCTGCACGTAGTGAGCCAGACACCTCCAGTAGTGCGGCAATAACTTCTTGAAAATAGGAGGGAACTTTCCTTCATACCCTAAGGATTGAGCACCTTCTAACACAACAGCCTTTGAATACTCTATTGGATCTTCAGCTTTATCATTGATGTTTAAACCCTGACGAATGTCTTCTTCAAGAATCACGATTGGTCGGTTCTGAATGGTTGCAGTGATTCTTGTCTTGTCAGCATTTGCTCTTGCAGTTCCCCAGAAATCTCTAACAAGTTGCTCATCGATCAGCACACTTGTCCGCAGAGCATGATTAATTTTACAGACATTTAATCCTGCCACCAGAGAGTAGAATAGTTGCATATGTCTCTCAGGAGGATCATCAAGATAGGCCGGGATGCAATGATCTCTCTCAAAATGTATCTATTCGTCAAGCGTATCTTCTGCCATCTGAGAAAACGAGACAAATGCATCAAGCTTAAACTCATCAAAGTGAAATTATGTTTGTCAACACTATCTTGAAGTTCAATTGATTATCACAGTTAACTTGTTAAGTTCAGTAAATCTCAATGTAAACCTTCAAGAAAAATATTTGATCTTGAATCACAAATTGACAAACACCTAAATTTTAACTTAAAACGATTAAGTTTGATGAGATTCTAAAAAGATTAAGTGACAAATTAAGTGTTTATGATTAAAAACACCAAATTACGACTCGAGTATCGGGTTTATGATACACAGTTCGGGTTTACGATCCGAAAGTGGGTTCACGATCGGGTAAAACTAAGTCCAGTCGGTAACAAACAAGCCCAATCTAAATCTCTCGAGGGAACCCTAAGCCCGATCGTAAATGCTGAGAGTCGAAATCAGGGATCGTAAACTTGGATCGTAATCACCAATCGTAAACACGAATCGTGAACACTGAAACGTCGTCTTCAACATTGCGATTATCGTAAACACCAAAAACTCCATGGATGGACCTGCAACTGGACTCGTAAACATGTTAATACCCGTCAAATATGTACAATGAATGGTTACCACTAACTTTTAACAGTTTCTAACACAAATCCGACTTCTATTCACGCGTAATCGAAGGGAAAGTTCGAAAAATACGGATGATGAACACTGAGCCTTCAAAAACTTCTAAAACCGTAAATAAATCAACGAACAGGAGCGAACACAGTCGATTGATTGTGGGTTCGAGATCGGAAAAGGAAGGCGAAGGTGTTGGAGTGCTCAGGTTACCGAGCGGTGGTTGGAGAAGGTCGGATAAAGATTTTCCGGCGAGTGTAGCGGTGGTTAGGGTTTTCTCTACGGTGGTCGTAAACGAGAGAGATAGGGGATCGTAAATGGTGAAGTGAATCGGAAATGAGGGTGAGTGGGTTTTTGTTTAAAATTTTTTTCACTTTGGCCCCTCATGTTTTCAAAAACTGTCAAATACACCCCAAACCTCTTTTAAATGAAAGAACACTTGAAATGTTGTTAATTTTGAGAACTTTGAGAATTGCAAAACTTCCCCTCAGACTCATACCCCGAGTATCTGATCTTGATCAATAAAAATTAAATTTTAAACAATTAAAATAGATAAATAATGAAAAATAATCATAAAGCAAAGATAACCTAAAATTAAATATTCACTTGCCTCGAAGCTGATATTTTTCATGGATCATACCAGACATATCTTTGACTGGGGAACCCTTTTCAGCTTACGTTACTCGACGCTCTAGACGATTGCCCAAAAATATTTGAAACCACATAAACTCACATCCAGATAAAATATTTAAGTGCTTAATTATGGTACATAATTACCGTCATGTTTAACTGTCCCCACACCCAATTGTTCATAGCAAAACCTACCCAACCTCAGAGTTTATTGAGGATTCACAAACCCCCAACTTGAGGAACCATGCAACACCGTCATGACAAACACTTATTTTCTTAATTATCAGTTGGTGATCAGGTCGGCCGCATAAGCACGCAGAGAAGACCAAACACAATAATTATTTTATTGTTTTTCTTTTTCTTTTCATTTTTCATCATTTTTTTTATTCTTTTCATTTTTTTTTTGAATGAGGTGTTGTCATAACAGCAGAACATGACGTGTGAGAGAGTGAATACTAGGTGAATACCACTCTCAACCCATTTTTGCTGGGACTCAATTTTTTAAACTATGTAAACTAGGATGGAAAACTAAACATATATAGAGGTTAAGTTTACTGCACTTACTTGGATGATCATAGTTTTTTATTTAGCTTACCGACACATCATCTTTGAGTCGTCTTTCACTTCAGCCTTACACGTGTCAGTCTCCGATTGTCTTGGAATTTTATATCACTTCCTACCAACTCAAGGCAAACAAAAGACTTCATAAAAACCTCAAACAATTTTTTCAGATTTTCTGAAACATTGACATTTCTTCCCCTGTTTTTATGAGGCTTTTCAAACAAAAACATTTTTCTTTTTTTCTTTTTTTTTAATCTTTTTTAATATATATATAAATATTTTTTAAAGAAACTTAAAACAAAAGTAAGCAAAAGATAAAAGCAAAACTAGATACAAAAAGTTTTGATCAGATCATTCCTCGAAGGCAATCATCCTTAGGCCTTTTCAACACACATTTCAAAATTGGAACGAGGGAGGGGTTTTGTGAAAAGGTCTGAGACATTTTGATCTGAGCTTACCTTTTCCAACTGAATCAACTTCCTGTCATAGAAATCACGAATAAAATGTACCTTGATGTCTATATGCTTTGTTTTGGAATGTTGAATAGGATTTTTTACGATTTGCAGAGTAGCAGTGTTGTCATAAAAAATTGGAGTGTTAATGAATTCCATACCGTAGTCAGTTAGCTGATTTTGGATCCATAATACCTGCGAGCATCCAGCTGATGCTGCCACATATTCAACTTCTGCAGTTGACTTAGACACGGTATGCTGCTTCTTACTCTGCCATGAGATGAGTCTGTCTCCCAAGTACTGACATCCACCGGTTGTTGATTTCCTGTCAAGATCACTACCTCCATAGTCACTGTTAGTGAAAGAAAACAATTGGAAATCAGTATTCTTTGGGTACCAAAGTCCAAGCCGAGGCCTGCCCTTCAGATACCTAAAAATACGTTTAACACCAGCTAAATGAGAGAGTTTAGGATTAGCATGATAACGTGCACACACACACACTACATGCATGATGTCTGGCCTGCTTGCTGTTAGGTACATGGGAAACCCGATCATTGATCAATACAAGAATTCACTCACTGGTTCCCCATCTACATCCACCGTCAGTAGAGGTCGGGATTCCATGGGAGTGGAGATGGGCTTGGAATCCTGCATTTTGTATTTTGCCAGAATCTCATTCACGTATTTTTCTTGATGAATGAGAATTCCAGTTTCATCTTGTTTCACTTGTAATGCCTAAAAAAATTTATCTCCCCTTGATCACTCATCTCAAACTTTCTCATGATTTCTTCAAACTCGGTGCACAATTTTTCATTTGTAGATCCGTAGATCATGTCATCCACATACACTTGCACCATGATGATGTCATCATTCACCTTCTTTCTAAATAAGGTTTGATCAACCACTCCCTTGTATACCCATTTTCCACCAAATGCTTCGATAGATTCTCATACCATGTGCGTGGAGCTTGATGCAAACCATACAGGGCTTTATCCAGTAGATATACATGATCTGGATGTTCCTCATCCACAAACCCTGGTGGTTGTCCCAAATAAATTTCTTCATTTATGTCAGCATACAGGAAGGTTGTCTTGACATCCATTTGATGCACTGTGAAATTGAGATATGTTACAACAGCAAGGAAAATACGAATTGCTTCCAATCTAGCCACTGAAGCATATACCTCATCATAATTAATCCCATGCACCTGTCTATGTCTTTGAACAATCAGCCTCGCCTTGTTCCTTACGATTATACCCGTATCATCCTTCTTGTTCTTGTACAACCATCTTGTGGGTATAACCTTTTTGTTTTCTGGCCTTTTCACTAGTCGCCACAAACCTAATTTTGAGAATTGATTCAGTTCATTGTGCATAGCCTCCATCCAGCTTGGATCTTTAAGAGCTACCATCACATGTGGAGGCTCTATCTGGGAGATAAAACACGAGTACATGCAGTGATTGATGTTACCCGCGCGGCTTCTAGTTGTGACTCCTGCTGTCACTGGCCCGACCACATTGCTAAGTGGATGATCTTTGTTGATTCTTGTGGTTTGAACATCTGGTACTGAAACAGAAACAGGCAGGTTAGCATCATTAACATTATTATTCATACCTTGGGTTTCAGGCTCCTTCTGATCATCGTGAGTTCCTGACGAATCTGGAACATCCACAACATCATCCTTAGGAGCTGTTTCTGATACACTGTCTCTGACATTTTCCACAGATGGCCTCACTTCAGGAGCTGGAGCAATGATGTCTTCTTCTTCCAGATTGGGAAACATGTTTGAGTAGTCAAACCCTTTAAAGAAAGTCCCATAGTCAAAGATCCAGTCTGGTTCAATTCCTGCATCTGTTGGATTATCTTCCAACCAAACAACATCAAATGCCTCGATTATCAATTTGGTGGTTTTGTTCTAGACCTGATAAGCACTATTTGCAGAATATCCCACAAAATAACATTCATCAGCCTTTGCTTCGAACTTCCCCACATCATATTGAATTAAAACTATGCAAGGACACCCGAAAGTCTTGAAGTACCCCACCCTTGGCTTTTCTCCATAGATAATCTGATAAGGCGTCATCTTATGTCGCTTGTTTAACAGTACCCGATTCTGCACATAACATAGTTCTGGCAGCTTCAATGAGAGTTGCAATGAAGTAGTTGCAATACCGATGAAACAGAATTGACGATCTTGGAACGATGCGGTAATCTGTGCTGCTTCCCCTTAGCACATGCAACACACTTCTCAACTGACGTGAAATCTGTGATAGGAAGGTTCCTTACATGCTCTCCCTTTGCCAGCTTTGACAGATTCTTCATGTTAGCATGTCCCAGACGACATTGCCACAACAGTGCCAGATTTTCATTCTGCTTTGAGATAAGACAGGCTTCTTCATATGTCGGAGGATTACCCATGTTGAGAAGATAAGAATTTGCTCGTCTTGGTGTACGTATCAGAATACACTCCTCAGGAATCTTCACACCAGGCTTGAGGATGATACATTCCTTCTTGTTGAACAATACAGAATATTCTCGATCACAAATCTGCGACACACTGAGCAGACTGTGTGATAATTCTTCTACATAATGCACATCAGAGAAATTCAAGCTACCATTCTTCACCACCCCTTTCTTGCTGATTCTTCCACCTACTCCACCAGCAAACGATACACCACCTCCATTGAAATCTTCTACCTCTTCCAAAAGCGATAAATCTCCGGTCATATGTCGGGAGCAACCACTATCAACGTACCAAAGATTGTTGACAGTTCTTCTTGGCTGTCCCTACAGGGATCAAAGATCAGTTAGATTCAGGTACCCAGGCCATAACAGATCTGGGCACACCTTTGGAATCAGTGTAATTAACTAATTGAAGAGACATTCCTGCTTTTGATTTAGGTACACTCAAAGTTTGAGTGTTGACTTTTGGTTTCCAAATGGGGTGTTTCTGTGGTTTCATCACATTGGTTGAGTTCTTTTCAGATGCAGGTTTCTTTGGTGGTGAGGTGGCCTTTTTACCTGCTGGCTTTTTAACAGGTGTCCACTCAAGTTTCACTTTTGTATAAACAACTTGTTTCGTTTGAGTGACATCTTTTGGTTTTGAAACCTGTTTCACAACCTTTGTTTTGCCATTAGGTTTATTAACTCTTTTGACTTTAGACACTTGTTTCTCAACAAATTCTGGTTTCATCTTATCATTCCTTTTGTAAACTGCTTTAGGAGTGTAAGTTGATTTTTGAGTTTTGGCCACATTCCACTTTTCATCAGTAGGCTTTGTCACTGGAGCTTTTGTGTTTGAAACCTTAGACTGTTGAGCCTTCATTGGTTCTGAACACTGCTTCCCCTGTGACAAAGCTTGTTGCTTTTGCTTTCTATTTTCACCTGTCATCATTTTCTCCAACATACTAGTCCGTGGGTTTTACGGATAGGATGGTTGGTAAGGTCTGTTCACACAGTTTGCAGCAAAGTGTCCTGGTTTTCCACACTGAAAGCAATTCATAAGTCTAGGCCCATTAACATGACTACAAAAGGTATGAGCGTCTTGGATAAGACGACTACCATTCAGGCTTGTGATCCCATTTGTGTATTACATGTTTCGGAAAATTTTCTGGTTGTGTAATTAAACAAAATTGTTTCGATTTTGATTTGTTTGTTCTGTTGAAAGTAGACACAACCTGGGGATAGGGGACAAAGTCGTGGGGCTTAGACTCACGGCCAACTCTTGTGTTGGGCACACGAATTTTAAAACCATTAACTTTTTCATTAGAATCGGAAACAATATTTGATGACAAAGACACAACAGACTGTTTTGACTTGGACATAATAAGTTCTGACACAGGTGCCAGAACATCATCCTTAGGTAAATTATAACTTGAACTACTAGACTCATGACTCTCTTTAACTCTTAAACATTCAACATCCTTCTCAAAAACATCCTTGATTCTTACTTCATCTGCACAAGAAATAAATACATCAGAAGAACTCACATTATTGTTTAATGATGCCTGAGATGGACCTGATACACATGTGGTTGTCACCAATCTATTCTGATTACCCAAACCATAAGTCAGGTGTTTCTCATTTTCTAATTCCTCTACTGTCATAGGTTTCACACCAACCAAAACACTATCTATTGGAGGTCCTGCTTCATGCATTTCTGAATCATTTCTATCTAATTGATCCTCCTCGTAGATTATACCTATTATATCTCTAGACACAGGTTGAGGAACATTATTCTTATTCTTTTCAGTGAAACTAACTCCTATTCCTCCTTTATCCTTTCCAAATCTAACATCAGTGATGCAATTGGACAACGCCTTACCTGCCTGAAGCATTCTCTTGTTTCTCATTTGATTCACATCTAATTTTACCTGTAACTCATTGTTCTAATGTTTAAGTTCATCTATCTGCTTACTAAGCTCAGCTATTTCTAACTTAGCGTTGTCATACAGAACAGACTTCTGAGTGGCTAGGGCTTGATATTTCTCTATATCTAGTTTATGTGCTTTGACCTTATCTTCACTCTTTTCCCATCTACCCTTAAACGAACTTCTAGAGCATTGCATGTCAAACAGTTCTATCTCACTATTTTTCCAAAGTTGTCTAAGGCCAGGAATTAAACGAGCACAAGTGGGATTAGTACATACCTTTGTGTTGTCGACCTCGGCAGCAAATGCCTCTTTGTCTTCAACCAGGTTTTCCTCATCGGTGACCACGAAAGCATATTCTTCATCAGTACCATTCTCCATTTGAGCAATCATATCACCCGTCAAACTGAGTTCCCTGACCTGCGATGCCCACTGATATACCCCGCAATCCTGAACTACCAAGGCTTTTGTCTCCGCTTTCCCTTTACCATCACCAGCTTTCTTTTCTTCTGCCCTTTCTTTCTTTGGTTTTGTGCATTCCCTAGCGAAATGTCCGTACTCATCACAATTGAAGCACCTCATCTTGCTTTTATCAAAACGCATTCTGATCTTGTCCTGATCCTTCCAGACATTTCTTCCAATTGTTGCCATGAACTTCTTTGCACGAAAAACCGCCATGGCCATCTGCCAGGAGACATCAAGCATCTCAACATTTCCATGATTTATCTGATTCAGATCACTAGAGAGCATCTCAGCAGGCACCAAAGTTCCAGCCATAAGGGCATGGTAGCTGTTCATGAATCCCATTCCTAGTGCAAAGTTGGGATCATTGGTGGCATTTGCCTCTTCAGAATTGACTATTCCAGTCGAACTGGACCTAGCTTGTGATCTTTCCACAAATGCAGTTGACTTTGGGTCGGAACTTGAATCACTTCCAGATGAGCTCCCAGTTTGTTTTGATCCCACATCTTCAGACAAGAGAGCCTCACTTAATTTTCCAGCCATACTTAGTGAACTCAGATGATTCAGCTCCCGTTGCTTATCATCAATCAGCTTCGATTTCAGTTTGTTGATAAGCTAACAACAGTCAATTCATCCAGCTTGTTGTTATCCTTGATGATTGAGATATTTGTATTCCAATTCTTGGGTAAGTTGTTCAAGAGCTTCAAATTCTTATCTTCATGTTCAGGTTCAACATCATAACTTGACATCTCAGTGGTTAGGGACACGAATCTCTGTACTTTTGCCTCAAAAGACTCTCCTTGAATGTGGTTGAACAAGTTGAATTTCTGCTTCAGCATCTGTTTACGGCTAGCCTTGATGTCTGGATTACCTTCATATGCTATAACAAGAGCATCCCATAGCTTCTTCGCAGTCTTATACTTCTTAAATCCTTGCGCAATCTCCGGTGTCAAAGCCATAGTCATAATTGCATACGCCCTCTCATCCTTGTTGTATTTCTCCCAATCATCATCTGAGTACTCCGCTTCTGTCTTTACCACTCCAATCTTTCCTGCTTTCGTATGTGTAGGTATAAATGGTCCATTAATAACAGATCTCCACAGTCTCAGATCAACACTTTTCAAATGGTTCTGGAATCTGTATTTCCATTCAAGGAAGTTATCAGCCGAAGTAAGTCTAGGAGGACGTGTAGTAGATCCGATCTCAAAATCCAATTTCTGATACATGCTCGGTTCGAAATCCATCA
Source organism: Deinandra increscens subsp. villosa (assembly GCA_039602395.1). Classification (NCBI taxonomy): domain Eukaryota; kingdom Viridiplantae; phylum Streptophyta; class Magnoliopsida; order Asterales; family Asteraceae; genus Deinandra; species Deinandra increscens. The sequence goes on from JBCNJP010000003.1 coordinate 27,767,889, forward strand.
CGAAAGCTTAGGAAAACTTAAACTAAAAGTCCAAAAGTCCAAAATATGAGTTTCCGATCGTAAACACCTGTTTATGATTGAGATTACAGCGGATCGTAAACTCCGAGTCGTAAACTCACGATTCCGATTAAGGTGACTCGTAAACTCCGATTCCGATGACGATTGATCGTAATCTCCTGATTCCGGTAAGAAATTAACCCGAAACTGATGATCGTAAGCTCTTTATTTCCGACTGAAACCAATCGTAAACAGTCAAAAATCTCATCTTGAAGTCGTAAACGTGATTCCGATGAAGATAATCAAGAACACCCAGTCGTAAACACTTAATACAACCCAGAAACTGATCGTAAACACTAAAGAACAGCAGCAACCCAGTCGTAAACACTTAAAATAGCTTCGAAACCTTCAAAAACTCGAACTTTTTCTGGAAAATACTTGAATCCAATACCGTGAGAACCTCGAATCAGTGATTCTTGGCTCTGATACCAATTGTTGGTCCGGGATCAACAACCGTTCACGATATTTTGATCTCGAACAAGTGTGGAATCCTTGTACGAGATTGATTCAAGAGAAAGTAGATGAAATTAGACTTGATAAGAGTGAAACACAACACAAAAGGATCAAATCTTGAATGATGAACAAACTACTTCCTTGGATTGATGATTACGATCGGAATTACAAGAGATAGACACAAAATCGTAAACAACAACTAGCTCCCAATCATAAACTAATGGGTTTATATAGTACCCAATACAAAACCCTAAGAAGCAATCATAAACCCACTAAGCAATCCGGCCCAAGCAAGCCCAAGTCGTGAACTCTTCTAAGCCCAATCGTGAACACCTAAGCCCATTGACAAGTAAGTCCACATCTAATGTTCATGCCTAAAATGTATAGCCTAATAGGAAATAACCGAAAAATCCGTCGAGAAAATAGTAGTACTGCTGACCCGACAAACGCTCCAACATCTGATCGATAAAGGGTAATGGGAAGTGGTCTTTCCTAGTGGCATCATCAAGCTTACGGTAATCTATACACACACGCCATCCTGTGAAGGTCCTACTCGGGATCAACTCATGTTTCTCATTCATCACGACCGTTATACCCCCCTTCTTCGGAACTACCTGGACCGGGCTAGCCCATGTAGAATCGGAAATCGGATAAATCAATCCCGCATCCAGTAGCTTAAGAAGTTCCTTTTTCACAACCTCCTTCATGTTTGGGTTCAAGTGCCTCTGAGGTTGGACTACAGGTTTATACTCATCCTCCATGAGTATACGATGCATGCAAAATAGAGGGCTTATGCCCTTGATATCAGACAATCTCCACGTAAACGCCTGCTTGTGCGCTCACAGAACCTGTATCAACTTCTTCTTCTCCTCCTCCATCAAAGTGGCAGAAATGATGACGGGCAAATGGGAATCACTCTCTAAGAATGCGTATTCTAGATGGGACGGTAACTCCGTAAGCTCTAACGCTGGTGGTTCCTCTACATATTATTTTTCTCCTAATTCCTCCTCTTCACTAATCTGCAAGACCTCATGACTTTCCTCAACTATCGCATCCTCTAACTCCTGATCATCACTCACACTAGATTCACTATCTCTCCTAACCAGATTAGCCCCACAAATATAATCCAAGCAACGATCCATGTGAGTAACAAAAGAATCAATGAAATAGACAGAATCGTCCTGGCCTAAAGTATGCTTCATGGACTGCATAACGTCGAATGTGATCGTCTCATTCCCTACACGAAGTGTGATCTTCCCGTCATAGACATCGATCAATGCCTCGGCGGTGCGCAAAAATGGGTGCCCTAGGATGAGTGGACATTTTTCATCTACCTCCATGTCCAAAATCACGAAGTCCACGGGGAAAACAAACTTATCTACTTTTACTAACACGTTTTCCACCACTCCCCGTGGATACTTAACGGATCGGTCCGCTAAGGAGATACTCATACGCGTCGAATTCGGATCGCCTAGGCCTAGCTTTTCATATATGGAATATGGCATCAGGTTGATGCTAGCACCTAGATCCGCCAACGCGTGGTTCACAGTCGAGCTACCAAAGAAACACGGGATTGTGAAGATGCCCGGATCTGTCAGTTTCTGCGGTAGCTTGTTCTGGACCACCGCAGAGCATCTTTCATCCAGAGAAACGATAGAAAGCGACTCCAGCTTCTTTTTGTTGTATAGGAGATCCTTCAAAAATTTGGCGTATTTGGGCATTTGCTGGAGTGCCTCTACGAACGAAAGATTGATTTTGAGTTGTTTGAACATGTCAAGGAACTGTCCGTACTCTCTCGCATACTTCTGTTGGATGAGACGGGCGGGGTAGGGGACTCGCCTCAAATCCTCAGCAGTAATCTCTCTCGGCTCGAACTTCTTCTTCTTATTTTCTGCTGCCTTAGGTGCAAGAGACTCGGAGGTTGGCACTGTAATTGTTGGGTCTAGCCTCGGGTGTGCCCTCTCATCCGGAGTCTCCATCTCTATCTCCTCATCCACTGGCTCTTCCTCCTCCGCTGGTGGGTCTTGCTCTCCGCCTTTGCCACTACGCGTAGTCACCGCCTTAAGGGTCACGCTAAGGTTGGTTTGTTTACTACCCGAAAATGATCCCCCCTTATTCACTAACTCGGAAACCTGTTTTCCTATGTCTCCTATGGAACGCTGTAAATCTTGAAAGGCCGACTGTTGGTTCCTAAAGAGTGTGTCGTGTTCCTTCAACTTCTGTTGCGTCTCATGATCTCGATTCACGATCTGATTTAACACCTGCATTTGCGCAGCCATCATCTCCTCAATCTTCTTCATACTTGACCCTGCATCACCCCCGCCATCCTGGTTTTGACGCGATTGAAAACCTGAAGGGTTCGCGCCACCCCGCCAACCAGAATTTGGGTTGGTCTTCCACCCCGACTGAAAAGAGTTACCGAACTGGTTTCGGTTAGAAATGAAATCCACCTGCTCCTGGGTGGCAAGTGGGCAGTCGATGGTGTCATGACCTCCACGACATAACTCACATTTCGCCTGCTGTTGGAGTTTAAGGTCGTTGATTTGTTTTTGCAGGGCATCAAATTGCGCCTGGGCAACAGTGTCAGAACTCACGTGGTGAACCCCCCGGGATGTAGAAAGTGAAGGTTTTGTTGGAGCTAAAGTGGCCCTACGATCACCGTGGTTCTACTGCTCGGCTAAGGCAAAACTCTCGAACAGGCTCTTGCACTCGTCTATACTCAGCTTCTCCATCATGTGGCCCCACACAGAAATATTGAATTGTTTTTGCGTCTCATAGGTAAGACCGTTATAGAATTTTTCGATTATGGCCCAATCGGTCAAACCATGTTGTGGACATTTACTCAAGAGGGTGTTGTAACGCTCGTACATGAGGTAGTATGGCTCGTCGGGGTCCATGCGAAATGAGTGAATTTGCTCCCTAATACGTTCGGCTTTCGCGGGCGAGTGATATTTTTTTAGGAATTTTTGTTGAAGATCATCCCAAGTGGCAATCGAGTTTGCGGGTAGGGTTTCAAGCCACTGGGTTGCACGGGCGGTGAGCGAAAATGGGAACAAACGAAGGTAGATGGTTTCTGGTTGAACGCTATTAAGACCAAAAATGGCACAAATACGCATGAATCGGGATAAATGAGCGGGTGCGTCCTCCTCGTCTAGGCCATGGAATTGAATGGTTTGGGTCAGGGTGTTCAGGACATGAGATGGGATTTGCCAGTTGGCAGTGTTGTCAATGGTGGTTGGTGCAATGGAAAACCTAGCGTTCACTACTCCGTCACTAGCTATCTCATAAACAGTACGTCTAGTAGCCATATTCAAATCAGGAAATGGAATGGGCGGAAGTAAACGAGAAACGGTTTTAGGGGTGTGTACCTTACTATCTCGAATGGCTCTCAGTTGCTCACGAAGCTCACGAATGCGCTCGTGGATATCTCTCTCGGGTTCAGACGTAGCAGAGAACTCAGGCGGACCTTTGGAACGGGTTTGGGGCATAAACTAGAAAAGCACACAAGAAAAATAATTAAACCTAATTTAACTAAGGCACACGAAACAAGGTAGAAAATAAAGTAAAGACACAATTAAAAACCTAAGACAAAAATTAAACTTAAATTAACTAATAACGCAAAGAAAAAGAAAAGCACACAATTAATCCTAATCTAAAAATCAAAAGTTAATTTCGCTATTACCAAGCATCCCCGGCAATGGCGCCAAAAACTTGATGTGCAAAAATCGATCTATAAAAATAACCTAAATTATCCTAGACCTAGACACACTAAATTAAACCCAATTAACCTAAAACTAGACCGATTCAACAGGCAAGCGAACCTATCGAATGTAGAATAGCTATTGGTAAACCGAGGTCGAACCCTAGAGACACTAAAAAGACAAAATTAACTAAGAAAAATAAATTACTGATTAATTGATGAAAATTGGTTTTTGATTTGAACAAGCTATTAACTAATGAAATTAACTAAAATTAACTAAGCTAAAATTAAGTAAATTATTAAAACTTACTAAAATGGGAAATTGCTAAAAAGGGAAATTACCTACTGAAACTCAGAATTCAAAGATGAAACCAGATATGAGAAATAACACTACCTAGGCTGGGAATCCTAATTGATACTCACGACTTCACTCGGTTAATGATAACTATGATGGAATCAGGATCTTTATGCTAATTCTAAGAAAACCCTAATGGACCCCAGATCACTCTCCGGGTGTGACGCAATAGGAAATCCTAAGAACTAAATACACACACTGATTGGATTAGGTCACCTCCCGGCTTGTCCCTAATGGATACTCTAGTACTCGACCAAATAGGTCACCTTCCAGCTTGTTCCTATCCCAAACACCTAATAGATGAGAGGAGTGGTTTCTATCTTACCAAAATGACATGGAATAATATATATGCTAACGTTACTAGGGAATCCCTCTCCCGAGGCAATTTTAACTAAAACCCCAACACAACCGACTACCCAATAGACCTATCACCTTCCAGCTTGTCTAAGTCTAGCAGAACGCAGAAATCAACCTATAAATCAAAAGCAATTTATATGGTGTTGGACGTCTCTTAAACCATCTACTAATCATAAACACAAAGTAAGCAATCTAGCATGCAACCCTAAATTAAAAGACATTCAAAGAGAAACAAGAGGAATATGCAATCAATTCAAAGACTAAACTCTGTAATCATATGCATCAAATCAGAAAGAAAGAAACTTTTACTAGATTATCAATCCATACAATAGTAATCACAAACCGAGCAAGTCGAAATTATCAATTATTTATCAAATAGCCCAGGTAATGTAAACGGCTTAGCCAAGAATCATACACATGTCCAGAATATAATTAAAAACAGTAACTTGAGTCATGAACAAGTCTGGTCTTGAAAAACACGAATGAAATTAAAGTAGACAAAAACCCGGAGAGTCGAATTGATGTCGAATGCTTCAATCCAGCCTCTCCAGATGCTTCTCTATTGATCACCAGCTTCGAATTCGTCTCTTGGAACTCTGAGATACGGCAGCAACCAAGATCCCTCGACTGGAACCCTCTAAGTTATATTTATAATTATAAAAAAGTAGGGTTTCCGGAACTTAACCCTCCAAGCGTATCGCTTGGAGGAGTCTTGATCATCAGGCTATACGCCTGGAACCACTACGCGACAGATTAGTCGGGTCAACGCGCGGAGCACCGCCTTTGACTTTCTTGCAGCAAGCGTATGGCTTTCATTTTAAGGATCACTAGGCGATACGCCTAGTACTCAATCTTCAGCACTTAATTGCTTTTTGATCTTCGATTTTTCTCCAATGCTCGTTTTCTCTCACGAACTGCACTAAACTGTAAATTTAGCACGAAACACACATTAAGACACTAATAATCATAAACAACTAAAAACCTAAGGAAAATGACTCAAAAGACTCACAAAACGACTAAAAAACGTAAAAGAAAACCTATGTGTTTTGCAACACATCAGATTTATTCCGCCATATTTTCACCGGGTTTCTAGTTTTTTTTTTTTTTGACGTCAAGACCACATTAGCTAACGACCACTGACGGACTGATTTCGCTTCTCGGTTAAGTTTGTGACCGTTTCATTATGTCTCACTCCAAGTTGTTTAGCTGATGCAGTGCCGATGTCATCTAACCGAATTAACTGGAATCTCAGTTAAATATTGGAATATTCCATTAAATCTCTAATGGAAGGCCCGTTTGTGACAACCCGTCTGAAAATCAGGTCAAACTCTATTCGTTGACTATATTTGCATACGTATATATATATCTATACTTAACGTAGGTTAGTGTAACGTTAGTAAATCTATACACAAAACTTTCATCCTTGACAAATTCCCACGTTTGTAGAAACATGCAACCTTGATAAACAGAAAGGTTCACCGAATGATCGGTGGAATTTTAATAACAAGAAAAATAAATATAAAAAGCAATTTTTAAAATTTCCTCGACAGGTGTCACGAGAAAATCACACTGACACACGACAACGTTTAGGCGAATATTTCATTTACAACTATCGATGGTTTAAATCACGAAATAATCAAGCTTAAATACGGCAAGGACGAACTATTTATTTCTCACACGGATGTGCGATCAAAATAAATAAATAAAGCCAAAAAGAAATTCTAAATAATTAAATTTAAATCAAACAATAATTATTTAATTTCATTATGATCTCATAAATCATTTGGCAACTCGTCCCGATCAAAACCGTGGAACGGTTCGGCTTAAAACGCCCGTTTACCAAATTGGGCCCGGGCCGACCCAATAAAGCAAAACGAATAAACCAAACCCAAAACACGGCCCAACAAACCACCCGATAATTTTAATCCATGATGTAACCCGTCCGGCTAATTTTAGTAATTAACAGAACTAACCACGTCAAAAGCGGATAAAGCCTCGTATACCGGCTCGACACAAGCCATACCCGACCCGACACCCGTTACTCTGAACTTTCGGCCTATATAAAACCCATCAACTTAGTGGTTATTATTTTATGAATACACTACGATTATAGTTGCGGTTTTTATAAAAATTAGAGAGATTAGTGAACTTTTTATAAAAACTAATACCCTTAAATAACTAAAATATCTAGTTAACCCTTAGTTAATAGTTGTCTAACCATGATTACTACACCTTAACCTTGGTTAACAATTTAAACATGTGGAGAGTAGTACACATGAACCATACCTTCTTCTCCACTCCAACACACAACTAACCAATTCAAAAACCCACCCCTCCCTCTTCTCATCACCACCGACCGGCCACCTCCTCCACCACCATCCGCCGCCGGCGACGACAACCACCACCCCACCGCAGCCGCTGCTGCCCCTCGGTAACCACCACACACAACCGCCACTCGCCACCCCTCCTCCCTCTCCCTTCCGTCGCGACACCCGAACCCACCACCACCGCCACCTTTTATCATCATCATCGTCCGGCATCACCACCCTCTTCATCCGTCGCCATCATCATCACCGCCACCCTCCTCGTCATTCCCCATCGCCACCACCACCGAAACCCATCACCGACCCACTCTCTCCCTCTCTCTCGGCAGTCGACCACCGCCACCATCACCTTCATCACCATTGTTCATCGCCACCATCACCACCTACATTTCCGTCACCCGACACCCCGCCTTCATCCCCACCAACGACCGTCATCATCATCGACACCAGCTGCCGCCGCCACCGTGAACAGTCACCGCCACCGTCACCAGTTCCGGCCACCGCCACCCGTGAGGTTACTTGTTGTAAGCTCCTAACCTCTTCTCCTTTACATTTCAGAAAATGTTACACCAATGAAACCCTTGGGTCTTGATGATCTAGTTTTGCTCTCGGGTTTAAGAACTCACATAAAATGATAAACTCTCCTTTTCTTTCCTTGTACATTTCGTGAATCAAACCACGTTGAGATGCCCTCGGGGCTTAATGTTGTCACAATTGTGGGTCTTGAGTTATAGAAACCGAGTGATGAAACGAATGACATACCCGGGAGTATTTACACTCAAGATTAAGACGCGAGATGCTACCTTTGTTAAGTTCTTTCTTTTCTTTTGGTTCATAACTATGAAACCCTAAAATGAGTATGAAAACCCAAGACAATCTTATGTTATACTAACTTAAGTTATGTTTATTCGAGAAACTTAACAATCGGGTGAAATGGAAATCGACAACAAGATATTAACTTAAACACACTTATATTGTTTCTATAATCTCATGATGTGTTTAGAGAATACTCATATTGGTTGAGATCTTCATGAATTGTGTTTATGATTAACAAATGGACATAACACCTATTGGGTGGAAATCATGTAATATGCGGAAACTTACCTTAAATTATCGGACTAATGACTTAAGAATGGTAAGAAAACCATGGACGGGTAAATGGTGACCAAGGGTCGGACCTATCTCAAATTTTAGAAAGACAAAGACTAAAAAGGACCCCATTTTAAAACAAAAGTCTTATGACAATTTACTTGTCTAAATATTCAACCAAGTTTTTATTTAACAACTAAACAAGTTAGCTATTTTCCTTAAAGACTAGCATAACCCGATACGAACAATATCGGGTAAGGGCTCAACATATTCATAATAATAAACGATTATTATTATTCAATCTATTTATAAACAAATGAAGATCTTTCATATTTATTTTCTTCAATGTTTAAGGATAGACCTAAAGTAAACACATTTCTTTGATAAACCCGTTATTGTTTAATTTAGTTTCGCACGGTCCGACACACCATGGTTCACCAAACTCACATTTGAAAACTTTTCCCAAACATATTTTAAGTGAACGTCGGAAATAAATAATACACCTTATTATTTATCACGACGAATAGAAATTACTATGTATACATATATATGTTTCTATGTACTAACCTAACGAACCAGCAAAACGACTTTGAACTCATATTTATTATATGTCCGAACACCACTTTAACACACAAATATTTATCTTGAAGTAAATATTTCCAAACGAACTATCAAACGTACAAACGGGAATAAATTGTCAAGACTCAACCCGGATCATTGGTTAACTAAAACGTTATCCAACTGAATCACGACCTAAGACTTGTTCTACTATTAATGATAATAGGACTCAGTTGCTCACAGCTCGTATCAGCTAATCGATCATTCACCTTCAAAAGGTGAGTCTCACGGCCCCTTTTAAACTGTTTTAAATACTTTGGGGGAGAAAACATGATCAAACAAATCTATTACTTGATATTATGGTGATACTGTTACGCCTTATTGATTATCTGTACTTTCATACCCCTTTATAGTAATTTGCTACACAACATATTGCTACAAATCCCACTAACAATTGATTTCAATTAGTTCCTGTAACGAAACGATAACTAGTGAATAGATCTATTGGGGTTGACAACCCTGCCCTAATTGGTAGCTCCAATTGTGACTCCGCGTTATCCGTCATGGGGTACATGTAATTTATTTCTTGCTATCGGTATTTCTTAGGGGAAATTACCATAGGTGGGTAAATCTGTTAGTATTTGAAATCAAGGTACAGGTAGATCAATGCAACGACGGGTAAACCTTTATAATATCTTGTACATCAACAACATTTTACAAATATATTTGTAGAGTCTAAAACCTGTGAACTCACCAACATTACGTTGACCTTTTAAACTCATGTATTTCTCAGGTAACTAAGAATAGCTCTCGGTGTGCAAATGGGAAGTCTATTATCTACTAGGGCCTGCATCAGGAATGGAGTCATGGTCACCCCTTTTGCTATTTAAATAAATCATGAACACTCGTAATTTCTATTTAAAATGTATCGTTTTAAGTTGTAAGACAATGTTATCCTTTATTAAATCCGCTGCAATCTTTGATAACTATTTGGTTTTCAATCGTAAATGAAACTGGTAAGAGTCGTTCCTTGTATCCACGACTATGACCCCATGACGTCACATGCCCACGAAATCGGAATTATCGGGGTGTGACAGATTGGTATTAGAGCCATGGTTATAGCGAACTAGGTAACAAAAACAAGAAAACCTAGACTATAGCCCGCTCTACGAGACTTCCATTTGCATACGAGACTTGCTATCAACATCCTGAGGTACACTTATGAATATGCATGTCATAACTCTTGCGTAACCTTATTTCTACTTGTATGCTTTTACCTGCTTCCCTCTCCCTGCACCACTGGACATACCACCCCTGCTGCTAGTGACTTACTTACTGGATCTGCTACGAGCGCTGCCCCACACCGCACGTCTGACGATACGACCAAGGAGCCTACCGAAGATGCCCCCGATGATGTTGCTGCCCCTCCATCTGCCACCGCGATTGTCATAGCCGAGGCCGATGCTGCTATAGCCGAGGCTACCGCACTTCTCGCCGCCATCGAGCCCCTCCCCGCACATGAGGACCCAGACATCTCTCCCGGCCGTATCAGGGCAATCGGGACCTACCGCCGTATCCCAAACGGTGGTAGGCGGGGATACACACCGCGGAAGAACGCGGGACTCCCCGAGAAACGCCATACCCCCTCTGACCATCCAGACCAGCCCGCTCCGAAGCGGAAGCGGATGGCCGAGGCCCGACGCCTTGGATTTCTCCTGGACGCCCTCCGTGACTGGCATATTAGCAAGGGACTCCCTAGCACCCAGGAGGTCGGAGAGTCCTCCGCTACGGCCGCCACACGTACGAGCATTCCGCCCCTGACCAGAGAGCCTGTCACCGAGACAGTCCCTCTCCTCGTGGCCCGCCTCTGCCGCCATGAGAACAGACTCGACACGATGGAGATTGATTTGGCTGAGGTACCTGGCACTGAAGATTTGATGGAGATCGGGATGAGGGTGACAGGAGTGGAGGAGATACTAGCCACTACCATGGACGATCTTGACACAGTGGTGGAGCAGGTGAACGCCGTTGGCACTTTCGCTGTCAATAACTACGTCCTGAACGACATTCTGGAGCAGCGAGTCACCGGACTAGAGGCCTACGTTACAGCTAACCAGGCTTACCTCTCTACTATCTTTCAGACTTTGGCCCTCCTAGCCCCAGCAGGACCCCCAGCAGGACCCTTCTAGACAGTATCTCACCCGTGGACCCAGTCCACAATTTTTGGCATATTAACTATTCGGATATGTAGCTTTTGACGGGTCTATGTACCCAAACATTATTTATATTATGTATGTTTGGATGATGTCATCAGCTAACTTAGAACTTATGTAACCGATGTTTAATATCTATGTTGTTATCGTTTGTATGTTTGTTTGGTTGTGATATTATGATTTCATACTCGTACGATGTCATTACCATCTAATATATATATATATATATATATACATATCTACATGCAATGCGTATTCTAAACTACTCTATTATTATCATTTAAAAATTCTTTAGAATAGAACATGCCTCCCAGACGCAGTACCAGAACCAACATGCCCCCGCCGATGATGAACGCCGCCGACGTTGAAGCACTAATTACTCAACGAGTCGCCGAAGCAGTCGCCGCCAATGAAACCCAACACGAACACGATAGACAGAACGCTCCGCCCCACGGTAAGGCCCTATGCCCAAAACGTTAAGACAGGATATGAACCGTTCTACGGGAATTATATTCGTCACTCAAACGACTAACGTTTCAGGTCTGCGCGAGTTTTCTTATAAGGACTTCATGAACTGCAAACCCGCTAACTTCAAAGGCATCGAAGGTGCCGTGGGTTTAATCCGGTGGTTCGAGAAGGCCGAATTGGTGTTTCGCATAAGTAACTGCGCTGATGGTTACAAGGTCAAATACGCTACCTGCACGTTCATCGATGGCGCACTAACATGGTGGAACTCTCATGCCGATGCCATGGGGACAGACCTAGCCTATGTAATGTCATGGGACGAACTCAAGCAACTCCTGAGAGATGAATATTGCCCTCGTGAAGAACTTCAGAAGCTAGAAGCCGAATTTTGGGGATTAACCATGAACGGGTCTGACGTCGCTGGTTATACCAAGCGATTTCGCGATCTCTCCCATCTCTGTTCAACCATGGTGACACCCCCATACAAAAAGATCGAAAGGTACATCTGGGGACTTGCACCACACGTCCAGGGAAACATTCTCGCATCCAAACCAGGCACTTTCCAGGAGGCCGTACGCTTGGCCCACAGCTTGATCTACCAAGCCACCCGTCAGGGTGTAACTTTTGCCAAGAAGAATGCCGAGAACAAGACCCCTGAGACCAATGCAACCACCTCGTCAGGGAAGAAGCCCGACAAAAAAAAGGAAACAAGGATTTTGGAAAGACCGAAGCAATAAAAATCCTGAGAAGGCTCCCGATAAGACCCCAGAACCTGTGAAAATCTATGCTGCTACTGCACCCATGCAGGAGCCTAGGAAGTCAACTTACACTGGCAATGCACCTTTTTGCAACAAATGTAACCTTCACCATACTCTTGACTGCGGGAACATCTATTGCTCCCGCTGTAAGGCCAAGGGTCATATCACACGCGATTGCCCAGTCCGCTCATGCTATAACTGCGGTGCTACTGATCACTAGAAGAAAGACTGCCCGAAGATGAAGAACCAGAACGCCAATCAAGCCAGGGGTAGAGCATTCGTGATCAACGTCGGGGATGCCCGTCGTGACCCCAACACCGTGACGGGTACGTTTCTACTCAATCACCATTTTGCCTCCGTATTATTCGATACCGGTGCAAATAGAAGCTTCTTGTCTAATGAATTTAGTCAAACGTTTGAAAACGCCCCCATTTCCCTAGACACTAAGTTTACCGTAGAATTATCAAATGGTGAGATAATAGAAACCGGTAAGATTTACAGGAATTGCTCACTCGAACTCTCTAACCACACTTTCGACATCGACCTAATGCCAGTAGAACTGGGTAGTGATGATTCAATAATCACCGTGCGGAATCCGGTGATTAGTGATGATTCAAGTTATAATAGAAAAATATAGCAAGCACAAAGAAATACTTAAAAGAAATACCAACCGATTGAGAAAGTTAGAACACGATTTCAATTACCACACACACTTGAAATCCGAATTCACGGTGTACACTTGAATCCGCAACTAACACCCAAGAAACCCTAGAGAACCAACCACGGAACCAACCCCTCTCTAGACATAAAGGGGTTCTATTTATAGGAGATGATTAGCTTGGAAAACAAGTTAACCTCCCTACCTAAAATAACTCCTAATTCCCGTATTTGAACCCTAAGGCCCACTAAACTCCCTCTAAACTCTTTGAAATTGAGCCCAAACATGTCTAAAATGGCCCAATGACCTAATATACCCATAGCCCAACTAATTTTCACCTCTACACATGCATAGGCCTTCAAAATAATCCGCCAAGTGACTATTTAATACACAAGCCACAATTCTTGGTCCTTACAATCTTCCCCTTGGCTTGTGCTATTAAATATCTTTTTAATTTTTATCTTCAGACTTGCAGTCTTCTCCTTGGCTTGAACATGGGTTGGTGAAGATCCTTTTCTTCGACAATCTTCATTGGGCAACATGAACGACTTCTGGGAGCTTTCTCTCAATCAGCATCAGCTTGGACTTCAAATGATAAACAAGTAATGAAAGGAGGATTCTCAAATACTTGCTTCTTCTTGAAAACTATTGAGTCATTGCTGATTCATTAGTAACTGTCTTGACTTGCTTGTGACTTCAGAGGACACATTTTGAAAACCTCTGTCTTGGCATTCTTGAATTTCTTGTTGTGACTGCTTTGCATCTTTTCTTCAATTAGCTTCCCCTAAACTTGAGAACAGTGTCTTTGGAAGCTTTACTTGAACAACCAACAAACTTCCCCTGAGAATAGGGTAAGTCCTTTTCCGGCTGGTTCTTCAACACGAACAGTAGCAGAGTTCTTGCTTTGGTCAACTGAGTCCTTGACCTTCTTCTCCATGAGTTGTCTTTCCCACTTAACCTGTCAAACACAACATGAAACAGACACTAACTGAAGATCAATGTAGGGAGGAATTCATAGTTTTGTTAAGTTTGCTTGTTTAGTTTAGTTTCAATTGTAATCTTGTCCTTTTGGTCGCTAGCGAAACTATCAAGCGAAACTGTTGTTTCGCTCAGTAACTAGTTTAGTGTGGTCTCAGTGACAGTTTCGCTTGGCCAGCGAAACTGTCTACTGATCTGTATAAATAGTCGCCTTTGTGCACTCAATTGTAACTTTTGCAACTTTATCAACCCTAATACAAGATTTCTAGAATTTGGTAAGTTTGGTGACGGCTAGGAGCATTCTATTAAATCTTTGTAGCTAATGTTCAACTCTTATCATCCATTTGGTTGTAGTTGTGATTGTTCAATACAAAAAACCCATTTTAGCTATTGGAAATCATTCTTTATTGATATTTGATTGGTTTTCTTCTCAAAACACCTTCATTTGCACTGATTAAGATCAGTGAGGACCAACAATATGGTATCAGAGCCTTTGTGCTCTTGATTTTTGGTGTTTTTGAGTGTTTTTGGTAAAACTTTTGAAAATCTATTTGGATCTATAATCTGATTGTTTTGGATTGAAAATTGATTGAATATTGTATGTTTTGATGTTCTGAAGCCTATGCAATCAACCGATCATTACTCCATAGTGATTTGGATTGGTTTTTGATCATTTCTTCTTCAAAAAGAGGGTTTTCTATTCTGGGCGAAACTGATGTTCTTCCAGCGACACTATACAGCGAAACTATAGTGTCGCTGTGAAATTTCATATAATTGATTTGGACGAAACTACTGGCGAAACTGAACGAAAGTTCAAACCAGTTTCCAGCGAATCTAGCTAGCGAAATTGTGTGTCATCGGGTTATTTCCTAGCGAAAGTACTGCCCGTGCATACAGCGAAACTAGTTGGCGAAACTGCTGAATTGGTTCAGTGTTACCAAGCGAAACTGCTGGCAAAACTATAAGTTCCAGCGAAATTATTCAACTGATCAGGATTTCCGAGCGAAATTACTGGCGAAACTAATTCTGCCAGCGAAACTAACCAAATTGTCTTGTTCTTTGTTTGTTTGTGTCTTTCTTATTTCAGGCTGATTTGAGATGGCTTCAGGTACCAATGTTGCTGACACTGAAAGCATTTCTCCCAACCGACCACCGAGGCTGATCAACGGAGACAATTTTGAAGACTGGAAACGATGTCTGAAATCGTTCTTTCTGTATACTGATTACAATCAATGGTTGTCGATCGTCGACGGACCTCATGTTCCAATCACCACTACTGGTGAAGTTACCCAGATCAACAGAAATCCGTCTTCCTTTACTGAGAAGGATTTGAAACTTATTGATCGAGATCAAAAGGCTCTTGGTGCTCTCTGTCTCTGCTTGTCGCAAGAAATCTACAATCGTTTCGCTGAGCACTCTGATGCAAAAAGTTTGTTATATGCTCTCTGTGAGTTTTATGATGGTAATGAAGATCTTGTGAAGGACAAAGAAGCCCAAGCAACTAAAGAATTCAATTCGTTCACTAGCATGAAGAATGAAAAGTTAATTGATTTGACTAACCGTTTTCTGACCGTGTCAGGCAATCTGAAGAAGTATGATTCAGGACTCACCAACTCTGAACAAATCAAGAAACTGCTGGATGCTCTTCCACCCGAGTGGAGCATCCAGGTTCGTATGCTGAAACAAGAGAGGGGTTTCTCCGAATACAAGCTTATGGACGTAATTAACAAGCTTTAAGTCATTTGAGCTGGATGTTCAAAGGAGAGAGTACAATCAAGCCATGGGTCCTGCTAAAGTTTATTCTCCAAATTCGGCTCTCATCTCAACTGTGACACACAAAGGAGCCTCATCTCAAATTCAATCCGCTCATCTTGGGTTTGGTTCATCCTCAACTCCTTCTGCCGCTGCTCAAAGAACCTCTACTCAGCAAACACCCCAGATCTCACCCGAATTCATGGGATTGTTCTCATTGTTTGCCAACAGTTATCAAGCTCTCGCTGCTGGAGAACTTCAAGGTTCGACTCTGACCGCTGAGGATATGTACCAAGTTGACCCAGATGATTTGGAAGAAACCGACTTAAAATGGCAAATTGCCATGTTGACCCTTCGTGCTAAAAAGTTCATCGAACGTACTGGGAGAAACACTTTCGGGAATCAAAATGAAAAAGTTGGGTTCGATAAGGCTAAGCTAAGATGTTATAACTGTAAGCAACTTAGCCATTTCCAGAGAGAATGTCCGAATCCAATTGTCACTGAACCGACATCTGAGCCTGCAGCTCGAGTCATCCCTATCACCGACAAAGCTGAAGCCAAGCCAAAGAAAGAAGTGGCTCTTCTGACTAACTTTGACTGGAGTTCGGAGATCTCTGAAACTGAGGAAGCCATAAATCAAGCGCTTGCGGCTCAAATTCATGAACAAAGCAATGACCCCACATTTAACAGCTGTGAGAAGGGAGAAGTTGAGAAGAAGATGAATGAGAAATCGACAAGCACACCCGCGTGCACCTGTGAGAAAGCCCTTGCTGCAGAAAAGGTGATAATGGATCTTTCATATGAATCTGTTCAAGATATGTGCTCTCATCCTTGTAGAATTCGTTTGTTCGGCATCTACAAGGCCAATCGATTGTTGATTGACAACAACGATGAATTAAAAACTATGAACACCCAATTAAAAGAAAATGAATCAAAATATTTTGTGAAATTAAATGAGGCAATGCATGAAAATGAACATTTAAAACAAACTCTTCTTGCTAAAAATGTTGAATTAAACATGCTTTCTGAAAGAGTTACATTAGCCCAATTCGAAGCCTCTCAACTTCAGACTAAGTTAGATAGATGGACCGTCTCTCAAATGAAAGTTGATGAGATGCTCGTTAACCAACGAGGAGCTAGAATAAAAACCGGGGTGGGTATGGAGGAAAAGGAAAAGGTGTTTCCTAAAGTTTACCCTCCTCCAAGCACGCATTGTTACTCACCTACTCCGAAACCTCATCCTCTAAATGATTTAATTCCTAGTGATGCTAACAGTTTGCATGCAGGTCTAGAAGGAGTTAACCATAAGGAGATCAGGGAGGATTTTGATTATGGATATGGTAACACAAGTGGGCTTGGATGCGGTAGTCTTAAATCTAAGGAGTCTGTTACGAGTAGTAGTTCTCATTCCAAGAAGTCTAGCACAGATAGTAGTATAGCTAGTAGTTGTTCACTAGTACAAAACCGATCTTTGGTGACACCAAAAAAGTGTGACCATATGTGATTAGTCACACTTTTTTTTCGTCCCATCCGTGACCAAAAGTCGCGCCATTTTAGGTCACATACAGTGACATTGAATTTCAATGACCGTATGGTACGGAAAAATGTGACCTTAGATAAAAAGTGTGACTATAGACTAGCGATTTTTCTTGCTGGATCAATGAATTTATCGAATAATGTCATCATAAACCCTTTTTAGTAACACTTATTTATTTTGTCATGACAAAATGTTCCCAAATGGTGACATGATGTTCATGTTCACTGTGACGTTTTGCTAACAATTGGTCACATAACTAATAATTTAGTGTGACTATTGTTTAGGTTTTAGAGACACACAATTTTGTTATGTGTGACCATCTCACGATAGTTGATGTAGAAAAAGTAGAAAGTGTGACTATTTCATAGTTTATAGTGACACAAAAATGTCTTAAAGTGACTATTGGTTGGAAAATGGTCACAATTAAACACCTAGTTGTTAATATAAAGTAACCATTACATCTCTTTAGTGACATAATGTTGCCAA
>JBCNJP010000003.1:27786128-27823757 GCA_039602395.1 Deinandra increscens subsp. villosa
TGGTTTTCTTCTCAAAACACCTTCATTTGCACTGATTAAGATCAGTGAGGACCAACACTAACCAGACGATGACTGGTTATCGGGTTAGCATTATTTTAACAAAAATAATTCCCCTGAACCCGAGGACTCTTCGCATTATCTCCCCTTGAGATTTTAGCGGAGTGAAACATTCTCGCATAAAACCCATAAAACTTATTTAAACTTCTCAAATCAACCTGGCCATGGTTGAAAAATAAACAATAAAAACTTAAGATGACTCAAAAGAAAAATAAAAATAAAACATACATATCAAATTTCTAAACGAGAAGGTTTTATTTGGGATCAAACCGTATGAATCTGACTGAGGAACCCTTTTCAGCTTCTGTTACTCGAACACGTCTAGGTGATTGCCAATATACTGATCCACTTTAAACTCTAACCCTTTTCTTAATCAGGCTGTTTGTCACTATATTATCTTTTATAGGTGCATTAATTATGAACAGCAAGTGGGTTTCAACAAATCCTAGGTACATGTTATTACACACTATCAAGCATATAAATTCCCTACCACATATTTTCACAACCTGAACCAGAAGTTTGAAACTAAGCTCGAGACTTGGTTGAGAAGAGAAAGAATAGATCAGATAGATTTTTGGGTATAATATACAAAGTCAACTGAATTTTTGAAACATTTTTAATAATGCTCTCATCAGTGACAAAGGCTGAGGGTTTTGGACTCTTGAGGGTCTCTTTTGATGTGCTCTTTGGCATCTTTTAGGTGTATTTTATTATTATTATTATTTATTTTTTTTATTTTATTTTTTTTATTTTAGGTGATCTAGAAGAACGTATGTATGGACAACTCCAGGTCATTGCTCACGCAAAGCAGAGGAGAGCCTTACATACACGCATCCCCAGGTCATTGCTCACGCAAAGCAGAGGGGACACCGATTTTTTGAGCTCAATTTCACACTCTTGGAGACAAGCGTGTGTATCGGGAACTTAAACATGCAGTCAAATAGAAATGCAATTAACTTAAGTGCTGTTACCCAACAAACTACCATACGTTATCTTTACATGTGTAACGTATACCTTTTCAGATTTAAGAGCCGAGCCTACCAGCATATCATCATGGATCATGTCGTTCACATCTGCCTTACGCGTGTCAGCCATCTCCAAAATGGAAATTTATTCACTTCCCACCTTCTCAAGCAAACAAAGAAAAAAAAATTAAAAAGCACAATTTTTGAGGGGTCAACTTTTTCATCTTTTCTATTCTTCCCCTTGCTTTTTGATTTTTTAATAACAACACACATCTTTCTTTTTCTTTTGTTTTTGATCTTTTTTTTTTTTTTTGTAAACACACTAACACACTATAAGACAAAATTGGCCAAGCTAACCTTCAAAGTTTATCATTTGAGATTTTTTCAGAAATGAGTTTTGTTTTATGCAGAACCATACTTCTCATCAGATTTGCCAAGAAACAAACAATTAAGACAGTACCTTGCTGATTTTGCTAGATTTACCTCTTACCAGAAGAACATCCCTACAAACGAGAATCTGCATGTCATGTAGTTGAGAGATGCCTTCTATCATGTGCCTGGAACAATCACTTTCAAAAACAAATAAGTTAATGGAAGTCCTCATTGACTGTTCCAGCACAAGGTGAGAGCTTAGTTAGCCATAAGTACCCAGGCCATTGTGGTTCTGGGTATACCTGAGGAATCATTGAAAGTTATTTCTTTTAAGCACATTCTCTTTGAAAGATTGGAAATTGGGGTTGTGGGAACCTTTGTTTTGGGTTTCTTGCTTTTGTTGGGCATTGGAGTGTGCTTTGTAAGTTTATTAGAATTCACACGACCATCATTGGAAATGACATCCGTGGGCTGATGGTTCTCTTTCCCTTTACCTTGAACCCTTTTTGATGGAATTTGATAGACGTTTGATTTATTATCTATAACTTCATCAATTTGTTTGGAGTGTTTTTTATACACCCCTTTAGGTAGGTAACACTGATTTACCACCTTTTTCACATTCCACCTCTCTTGATTATTTTCTGAAAGACCATCATGTTTGGGAATCCAAATAGGTTTTAAAGCGACAACAGATTTGTGAACAGAATTATACAATTTATGACCTTTGAAATCAGTTTTGGTTGGTTTTTGTGGTGACTTAGGCTTTTGATTCACCTTCTGTACCTTTGGCTGTTGAGGTACATACTTCTGCACCTTGGGGATTGAAGGTGCAGGCTTTTTGGTCACCTTATGTACCTTTGGTTGTGAAGGTACATGTCTCTGCACCTTAGGGTGTGAAGGTGCAGACTCTTTGGTCACTTTAGATACCTTTGAGCCTGTAGGTACCTTTGGCTGAGAATTTACCTTTCTGTGGCCAGGTTTGTGGTTTGTGCCACCATCTGATTGCCCTTGGTAGTTTTGCAAATGAGTTTTAGGGTGGTAGGGTTCATATGGTCTATATAAACAATTTCTTGCCACATGTCCAGGATTCCCACACACGTGGCATGACTGTTTCTTTGGGTATGCGGGAGCTTGGGAATATTTATTTCCTGTGGATACCCAAGATGGTTTGGAATTTTTGTGGATCCACATAACTTTGCCATTGGGCCTAGTTGTTAGCACATACTCCCGCTGTACCGGCAGAAATTGGTCATACACAGAATTCACCTCAGGATATGGGATAAAGTCATGTGGTCTGGCCTCGTGCACATTCTGCCCATTCTGCACATTACTAGTATTATCACAAACATTAGCACACACATTCAAACAATAATTCAAACCAACCAAATTGGCATCAGTAGGCTTAGTACCAGCAACCTGTGGTCACTTACCCTTTCTCAAAATCCTGACTTTCCTCAAAGGTTTGGAAAGTTTAGGATCACAAACACCGAAATTAAAAGCACCACAAACAGAAGTTTTGTCAAAAACATCAGACTTAGCAAAGCGCAATTCAGACTCAGACTTATTTGACGCAAAAATTTCAGTTTTAAAGTCAGGAAACTTTTGACTCTCAATGCCAACACTTTCCCCTTTTGAACCTGCTTCTTTGTTTTCTGTATCTGCACAAGAAGTAGTAGGGTTAGAAACAGGAGCAGTAATTTTAATAGGACATTTTGAAAGTCTTTTGTCAATGTCAGCTAAAGAATCTATTGTTCCCTTTGATGGTTCATGTTCAGAAATCATCTCATGCATATATGGCATAGGCACAGTGTGAGATGAAGTTTCATCTTTGTTGTCATCCCCAAAACCCAGACCTGAATTCTGTTGAACATACTTCATCCTAACATCAGAGTTATAGAAAAGAGACCTTGCTTCCAGCATTTTTGATTGAATCTTATTATTAGAGTCCAATTTACTTTGAGATTTAGCAAGTTGATCTCTTAATTCTTCTACCTCTTTTGTTAGTTCTTCAACTTTTGTATTAGCAACTCTCAGCAAAACTCTAGTGTCACTCAGTTGATTGTCAAGATTTGTGACATCTAACTTAGCAGCTTCATACTTTTCCCTATTTACTCTAGCCATATCCTTAAAATTATTTGACTCTCTATTGGCACGTTCACAATTTAGGGATTCATAGTGAAATTTGCTTTCAAAATCTTTATAAGAATTGTACACATCTTGACAGTGAGAGCTAGAGTAAGTGCATACCTCTTTCTTACCTGTATTGGCTTCGGTGGTACATTGTTGAAGTAGAGGCATGATTTTCTTTGAATCCTCTTCTAGTGCAATCCCTATAAAAGCGGCAAAATCACTATTCAAATAATAGTATCAAAAACTTAAAACTGATTTGGACCGAAAAGTGGGTTTGCGATCGGAAAGTGGGTTTTCGATCAACAGGGGGTTGGGTCGAAAAGGGGTTTTCGGTCGGACAGGCTGATCGAAAAGTACTTTTCGATCGGATAGGAAGGTGGTCGAAAAGTGTGATTTACGATCGAAAAGGTTGGATCTGGATCGAAAAGTCTCAATGGGTACTTTCTGATCGAAATGGGCTAATCGAAAAGTCACAAGATGGACTTTTCGATCAAAAGAAGGCTGATCGAAAAGTCACAGGGGGACTTTCCATCGAAATGCGCTGATCGAAAAGTCTCTATATGGGACTTTTCGACTGAGAGACAACTGATCGAAAAGACACTAAGGGTCTTTCTCGATCACAGGTGAGCGACAGAGGAGGGTTTTCGATCAGAATGTCTGATCGAAAAGCCTTCACACGGATCGAAAAGTCTTCAAATCACGAATACAGGGTCTCGAAAGCTTCTGTTTTGATTTTAAACCTACAAAAGACGTCTGACTCGTACTAAATGCTGAAAATCACAAAAACACTTAAACTGTTAGTTACCAAAAACCTGAATCCGATATCGCGAGAGCCTCGAAACTTGCGTTTCTTGGCTCTGATACCAATTGTAAGGATCACTCAAACCCTCACGCGATATCTAAGTCAATAATCACCGTGCGGAATCCGGTGATTAGTGATGATTCAAGTTATAATAGAAAAATATAGCAAGCACAAAGAAATACTTAAAATAAATACCAACCGATTGAGAAAGTTAGAACACGATTTCGATTACCACACAAACTTGAAGTCCGAATTCACAAGGTGAATTCGGTGTACACTTGAATCCGCAACTAACACCCAAGAAACCCTAGAGAACCAACCACGGAACCAACCCCTCTCTAGACATAAAGGGGTTCTATTTATAGGAGATGATTAGCTTGGAAAACAAGTTAACCTCCCTACCTAAAATAACTCCTAATTCCCGTATTTGAACCCTAAGGCCCACTAAACTCCCTCTAAACTCTTTGAAATTGAGCCCAAACATGTCTAAAATGGCCCAATGACCTAATATACCCATAGCCCAACAAATTTTCACCTATACACATGCATAGGCCTTCAAAATAATCTACCAAGTGACTATTTAATACACAAGCCACAATTCTTGGTCCTTACAATTCGATACCGGTGCAGATATGTGACATCCGAGAATTTCAAGGTTTACTTCTGTTAGACAATTCCGTTAGTTACGTTATAAGTGTTAACTTAGTAACTAATGCTTAACTAGGCCGAATACGTCCACGACCTTTAGTTGATCACCGAACCCGTCCATATGTGCTACGTGTTCATTTGTTGTTGTCATTATGTGCAATGTGATTTAAATACATGAGTTAGTATTGTGAATAGCATGACAATTTATGAATCGTGTTTATCTTGCTTAGAATGTGAAATTGACCACTTTTGGTAACCAGCGAAACTACCGGGCGAAACTATAGTGTCGCCCGGCAGTCTGTTGGCTCACTCGTGATCAGAGCCAGTTTCGCCTGGCCAGCGAAACTGCCAGCGAAACCTAGCTCTCCTATTTGCCTCATTTCACACAAAAACACACACACTCTCCTGAGACTTCTGGACCAGCTGATTCCAACCAAGAACCATCAAGAATCAGCCATCATTCCGAGTTGTGAAGATCATCCATCGATCCTAGATCAACCGTGAGTCCCAAAACCACCATTTTTATGCTTTTCTATGTGTTTCTTCATAAAGCATGCCTAAATCTCTGTGTTATCGTTAGATCTTCTGTAGGAATGCTTAGGAATGCTAGATCTATCATAAAGTTTGCAACTTTACGTTTGAAATCCAACCATGATAGAGATTTATGCTATTTAGGTCACTTTAGGGTTTTAAATGCATTTTGGTGATTTGATGATGAATATGCATGAATAAGGTGTTAAAACTTGTTGTTTGATGTTGGTAAATGCCTATGTATGCTAAACAATGAATTGCATGAAGTATGGAAGCTGTTGATTTTTAGGCTGATCCGTATGTTTTTCGCGACCAGCGAAACTACCTTGTTCTCTGGGCGAAACTGTCCAGCGAAATTATGCATATCTTCAACCAGTGACACTATGGAGCGAAACTATAGTGTCGCCGGGTAAACCAACTTGACCAGCTCGAGCGAAACTACCGAGCGAAATTCCCTGAACGAAAGTTCAAACCAGTTTCGGGCGAAACTAGGCTAGCGAAACTGTGCCAACAGTTTCGAGCGAAACTAGCCTAGCAAAACTGTGTCATCGGGTATTGCCTAGCGAAAGTGCTGCCCGTGCACACAGCGAAACTGCCTAGCGAAACTGCTAGCAAAACTGAGACCAGAATCCAAACTTGTGCAATTTGCTTGAATGTTATACCATGACTTACATGATTATGCTATGATGATACATGCTTTGATTTCTGATGTATATGAACCCTTGTTTATGATCAACCATCGGTGTCGTGTGTCGTTATGTCGAGTCGTAGTTCCAACGTGCTATGTTATGGGCCATAGTAACGTTAAGTAAAGATTAGACACAAAACTAATACTTAAGACCTAAACGTGTTCATAGGTCTTCGTTAAGCAAACTTGGATTATATAACAAGTGTAGCAGTGCAACCAAAGGTGAGTGTCACTAACCCGTTTACTGTGAGCCCGTTTGGGACACACTGAATAACTTAATGGAAAACAATGCTGACAACTCTACGAGTGCTATGCACCACTTGATGAAACTAAAAACTTATAATGCTATGCATCTACTTGATGAACTTGAAGTGTTTTATGGGAAACACTTGTGAAACTTAACAAACTATTTCTGAAACGAAAACCGTTTTAATATGGCTAGTGTAGGTTAAAGTCTAAACCACATGATATCACATGATTTCTAAGGATTGCCTTTTTAACTGAAAAAGTCCTCAACTTAATTGTGCCATTAATTGTAAAGCGAGGGGATGTTGGGTAGATCTACTGGAGTTTGACAAACTCCGCCTCGTGACACTGGAGGTGCACGGAGGTACAATATCAGCCTATCTGACCGTGATCCCGAGAGGACACGGGGGAGGCAAAGCCGCGATGACGAATGTCCGCAAAACAAAATGGCTGAAGGCTCTGCCTCTACTATACTTAATCGTCAGCTTTGGTACGAACTTCCTTAGTGCATGGAAACAACGGATTAGCTACCCGCGATATCGGTTGAGCACTTTAATTATACAAGACTAGTACATACCTGATAACTTTGTTACGGACAATAACTTTACTAAATAACAAATGTTTATGAATTGACGTATATAACTGAGCATTGCTTTTCACAAACAAATATTACGTATGTAAATGTTGATACGATTATGAGACCGGGCCAATGCATGACATGCCCACTGTGAACTCACCAACCGTTAGGTTGACACTTGTGTGGTTTTCACTTTTGCAGATCGTTGAAGAGTATCCACTGGAGGTTGGCATGGCACAAGAAGACATTTACTTTCATTAAACTAAATTGGGAATTTGAATTTGAAACAATGATTTGTAAAGCACGTGGTTAGTGCTAAGATACTAATGTTTTATTCCGCTGCGTAACTTTGAAACTGTTTTGAAATGAATGTTTGGACTTTACTCTGATTCGTTTAGTATTTGTAACTAATGGTTGTGGTCCTGGTTTGCTCGCACCCCTTAACGGTATAAACTCCGTTAGTGGTTATTTGGGGGTGTGACAAGATAGAAGCTTCGTGTCTAATGAATTTAGTCAAACGTTTGAAAACGCCCCCATTGCCCTAGACACTAAGTTTACCGTAGAATTATCGAATGGTGAGATAATAGAAACCGGTAAGATTTACAGGAATTGCTCACTCGAACTCTCTAACCACACTTTCGACATCGACCTAATGCCAGTAGAACTGGGTAGTTTCGACGTAGTCATCGGAATGGATTAGTTATCCCGGAACCACGCAGAAATCATTTGTCACGAGAAGATAGTCTGAATACCCTTAGCAGATGGCAACACTCTTAGCATACAAGGTGAAAAGAGCGGAGCCCAACTAAGCCTCATATCTAGTATGAAAGCGCAAAAATTTCTTCGCAAAGGATGTGACGCAATCTTAGTACACGTCACAGAGAAGAAACCCAAGGAGAAACGCATAGAAGACGTGCCAATGGTCCGTGAATTTCCCGTAAGTCTTTCCAGAGGATCTGCCCGGCTTGCCGCCACTCCGACAAGTAGAATTCCGTATCGACTTAACACCTGGAGCCGCCCCAGTCGCCAGATCCTCATACCGTCTGGCACCATCCGAGATGCAGGAATTGGCTAACCAACTTCAAGAACTACTCGATAAAGGGTTTATCCAACCAAGCCACTCCCCTTGGGGCGCACCTGTACTATTCGTGAAAAAGAAAGATGGAACTTTCCGGATGTGCATCAACTACAGGGAATTGAACAAGCTAACGGTGAAGAAACGTTATCCATTGCCCAGGATCGATGACCTATTCGACCAACTCCAGGGATCAAGCTATTACTCCAAAATCGATTTGAGGTCCGGTTACCACCAATTACGTGTACGAGACGAAGACGTGCCTAAAACAGCTTTCAGGGCACGCTACGGTCACTACGAATTCTTGGTAATGCCGTTTGGCTTGACTAACGCACCGGCAATGTTCATGGATCTGATGAACCGCATGTGCAAACCATATTTGGACAAATTCGTTATCGTATTCATCGACGACATTCTGATCTACTCGCGTAGCAAAGAAGAACACGAGCGACACTTGAGGCTCGTCTTGGAATTGCTTAAGAAGGAGAAATTGTACGCTAAGTTTTCCAAATGCGAATTTTGGATACGCGAGGTGCATTTCTTGGGCCATGTGATCAATGAAAAGGGTATCCATGTGGACCCATCTAAGGTGGAAGCCATCAAGAACTGGAGTGCTCCTACAAATCCATCAGAGATTCGATAATTTTTGGGACTCGCCGGCTACTACAGCCGATTCATTGAGAACTTCTCAAAAATAGCCCAACCCCTGACTGCATTAACGCAAAAGGACAAAAAGTTTATCTGGAGTACCAAGACTGAAGAAGCCTTCCAGTTGCTGAAGCAGAAGCTTTGCAATGCCCCAATCTTATCCCTACCCAACGGGATCGAAGACTTTGTAGTAGACTGCGACGCATCGCACCAAGGGTTAGGATGCGTCTTAATGCAAAGAGATAAGGTCATTGCCTACGGCTCTTGACAACTCAAAGTCCACGAAAAGAACTACACGAACCACGACTTGGAACTAGGAGCTGTCGTCTTTGCACTAACGATCTAGAGGCACTACCTCTACGGAACACAGTGTACCATATTCACTGATCACAAGAGCCTCCAGCATATCTTCAACCAGAAGGAATTGAATATGAGACAGCGTCGCTGGGTCGAACTACTTAACGACTACGAATGTGAGATCCGCTATCACCCAGGTAAGGCCAACGTTGTGGCCGATGCCTTGAGCCGAAAGGAACGAGTGAAGCCGCTCCGAGTGCGAGCCCTGGGTATGACCATTCATTCAAACCTCACCTCACAAGTTCATAACATCTAGACCGAAGCCCTTAAAGAAGAGAACCTGAAGGAAGAAGGACTACGTGGCATGGAGAAGCAACTCGTAGAAAAACCCGACGGGGCAAAGTACTTCATGGATAGGCTATGGGTACCTAGCTTTGGTGGGATGAGGCAACTAGTGTTCGACGAAGCTCACAAAACCAGGTATTCCATTCATCCCGGGGCAGATAAGATGTACCACGGGCTAAAGGATCAGTTCTGGTGGCCTAACATGAAAGCCGAAGTTGCCACCTATGTTGGCAAATGCTTAACATGCTCAAAGGTTAAGGCCGAGTACCAGAAGCCCTCTGGATTGTTAACCCAACCAAAGATCCCTCAGTGGAAGTGGGAAGAGATATCCATGGATTTCATCACCAAGTTGCCAAAGGCAAGATCTGGATGTGATGCTATTTGGGTAATAGTGGATCGTCTAACGAAATCAGCTCACTTCCTGCCGATCAAGGAAACCAACAGCATGGATAGACGAACCAAGATTTACATGAAGGAAGTCGTATCACGACACGGTGTACCTATTTCCACTATCTCCGACCGCGAGAGTTGCTTCACCGCAAACTTTTGGCAATCTCTCCAGAAAACTTTGGGTACTCGCCTCGATATGAGTACTGTGTAAGGAAATGAAAATCTGAGTCAACCGGTTCAAGATGAAGATTTCCGGTTGAAGATATGTTCAAGCGGAAAACACTCAAGCGGAAGACTTGTCAACCGGAAAAGTTCAAGCGGAGAACATTTCCGGGTGAACTCTTTTATCCAACAGTATAAAGAGTTCAACCGGAAAAATACTGAAAGTTTACATTTGCAGAAATCAGGCCTGCAACTACTTTTCTTCTTCAGATTCAGCTCCTAGCCGTCTCCTACTTATAGATAATTGCTTTTTGCACATTTCCTCTTATGTATGTTTACTAATGTTCTTTTATAAGTTTGAAGTTTGACTTTCATGTACGGTTAGATTAGCCCGTATGAGATCAACGGTTGTGGTTGATCTCCTTAGTACTATATATAGTTGTTAGCTAGTTCATTCACAAGTACCAGATTTAGTGCTTACACTTGTAACAGTTTGAACTTGAGTTAATGCAAATAGTACCGAGAAATTTATTATCTTGTGCTCACTAGTTTATGCAATCAATACAATCAAGCTACAAGTATAAGTAAAACAAAGCTTAAGTAAAACAAGTGTGATGCAACTTTATTCCGCAAGGTTGTGATCCACAAGTAAAGAGTTCTTGTTCTGGTTATTTTCTCTGAGTAATCAACGGTCCTACTAGTGGTATCAGAGCTTTGGCTCTCTACTTTGAAGACTTCTAGTGCTTCAAAGTTGATACTTTACTTGCTTACTTGACTTTTACAAGCTTTTTCTGTTTTACAAACTGTTTTTCACAATGACTGACTTAACTCTTGGTTCACTTAATGGTAGCTCTAACAAACCACCAATTTTCCCTCCTGATGACTTTGATACTTGGAAACTCAGGATGGAAGGTTTTGTTAGAAGCCTAGACAGACGCATTTGGAACAGGTTGACTGTAGGTCCTTACAGTCCAACTGTTCAATCTGCTGATGATGCCCAAGTGCAAATACCAAAACCACTAGACAAATATGTTGAAGCTGGTTATACTGAGCTTGAATATGATCACAAGGCCTACTGGACACTCCAGGCTGCATTACCCAACTCTATACTGGTAGGGTTCAAGGGATATAAGACAGCACATGGCTTGTGGAATGCTCTCAGTGAGATGTATGAAGGGTCTAGTGAAGTTAAGGAAAACAAGAAAGATGTTTTGAAACAAAGATATGAAAACTTTACTTACAAAACTGGTGAATCTATGACCAACCAGTACCTTAGATTTGTTTCACTTCTTGATGAATTGCAAAAGGTAGAAGTAAAAACTGAACAGGCTGATGCCAACAGGAAGTTCTTGAGATCCTTTCCTCCTGTGTGGACTGTCTACACAGTCAGCATCAGGGAGTGCAAGGACATCAAAAAGCTTAAACTAAGTGAACTCCATGGAGTCCTTAGTGCTTATGAAATGGAGCTTAATCTTAAGCAGAACAACTTTCCTGAAGCATCACCACAGTTGCAAACCACTGCTTTGGTTACAACTGATTTTCAAAAGATCTCAAACACTTCTCAATATCACTCACCCTCAGTCAGTTTCATTGAGTCGCCCAGATGCTCAGAAAGTTCTTTAACACAGTTTGACAACTTTCACTCAGCCTATGTGGCAACTGACTCATCTCAAGGCTTCACACATGAAGACTTAGAATGCATAGGGGCAGATGATCTAGAAGAGATGGACATTTTAACTCAATCAGCTACGGTTTCTGTAAGGGCCCAAAGATTATATAAGAGAACAGGAAGAACTTATAAGGGGTCAAAGGGATCATCAATTGGGTTGGATAAATCTAAAGCTAAATGTTATAACTGTCACCAACTTGGCCATTTTGCCAGGGAGTGCAAGCAGCCAAGGAGAGATGGACAGAACAATAACAACAATGTCCAACAGAGATCAAATCATGGAAGCAACAACAGCAGCAGTCAACACAACAACAACAACAACAGCAACCAGCAGCCAACTCAACCAAAACCACTTGGAAATCAAAATGTGGTGGCAGCTGTAGCTAATCAGACTGAATGCTATGAGTGGGATGACTTTATCACTGAGTTTGAGCCAATCAACCATGCTTTAATGGCCAAAGAAGATTCAACTGAACAGGTAAATGAGATTCCTGAAAAAGTTTTGGAAAATCTGTGCAGCCCTGCCTGCATAGAACAAGTGTCAAGATATAGGAAACATAACACTGATCTGATTGATGAAGTTTCTAACTTGAATGAGTTAAAGAATTGCTTTAAGAAAACTGAAACTTCATACATCACCAAAATTGAAAATTTAAACAAAGAATTTGATGCTTTGAAGCAAACTAACTCTATTATGGAAACACAATTAGAGGATTTGTTGAACAAACTAACTATTTCAAGAAAAGAAACAAAAGATGCAAAAGCAGAAAATGATGTTCTTGAAATTAAGTTAAAAGATACCTTGTTCACCTGTGACAAATTCCAAACAGCTAACAAGAAAGCTGAGAAACTTTGGAATGGAGCAATGCATGGGAAAACAGGTATTGGGTACAACAATGTTGAACCACCCAAGGAATACTCACTTGTTATTGCTCCAATCCAAGCACTTCAGAAGGAGTGCAGTGTGAGTCTAATTGTTGACAGCACTGCATCTTCCTCATCTGAATCAAAATCTGTTGAATCATCTTCAAACTGTGAAGTCAAAGATGCTAGCACATCAGCATCTGTTGACCAATCCAAGTTTTTAAAACCAAAAGTTGCTTTTCCACCACCAACTATTTATGAGCCAAAAGACTCAAAAGTTGGAGGTAAACTACCTGAGCAGCCAAAACCAAGTGAAACTGAGAGAATGGGTAAGCTTACTTACCTCCAGGTCACTAATGAAAAGACAACCAAAAACACAGATACTTATCAAAGAAAAATGTTTGAATGTGTTTTCTGTGGTGAAAAAGGGCACATGGCTGCAAAGTACAAATTCAATCCATTGAGCAAAGCTCAAAACTTGTTAAAACCCAAAACTGCTTCTACAAAGAAAAGATCTACAGGTAGAACTTCACCTGTAAGAAGTAACACAATGAAGTATTTTGATACTGAGTCAAACAAAATTTTAATTGGGAACAACAAAAATGGAAGTTTTTCAGTCTTAAAACCAAACAGGGTTCCGGCTGAACTTCAACCGGAAAATTTTTCAACCGGAAGTGAAGTTCAACCGGAAATCTCCAAAACACTCAGATCAGTTACTGCACCTAGACAACGACCCAGGGTTCAGTTCACTGATGAGTACGACCATTTTGAAGGTCAGGGAAGGAGAAACTCATCTAGAGGCAAGACCACCTCTAGAGAAAATTTTGTGAAAAACAAGCACAACTCTCAACCGGAAATTCCTTCTAGCTCAAGTGGAAGTGCCACTGCTGCATTCCACAGTGAGAGATCTAGCCAGACCAACAAATTTTCAAACTTTAATGCTAGAATCTCACCAGTGACTAGAGTTGATCAGACCTACACCTCACCCAGTTAGCTGCCAAAGGTTTTGACCAACAAACAAAGGAAGTATAGGGAATATAGAGAGAGGAAGATTGCTGAGAGAAGGCTTAGCAAAACTGACAGGCAATGTCAATCAAGTGCACAGCCTGAACACTTGAGCATTGACCAAGATGACCTGTTGAATGAGGATCCAATATTAAATACTTTAGTACTTAAAGAGTACAAGTATTATGATGCTTCTGGCAGGCCCAAGACCTCAAAGGCTTGGGTTCCCTTTAGAAATTAATCAATTTTCTTTGTGTGTAGGTGCATAATAAAGGCCAACAGAGCCTATGGGTTGTTGATAGTGGATGCACTTGCCACATGACAGGAAATAAGCATGTATTGGAAAACCCCAAAAGCATAAATGGAGGTCCTGTAGCCTTTGGGAGTGCAAAAGGACACACTACTGCACAAGGTGCTGTTAGTAATGGGAAGTTTACCTTTGACAAGGTAAATTTTGTTGATACATTAAATTTCAATTTACTTAGTGTCTCACAAATGTGTGACAAGAATTTGAATTTGATGTTTACTGAGAGAGAGGCCATAGTCTTGAAACCTGGTGTTAAAATCCCTGAGGAACTTGTGTTACTTAGAGCACCTAGGAGAGAAGGACTATATGTTTTGGATCTGTCTGCTGCCACTCCAGCCAGTGGAATTGCATGCTTTATATCCAAAGCCTCAGTGGATGAATCTGATTTATGGCATAGGAGGTTATGTCATGTTAACTACAAGAATATGAACAGAATAGTGAATCTTGGCTTGGTTAAGGGTCTTCCTAACAAGCAGTTCAACTGTTCTGAACACTGTGTTTCTTGCCTCAAGGGTAAGCAACACAAGACCTCTTTCAAGCCCAAAACTGAGTCTTCTATCACTCAACCTCTAGATCTTTTGCATATGGATCTGTTTGGTCCAACTAGAGTGATGAGTTTAGGGAAAAGGTCATACTGCTTTGTCATAATAGATGATTTCACTAGATATACATGCGTGTTTTTCTTAAAAACAAAAGATGAAACTGCTGAATTATTGAAAACACTAATTGTATCTTTAGAAAATCAAGCAAAACTGAATGTTAAGACAATTAGAAGTGACAATGGCACTGAGTTTAAAAATCATGTTTTGAACTCATTTTGTGAGGAAAAGGGAATTCTTTGACAATTCAGTGCTCCTAGAACTCCACAGCAAAATGGTGTTGCTGAAAGGAGAAATAGGACATTGATTGAGGCTACTAGAGCAATGCTAGCAGATTCTAAGTTACATGTGATATTTTGGGCAGAAGCAGTGAACACTGCCTGCTATGTCCAAAATAGGACCTTGATTGTTAAGGGTAAAAATAAAACTGCTTATGAGCTTTGGAGAGGTAGAAAACCTAACATTTACTTCTTTAAATCATTTGGATGTCCTGTTACTATTTTGATAACTAATAGGTTGTTGCCTAAGTTTGCTGAAAAGGCAGATGAAGGATATTTTATTGGATATTCTGGTGTGTTAAAAGCATTCAGGGTATACAATAAAAGTACTAAAATTGTTGAGGAAACCATTAATGTGACTTTTAATGAGAAATCTCTTAACAATTTTGTATCTCAACCAGACTGGTTATTTGATATAGATGCACTAACCACTGCTTTCAATCTTACCATTGAGAAGCCATTGAGTTCAACAGTGCAGGAACAGGAACATAAGCAAAATCACATGAGGTCAGCTGATGATATCTGGCAGATGAACACCAAGGGACTGCAAATGCAACCTACCTTCTTTTCATCCATCAGCACCAAGCCTGTGAAACCCAACAATACAAAGAAAACCTCTGAAATTGTTCTTGCTGATGCAGAAGTCGATCCGGCTGAACTTCCGGTTGAGGATCAAGCGGATCCTGTAGCAGTAGAACCTCCGGTTGAAACTCAACTGGAAAACAATTTTTCAGTAAATTCTGAGAACAATGAATCTGATAATTCAACTGATGCTGATTCAAATTATTATAGTTTTGAGCATCTAATTTCAGATTCAGTCCCCTGTTCTCAAGAAGCAACTGAAATTTCAGAACATGTATCACAAATCAACAATATTGAGTTATTACCTCAACTCAACATTCCTCACAATGGAAGAAGCCATGAATTCCCACTGTTTACTGATAGAAGAATTAGTAAGAATCATCCAAGGGAGAACATTATAGGAGACTTGTCATCTCCTGTGCTGACAAGAAGCAAGTCTATTGATGCAAACATTTGCCTGCATGCTGCATTTCTGTCTCAAGAAGTACCCAAGGACATCAATGATGCATTGAAAGATAAAAGCTGGATAGAGGCAATGCAAGAGGAATTGTTTCAAATTAATAAACAGAAGGTTTGGGAATTGGTAGACTTACCTGAAGGTGAAGAACCAATTGGAACCAAATGGGTATTCAGAAACAAGAAGGATGATAGGGGATAGTGACAAAAACAAGGCCAGACTTGTAGCTCAAGGCTACACACAGGAAGAAGGCATTGATTATGATGAATTTTTTGCTCCTGTGGCCAGGCTTGAAGCAATCAGAATATTTCTTGCCTATGCTGCATTCAAAAACTTTCTGGTATTTCAAATGGATGTTAAATGTGCTTTCCTGTATGGTCTTTTGGAACAAGATGTGTATGTCAAGCAACCTCCAGGCTTTGAAGACCCTCATTATCCCAACAGGGTATGCAAGCTGATTAAAGCTTTATATGGT
The DNA here is from genome assembly GCA_039602395.1 of Deinandra increscens subsp. villosa. Classification (NCBI taxonomy): domain Eukaryota; kingdom Viridiplantae; phylum Streptophyta; class Magnoliopsida; order Asterales; family Asteraceae; genus Deinandra; species Deinandra increscens. The sequence continues at coordinate 27,802,298 of JBCNJP010000003.1, forward strand.
CTCAAGCAAGCTCCTAGGACATGGTATGAGACACTTTCAAACTATCTCCTAGAGAATGGCTACAAGAGAGGAGCTATTGACAAAACACTGTTTGTGAAATATGATGGCAAAGATACATTAATGGTACAGATCTATGTTGATGACATCATCTTTGGTTCATCCAGTGCTGCCTTATGCAAAGAGTTTGAGGGATTGATGCAATCTAAGTTTGAGATGAGTTCAATGGGAGAACTGAATTTCTTCTTAGGCCTGCAAGTGAAGCAAACTGCCAATGGAATTTTCTTGAATCAGTCCAAATACATTCAAGATATGCTAAAAAGGTTTGATATGCAGTCTGTTTCCACCACAAGAACTCCCATCTCCACTTCCCACAAGTTAACCAGTGACTTAAGTGGCAAACCAGTGGATGTTCACCTCTACAGGGCAATGATTGGATCACTGCTCTATCTCACAGCCAGCAGACCTGACATCATGTTTAGTGTCTGTTTATGTGCTAGATACCAGTGTCAACCAAAGGAATCACACATGTTAGCTGTGAAGAGAATCTTTAGATAGCTTAAAGGACAACCAAAACTTGGGTTGTGGTATCCAAAGAATTCAGATTTCTCCTTCAAAGCTTACACTGATAGTGATTATGGTGGCTGCAACTTGGATAAGAAGTCTACTTCAGGAGGATGTCAATTTTTGGGAGAAAGACTTGTGTCTTGGCAATGCAAGAAGCAAACCTGCGTGTCCACTTCTACTGCTGAGGCTGAATACATTGCTGCATCAAGCTGCTGTAGTCAAGTCTTATGGATCCAGAATCAAATGTTGGATATGGCATCAAGTTCATGGAGACTCCTATCCTTGCAGATAACAACAGTGCTATATCAATCACAAACAACCCTATTCAACACTCAAAAGCAAAACACATTGATATCAGGTACCATTTTATTAGAGACTGTGCTGAGAAACATGTAATTAGAATGGTTAAAGTTCATACAGGTTAACAATTGGCTGACTTGTTTACCAAAGCATTTGATGAAGCTAGATTTTTCTATCTCATTAGTGCCATTGGTATGATGAACTTTGACTGATTAAACTGTTTTCACAAATTTAATAAAAGAGACCATTTTGTGTCAAAGAGCCCGTCTCTTGATACAAAAAGAAAAAGAAGAAGAAAAGCTCCTGTATCAGTTAGACACCTTTTTCAATCATAGTCAGGTCATACTGATAAACTATGATAACCGATACATGTGATTTTCAAAATCAAGTGTTTTTCTGTCTTCCGGTTCAACTTTCCAGTTTAACCCATCCGGCTGAACCTCAACCGGAAAGTTAGTCTCAACCGGAAACTCAATATTTAATCACACCATCCTAATTTCTGAAACTGGTAAAAGGAACAACAATTCTTTATTTGAAAGTTCAGATTAAAATGAAAAATTTTCAACCGGAAAATCTGTCCGGTTCAACTTTCAACCGGAAAGAAATTTTGTTGTGAGGAGAGAAAACTCTCCGCTTGAATCTCAACCGGAAAATTCTTGTTTTAAATGAATCATTTAATCCACCGGTTGAGGCACACATTTTCAAGCGGATTTTGCATTTAAAGTGTTTTAATTAATTGTCCGAGAAAACTGTTTGAATTTAATTCCAAAGACACGCAACAGGCAGTTGTATGGTACAACCACCTGAAGCACACTTTTTGCGGACCCACTTGCACTTTTTCATTCTCTCTCCTGTGACTCAGCATACTTTATCCCAATCGCTGATAACTGTCACCCACCTTTAAATCCACCGGTTACATACCCACAACCCCTTCAACACTCCTCATAACCTCACAAGCAAGAAATCGTTCAAATTCCGAAAACCTAAAAACTTTTCAGAACTCTTTCTTTCTACTCCCAAATTTCTCTCACACAATCAATCAAAAATGGCACCAAAGTCCAAATCAAAGGGGAAACAACCAACGAAGAATGATTCTTTTCCATTTGAACATAACCTGGTCGCATTCCTGGATGCTCCTTCTCAGTCCGATACCTTCACTGGAATGATCAACTTTCTGAAGGATTCTTATCTGAATCATGCGCTCACAGTAGCGGTTCCTCTCTACGAGGAAATACTTGTTGAGTTCTGGAAGAATGCTCAATTTCTGGAAAAAGAGATTAATGATGTACAAGAAGACACCGTGAAATCGACTGTTCAAGGAAACGCCATTCTCATCACTGAGTCTGTAATTAGGGAAGTTTTGGAGCTTGATGACAAACTTGGGTACACTCGAAGACCCCACAAACAATACATGGTCTTATTTAAGGCTATTGGATATGGTGGTCCAACGGAGGGAACCGCCACAGTGCTCAAAGGCCAACTGCCTTACAAATGGCGATTCCTGGCTCACACACTCATGGTGTGTTTGTCACCCAAGAAATCTGGTTTTGATGAAATGGTTGCAGAGCAAGCATCTGCCTTCTATGTTGTGGTGAAAGGGGAGGTATACAATTTTTCTGCTGTAATATTCACTGCTTTAAAGGGTAATGCAAAGAAATTTGCTTTTTACATATACCCTAGATTTATAACATTCATTTTGCAAGAAAAATACCCCAAAATTAATTTGGATGGAAACCTGTTGGTTCCAAGATTTTTATCTGAGAACACTTTTTTTCCAAATTAACCACCAACAAGAAGCAATTCCTTGGGAGGGATACTGATCATCCCATACCAATCCAAAGGGTGATTCCGGTTGAACAAGGAGAACCTAGTTCTCAACCGAAAACACATGCTTCTGAAGAGCAACCTGCTCTAGTGGACAACACTGTATCAGCCACAATAGTTGAACCCCCTACTGATCAACCATCTTCTCCTTCTGATATTCCAATCCTGAGTTTCAAAAGAAAAAGGAGAAGCGATTCAGAACCACAATCAAGTTCAATTCCCACCATACCCCCTTCCCCAAAGCCTACTAAGCTTAAAAGGCTTAAAAAGGTTGTGCAAGAGCCTACTCCTCACTTGCAAACCACTGCCTCCAGCCCTGAACCAACCCTTGGCACACAGCCAACTGGGTCAGCCAAATTGGGATTCAAACTTGTTGATGAACCTTCTTCTGAGGGGGAGTCACTTCATATGGATGCACAATCCCCATCCACATTCTCACCCTACACTTCACAATTCTCACATGTGAATGATGATGTAGAAAGAGATGTCACAAATGATGGTGTTATTAACTCAACCACCACATTACATGGGAACATTCTGAGTGACACTCACACTACTACATCTAACCCCCATTCACCCCAGGAGGTGAATCTCCGGAGTATAGATGAGATTCATGTGGAAAGGGCTGCTGCCACTCAAAGCTTCTCAATGAACTTTGATGATGGTAGTAACATTCATAAGACTCCATGGCAACCCACACTATAGTTCAACCGGATGGTTCCCAAGTGGATCCGAAAGGGAAAACTGTAGTTGAGGGGAATCCCAGGAGCCAAGAACACCAGGGTGGTGGACTTGATCAGCATAGGGCTGATGGTCCATCTTTTTCCTATGATACGGGTGCACATCCAGTTGAGGATAGTTTAACACTTACTGAATTGACGGCATTATACAAAACTCTACAGGCTCGGGTAACTAGTCTCACTTCGACTGTTGCCAGCCTTGTAATGACCAATCCTGCCGATGCTCCAGCTGAAGAAGTTCCTGTTGAAGCCCCAATTGCTCAACCAGAAACTTCCCCTGCACCAAGGTTTGAACCGGTTACACAGCATACTGCTGAGATTAGTACTTTGAACCTATTTCCTTTTGGAGGTCAGGCTGTAGAAGCTGATGCTACCAAAAAGGGGGAGAAGGCTAATCCTCAACACCTGATATTGCTGCTGCTGCAACCACAACTGACGAAGATGAAGAGTATGATCAAACAGTGCCACTTCCTGAAGATGCAAGGCAAACAGCCTTTAGGTTAGCCAAGGTTGATCCCTTTTCAGTTGCTGATGGGTTAACCAAGGTGAAGATGAGCTCTCTCATGAAGGTCTTTCAACAGGATCCAAGCCTGTTGGGAATGATTGAAGCAACAATGTTAGTTGCAGGTGCTCAGCTAGAGAGCATTCTGCAGATCAAGCAATTCTTGACCAATGTGATTATCCCACAAGAGGAGGCATTAGCCAAGTCTAAAGTGGATGAAATCACAACTAGCATTATCACTCAACCTGTTGCTAATATGGTTCATGAAGATATGATTGGTGAAACTTCATTCATCCAGACTGAAGTGGTTGAAGGTGAAAAAGAAGGAGAGGATGCAACTGAAATCATCAGCTCTGTACTGAAAAATATAAGTACAGAATCTCCGGCTGAAGTTCAACCGGAAGCGACTCAACCGGAAAAATCTCAACCGGAAGAGACTCAACCGGAAGACCCAACTGAAGCTGAGATAGCTGAAACTTTGATCCAAATGCAGTCCACCTCTGATTCAGAGCCTCCACTGAGCTACTAAAGAAAGAAACAAACCAAGCCAATGAGGATGATCAAGCTGAAGAAGAGTGGAGATTGCATAACTCCTCAACCAAGGGTAGAAGATGAGTATATGGTTGATTCTGACCAGTCAGGTGAACAACTGACTATGGACGATCTAAATGAAGAACAATTCGTCCATGACTGGGAAAATGATCAAGCCAGGATGAGATCAGAGGCTGCCAAGTCAAATTTGCAACACAAACAGTTCATGACAGATCTAGATCTCCTCACAAATGACTTTGTGGTTGAAGGAATGGTGGATGAAGCTAGAAAAAGGTCCATTGAATGGAGAATGCAGATATATGACCTTCCTAAGCTTAGTGAACAAGAGAAAACTAGGCTGATCAATATTGCTTCCAGAATGCCAACTGTCTTGAATAAAAGCCTAGACAACCTGGAGCTAATGGAAAAGATCAAGAGATGTGCTATCATCAGATGTCTCAAGCCTGCTGCTGAAGTAGAGAAGATGAAGGCCAAAGACATGCAAAATTGTAGATGAGCTGCTCAAACAAGTCAAAAGAGCAGAGTTTGCTGTGATTCCAAGTCTCCAAATGCCTTTGCCATCTGAGACAGTCACAGGTAACCCCTCATCTACATACATTAAGCCTGAACCATTTCATCCTTCTGAGCTACTTGCTGAGTCTCTTCCTACTAATCTGTTGGAAAGACTTATGCACCCAGCCTCTCATGTTCCCACACCATCATCCAAATTCCAGTCCTACAGACCCAGGGGAATGAACCCAAGGCCCAGGGGATCCAGACCTACCAAACCCAGATATATTTCACCAAAGTGGAGGGTAGATAACTGGACTGACATTGCCCCTGCAAAGCCTAAACCCTGTGCACCTGTTTGGATGTACAACCAACCTTCCTCACCACCCAAAAATACCACACCTTCAGCTCCACCATCACAAGCCATGAAACCACCCAACATATCACCAACAATACCTTCTGAATCCACTGAGCAAGCTGCAACCAGTTCTGTTCAAAGTCCCTCTCAAGCAGATAAAGGAAAAGTTAAGTCCCAATTGAAACTGATGAATCATCTGCTAATCCTACCACTGGTGCTTCACCTGGAAGAAAGAAGTCTATTGCAAAAAGACCTCAACTTTCAACCAGAAATTTTCAGACCAAGAGGATTATGAAAGAGTTGAACAAAACAAAAGTTCAATTTGAAAGGCCGCCATCTCCTGAAGAGTAAAGCTCTTGGAGATAGTCAATTTTTGAAGAACAACATACAGAGGATAAGTTTTGGCAGCATCATCTTAGGGGGAAGGAAATGAAAATCTGAGTCAACCGGTTCAAGATGAAGATTTCCGGTTGAAGATATGTTCAAGCGGAAAACACTCAAGCGGAAGACTTGTCAACCGGAAAAGCTCAAGAGGAGAACGTTTCCGGGTGAACTCTTTTATCCAACAGTATAAAGAGTTTAACCGGAAAAGTACTGAAAGTTCACTTTTGCAGAAATCAGGCATGCAACTACTTTTCTTTTTCAGATTCAGATCCTAGCAGTCTCCTACTGATAGATAATTGCTTTTTGCATATTTCCTCTTATGTATGTTTACTAATGTTCTTTTAGAAAGTTTGAAGTTTGACTTTCATGTACGGTTAGATTAGCCCATATGAGATCAACGGCTGTGGTTGATCTCCTTAGTACTATATATAGTTGTTAGCTAGTTCATTCACAAGTACCAGATTTAGTGCTTACACTTCTAACAGTTTGAACTTGAGTTAATGCAAATAGTACCGAGAAATTTATTATCTTGTGCTCACTAGTTTATGCAATCAATACAATCAAGCTACAAGTATAAGTAAAACAAAACAGTAAAACAAGTGTGATGCAACCTTATTCCGCAAGGTTGTGATCCACAAGTAAAGAGTTCTTGTTCTGATTATTTTCTCTGAGTAATCAACGGTCCTACATACTGCCTACCATCCACAGACTGATGGCCAAAGTGAGAGGACTATTCAGACTCTCGAAGACATGTTGCGTGTCTGCGTGATAGACTTTGGACCTAACCGGGATGAACACCTGCCCCTCGCAGAATTGTCCTATAACAATAGCTATCACACAAGCATTCGGGCCGCCCCATTCGAGGCACTCTACGGAAGAAAGTGTCGATCGCCACTCTGCTGGACAGAAATTGGTGACAGCCAATTGACCGGCCCGGAACTAATCTTCGAGACAACTGAGAAAAATTTTCCAGTCAAGAACCGTCTTAAAGCCGCCAGAGACCGTCAGAAGAGCTATGCCGACAACCGACGTAAACCACTGAAATTCGAGAAGGGCGACCGCGTCATGTTAAAGGTGTCACCTTGGAAAGGCGTCATCAGAATTGGAAAAAGAGGAAAGCTAAATCCTTGATACATCGGCCCCTTCGAAATCATCGAAACAATCGGCCCAGTTGCTTACAGACTACGCCTACCTGCCGAACTCAGTAATGTTCACAACGTCTTTCATGTCGGTAACCTGAAGAAGTGTCTATCAGACGAAACCCTCATTGTTCCTCTCGATGAAATTCAGGTGGACGAGACCCTTCACTTCGTCGAGGAACCTGTAGAAATCTTAGATCACAAGGTTAAGAGACTGAAACATAGCCGCATCCCCATCGTCAAAATACGCTGGAACTCTAGGCGAGGCCCAGAGTACACCTGGGAACGCGAAGATCAGATGCGTCAGAAATACCCCCTCATGTTCGACAATGTCGCCTCCACCAGTACCCAGAACTAAATTTCGGGATGAAATTCTCTCAACTGGGGGAGAATGTGACAACCCGTCTGAAAATCAGGTCAAACTCTATTCGTTGACTATATTTGCATACGTATATATATATCTATACTTAACGTAGGTTAGTGTAACGTTACTAAATCTATACACAAAACCTCCATCCTTGACAAATTCCCACGTTTGTAGAAACATGCAACCTTGATAAACAGAAAGGTTCACCGAATGATCGGTGGAATTTTAATAACAAGAAAAATAAATATAAAAAGCAACTTTTATATTTTCCCCGACAGGTGTCACGAGAAAATCACACCGACACCCGACAACGTTTAGGCGAATATTTCATTTACAACTATCGATGGTTTAAATCACAAAATAATCAAGCTTTAATAAGGCAAGGAAGAACTATTTATTTCTCACGCGGATGTGCGATCAAAATAAATAAATAAAGCCAAAAAGAAATTCTAAATAATTAAATTTAAATCAAACAACAATTATTTAATTTCATTATGATCTCATAAATCATTTGGCAACTCGTCCCGATCAAAACCATGGAACGGTTTGGCTTAAAACGCCAATTTACCAAATTGGGCCCGGCCCGGCCCAATAAAGCAAAACGAATAAACCAAACCCAAAACACGGCCCAACAAGCCACCCGATAACTTTAATCAATTACGTAACCCGTCCGGCTAATTTTAGTAATTAACAGAACTAACCGTGTCAAAAGCGGATAAAGCCTCGTATACCGGCTCGGCACGAGCCATACCCGGCCCGACACCTGTTACTCTAAATTTTTGGCTCATAAAAACCCATCAACTTAGTGGTTATTATTTTATGATACACTACGATTATAGTTGCGGTTCTTATAAAAATTAGAGAGATTAGTGAACTTCTTATAAAAACTAATACCCTTAATTAACTAAAATATCTAGTTAACCCTTAGTTAATAGTTGTCTAACCATGATTACTACACCTTAACCTTGGTTAACAATTTAAACATGTGGAGAGTAGTACACATGAACCATACCCTCTTCTCCACTCCAACACACAACTAACCAATTCAAAAACACACCCCTCCCTCTTCTCATCACCACCGACCGGCCACCTCCTCCACCACCCTCCACAACCGGCGACAACAACCACCACCCCACCGCAGCCGCTGCTGCCCCTCGGTAACCACCACACACAACCGCCACTCGCCACCCCTCCTCCCTCTCCCTTCCATCGCGACACCCGAACCCACCACCACCGCCACCTTTTATCATCATCATCGTCCGACATCACCACCCTCTTCATCCGTCGCCATCATCATCACCGCCACCCTCCTCGTCATTCCCCATCGCCACCACCACCGAAACCCATCACTGACCCACTTTCTCCCTCTCTCTCTCGACAGTCGACCACCGCCACCATCACCTTCATCACCATTGTTCATCGCCACCATCACCACTTACATTTCCGTCACCCGACACCCCGCCGTCATCTCCACCAACGACCGTCATCATTATCGACACCAGCTGCCGCCGCCACCGTGAATAGTCACCGCCACCGTCACCTGTTCCGGCCACCGCCACCCGTGAGGTTACTTGTTGTAAGCTCCTAACCTCTTCTCCTTTACATTTCACAAAATGTTACACCAATGAAACCCTCGGGTCTTGATGATCTACTTTTGCTCTCGGGTTTAAGAACTCACATAAAATAATAAACTCTCCTTTTCTTTCCTTGTACATTTCGTGAATCAAACCACGTTGAGATGCCCTCGGGGCTTAATGTTGTCACAATTGTGGGTCTTGAGTTATAGAAACCGAGTGATGAGCCGAATGGCATACCCGGAAGTATTTACACTCGAGATTGAGACGCGAGATGCTACCTTTGTTAAGTTCTTTCTTTTCTTTTGGTTCATAACTATGAAACCCTAAAATGAGTATGAAAACCCAAGACAATCTTATGTTATACTAACTTAAGTTATGTTTATTCGAGAAACTTAAGTATCGGGTGAAATGGAAATCGACAACAAGATATTAACTTAAACACACTTATATTATTTCTATAATCTCATGATGTGTTTAGTGAATACTCATATTGGTTGAGATCTTCATGAATTGTGTTTATGATTAACAAATGGACATAACACCTATTGGGTGGAAATCATGTAAAATGCGGAAACTTACCTTAAATTATCGGACTAATGACTTAAGAATGGTAAGAAAACCATGGACGGGTAAATGGTGACCAAGGGTCGGACCTATCTCAAATTTTAGAAAGACAAAGACTAGAAAGTACCACATTTTAAAACAAAAGTCTTATGACAATTTACTTGTCTAAATATTCAACCAAGTTTTTATTTAACAACTAAACAAGTTAGCTATTTTCCTTAAAGACTAGCATAACCCGATACGAACAATATCGGGTAAGGGCTCAACATATTTATATAATATACAACAAAATTTCAAAGATGAATAGTGGACTTTTGGTGTTTCAGACTTTAGCCACGTAAGTTTGGTTCTTTGACGTATTTGACCCTTAAACTTTACAATTTTTCTAATTGCTTCACACTTTTCATCCTTATCAATGAGATGCGTGGTATCTGTTTGTTTTTTCAAGAAACCATAGTGGTTTTCTCTGTGTGCTTTTTACTATGGGCGGTTAGTTGTTTTCATATGCTTTCTTCCTTCCTTGCTAATTGACGAAAGAGAGAAGTACGCTTTCTTCCTTCTTGCTAATTTCTTACGAATCATGGCAGGTCTTCGATTTTGCTTTGCTACCAATTCTGATAAACGATTCATGTTCCAGACGAACATCTCTTCTCCCATGCAGACCGTCGCTTGGCGGTGATGGTTGTGGTGATGACGGAGTGTGGCGGCGCTGTTGCCCCCGTCTGTTTCTCCGACCGTGGCGTAGGCAGGCCGTCAGTGACGGCTTACCCGCCCGTCGTTGAGTTGCTTTTCTCGCTGGCTGTATTTATGTGGTAGTTGTTGGATTTGGTTCCGATTGATAAGATTTACATTTGGTTACTGCTGCTCCAGTCGTTTTACGCTAACCGGTTTAGGCCGGCGTCGACATCGGTGGCGGCGATCTAGGGTTTCAACAATGGGTTTCATGTTGTTGAGTCTGTTGGTTCTAGGGCAGATTCATCTGATTAGGCTTCATGCGGTGACGATGTCATGGATCTGATGACCTACAAGGTACGACTTTGTTGATTTTGTTGGTTTTAGGGTAGATTCATCGGATCCCGCCGGATTCGCTGCCGGAATTCGATTCGTCGATTTCCAGTCGATTTCTTTGTGTAGGTTGTTTGTATTTTTCTAGCCCCTTTGTGTTTGCTTACTGTAAATACAGTTACTGACGGTTCATCGATTTCTTTGGCCAGTTGACACTGTAGGAATGTGTTTTTTCTTCCTGTTCCACATTACTGATTTTCGGTTTAGGGTTTTCAATAACCCAGATTTGAAGCTGCAAGCTTGATTTTGGTTGGCTACAATGTGGCGATATCGATATCGTTTGACGTAATTCAGTCAGTTTTTGGTTAGTTCATGCTTACTATTTATATGAATGTTTTTTTTTCGATCTGGATAGCTTTTCAGTTGACGATTTGGTTACTTGATGCTTACTATTTCCGCTATGATGGTTATCCAGAAATTACAAATTAAAAGAGAACCTTTGTTTTTGTTGGCAGGCCAATTTTTTTTTTTCCAGCAATCTAAATTTATGTTCTTTTTGGCATTTGGAGCAGTGATTCCTTGGTTACATAGCTGCTAAAAATTATCTGTTACATTTCTGATTGCTTTGTCACTCACTATTCCGTCCACGTTGTTGTTTCCTTTTATCTGCTTGAATGTCTATGATAATGATTTTCTACATGTAAATGTTTCAGGATGAAAGATAATTGTTATCATTGAGCCTCCAAATGGTAGGCACTAAATCTGTTGAGCTTGAATAGCTATGATGATGCTTTTCAGTGCCTTAATGTTCCAAAACGAAATTGTTTCTCTGTTGAGCTTGAATGGCTATGATGATGATTTTCTGAGCCTAAATATTTCAAAATGAAAAAAATGGTTGCTGTATGTTTCATGAAAATGATCTACAAAATTATCTGTTGAATGGCTATGATGATGCTTTTCAGAGTCTTAATGTTTCAAAACGAAATTGTTTCTCTGTTGAGCTTGAATGGCTATGATGATGATTTTCTGAGCCTAAATATTTCAAAATGAAAAAAATGGTTGCTGTATGTTTCATGAAAATGATCTACAAAATTATCTGTTGAGCTTGAATGGCTATGATGATGATTTTCTGAGCTTTAATGTTCCAAAAAGAAATTGTTTATCTGTTGAGCTTGAATGGCTATGATGATGGTTTTCTGAGCCTAAATTTGTCAAAATGAAAAACTGGTTGCATCAAAGGCTATATTTTTTTGGTTGCTCCAAAAAAATTTAATGATCTTTCACTTGGTTAATGTTCTTTTACTTGGATGCGGTTACCTTGATTTGGTTTTTGCTGATTTGGTTTGGCTTTGATGTTGTTCATCTAAATTTTAACGCTTCGAGATTATCTTGGTTGTGATGATTTTTTTTCTGGTCTGAGCCCTGATGAAAGCCTAAGTTAATTGATTTTCAAATTTTAGCTTTTGTGAATCGACATCAGTTCAGCTTCAATTACATTTGCGGTAGCTAATATCGTTAAGTGCATAGATTATGATATATGTATGCTGATGGAGACGGTTATTTAACCACTATCTTGGTATTTTCTTAAGGAATTAATGTGTAGTCACTGTTCTTTGGTGTATTGCATATATGTGAAGTTTTAACTATTGCTACATTGGTTTGTTTTAAGCTTTCTTTGCAGATTACGAGAGTCTCGAATTGAAAGTGCCATGAACATCTTCAGCAAGGATAGAACATGCACAATATAATGCTTTTGGATGAGAGATAAAATACATAAAAATTAAACTGCAGTAAACCATGACTAGCGTTATAGTATAAACTCTTGGATCCACCATCTATTGCTGATCACTGGAGTGGATGTGTAATCTGGCATTCCAATTGTCATTAAGCCAGAAAACATGAGGTTTGGGCAGCTGATTTCTTCTTGATTGGATAGCTATTTGGCGTTGTGATGCTCTATCTGAGGTCTGAGCCATGATGATTGTTGTGCAGATTTTTTTCTGAGCTTTCATATATTCTGGATCTATCAATTGGTTTCTTTGAAGTTCTGGTATTGGTTACAAGGTAATTGTGATTGTGATTGGTATTCTTGATGGTTTATGTTGGGCGGTGATGAAATTTTTCTGAGCCATTTGTTGCTTTCGAATGTTACCTTAGTTAAACTTGATCAAAGTTGGTTGCGTTTGTTTTTACTTGATAGTTAGTATTCTTGACTGTACATGTGAGGCAATGATGAGAATTCTCTAAGCCCTTTGTTGCTTCTAACGACTGACCCACTTTCAATTGATCTATTTGCATTGGCCGGACAATGATGCGAGAGGCTAAAGGAGCAAAGCAGCAGCAGATTTCTAAGGATTCGGAAGACGTTGAACACTTTCTAGAGGTAACAACATCATTCCATTTGCCTTCAGAGTATTAGACCTATTTATTATATGTTTATGGAATTGATATTTGAGTTCATGAATGTTTTTGGTATGCTTATTCCATTTTCAGTGTCTATCTACAAAAGAAACCCTATTAAAATAAGAAAGGTACATAAATTGACTACTTTATGTCACTTTTGTTATGTAACTATCAGTTAACCTCCAGTAATATTTTGAAGACAAAATGTTAACAAAGTTAAACTTATGTAGCTCTACTCCTACTTTGGTCTATCCCATGTTTACTCTACTACTACTTTGCCTTTTCTCATTTTCATGCTTACATATAGTGGTCACCCCCGCAGCAACATGCGGGGTGGTCACCCATCTCGTTCATAATAATAAACGATTATTATTATTCAATCTATTTATAAACAAATGAAGACCTTTCATATTTATTTTCTTCAATGTTTAAGGATAGACCTAGAGTAAACACATTTCTTTGATAAACCCGTTATTGTTTAATTTAGTTTCGCACGGTCCGACACACCATGGTCCACCAAACTCACATTTGAAAACTTTTCCCAAACATATTTTAAGTGAACATCGGAAATAAATAATACACCTTATTATTTATCACGACGAATGGAAATTACTATATATACATATATATGTTTCTATGTACTAACCTAACGAACCAGCAAAACGACTTTGAACTCATATTTATTATATGTCCAAACACCACTGTAACACACAAATATTTATCTTGAAGTAAATATTTCCAAACGAACTATCAAACGTACAAACGGGAATAAATTGTCAAGACTCGACCTGGATCATTGGTTAACTAAATCGTTATCCAACTGAATCACGACCTAAGACTTGTTCTACTATTAATGATAATAGGACTCAGTTGCTCACAGCTCGTATCAGCTAATCGATCATTCACCTTCAAAAGGTGAGTCTCACGGCCCCTTTCTTTTAAACTGTTTTAAATACTTTGGGGGAGAAAACATGATCAAACAAATCTATTACTTGATATTATGGTAATACTGTTACGCCTTATTGATTATCTGTACTTTCATACCCCTTTATAGTAATTTGTTACACAACATATTGCTATAAATCCCACCAATAATTGATTTCAATTAGTTCATGTAACGAAACAATAACTAGTGAATAGATCTATTGGGGTTGACAACCCTGTCCTAGTTGGTAGCTCCAATTGTGACTCCGCGGTATCCGTCATGGGGTACATGTCAGTTATTTCTTGCCATCGGTATTTCTTAGGGGAAATTACCATAGGTGGGTAAATCTGTTAGTATTTAAAATCAAGGTACAGGTAGATCAATGCAACGACGGGTAAACCTTTATAATATCTTGTACATCAACAACATTTTACAAATATATTTGTAGTGTCCAAAACCTGTGAACTCACCAACATTACGTTGACCTGTTAAACTCATGTATTTCTCAGGTAACTAAGCATCGCTCTCGGTGTGCAAATGGGAAGTCTATCATCTACTAGGGCCTGCATTAGGAATGGAGTCATGGTCACCCCTTTTGCTATTTAAATAAATCATGAACACTCGTAATTTCTATTTAAAATGTATCGTTTTAAGTTGTAAGACAATGTGATCCTTTATTAAATCCATTGAAATCTTTGATAACTATTTGGTTTTCAATCGTAAACGAAACTGCTAAGATTCGTTCCTTGTATCCACGACTATGACCCCATGACGTCACATGCCCACGAAATCGGAATTATCGGGGTGTGACACCGTTACTTGAATAAAATTGACAGTTTTCTCATATTCATTCCAGATTGCACCGTTTGACTTAGAATTCTTCACTGAATATTTTTCAGAGCTCGTTTTTCAAGACCCAAAATTTATGAAGACTCCGGTTATGAATAATTTTCGCGTTCACGTTCGGGATCTCTGTTTTTCACCGATTTGACATTTTATTTTTGCATCCAACCTAGTCACGCGGAACAAGTTCAGTATTTATGGATCATTCACAATTGTCAGTATCCGGCTTCCGGTTTCTCGAAATATTTTCTGATTTCAGGATTTTAGCATCGTTTTCTCTTTGAAACTGAGCGGAACGGTTCCACTCTCTGCATCTGATTTTCCGCTTCCGTATCGAGTGTTTTTAGAGAGATCTAGAGAAAAAGGGGAACCATTATGGATTTGGATTATCGGGTCGATTATCAAAAGTTGGAGCATTTTCAGTGTTTGATTGGTTTATCTGATTCGGCTTGTTACGATTTTGACTCTGATGTTCAGCATTCTTAGTATTGTACCCGACCGTGTGAACTGAGTGAGCTGCAGCACTTGGCTCTCAACTGGAGAAACAAGAAAGAAGAAGCTTTTCAAAGGGGGAATCTTTACAACAGAAAGATTCGGGTTTATCAGTTATTCTTCGAAGATGTATAACAGAGCGGTTTTTAACCAGTATGAAAGATTTGACAGCGTCAGTCAAGGGGGAATTGTTGGAACAAAAAATAAGTGTGACTGGCGCCATCAAATCTATTCTCGAATAATTCGGATGAAGAATACATTGTGAAATGATTCAGAGATGCGGGTTGTGATGATCGAGGCTTGCAAGTTTGGACCGAAGACATTTTCTTGAAAAGTTAACTATTCGAGTCAACGGTCAACATAAAAGTCAATGAAAGATCGGTTCGAGCGAGTCAAGATTCATATTAATTAAATCAAATTTGATTTAATTAATAGTTTACTTTAGTTGTTTATTTGTAATTTGCTCATTTTATTTGTGTCTTGCTAGTTAGTGGGCTAGTGAGCACATGGGCTCTCTATAAATAAATAGGAAGGGATAGCTTCATTTGAAAAAAAAGAGAATAAGGAAAGAATAAGAGATGATTCTTCGAGTGATGTGAGCTATCATTTCTAGAGAGCAAGAGTCTCACATTGGGTTTGAGCTCAACCCAATGTGACCATGGATTTCCTATGACGAGTTTATAATCATTCGGTTCGTTGTAATCATTCAGCAATAATTAATGAATCGTTTAATTTATCAATTTCTTGTTATAGATGTTCTTAGATATTCATCATCCAGTCTCCTCATCTAATCTTCGTTCTTGCTCACGATCAAAATTCTCGTAGTGAAGTCGGTCCTGACAGTCACTTAGGGCCTATGTTGTTCTTTTAGGCCCAATGAAGTCTGATGAGGTCCCATTGTGGTCATTTAGGCCCAATGATGCTTGCTTAGCCAATGAAGGCTAATGGGACCTAACTAATTTCAGTTAGGTCCAATGAAGATCAACTAGGTCCACTGAATGTCACTTAGAGCTTATGTTATTCTCTTAGGCCCAATGAAGCCTAATGAGATCGAGCAATGGTTTCTTATGCCCAATGATAGTCAGTTAGGTCCAATGATGCTTGCTTAGGCCCAATGAAGGCTAATGGGGCCTAATTAATGTTAGTTAGGTCCTGTTAGAGCATATTCCTATGCTACAGAGTGTCTCATGTATTGTATCTAAGTGAGGGTGTGTTAGTGAGTCTGTGTGTCAACATACCAAGGTGGCCGTACCATCTGGTACGCCGTACCAATTGGTACGCTCGTACCAATTGGTCCGTCACATGGTACACAGGCTTATTTGTTGCTACTATAAATAGGATTGTGTTAGAATGTGATCTTAAGACTCTGAGTCATTCTACACCTTTCTGTGTGTGTTCTAGAGAGAGAAACTAGAGAGAGTTCTTTGTAAACTTGTGTAATTCAATAAGAAATCTCTTATTTACTTTATTGTGTTCACTATATTGATTGATTCACGCAGTAGTAAGATCATTCAGTATCCTTACAAGTGGTATCAGAGCAATCCATGTTGCTCTACTGCTGTGATTTGGTCAATTTTTTAAATCCTAGTGAGAGAAAGTTTGGTGTTGGTCGTTTTTCATCAATTTTTCTTAATTCTGAGTGATTCTAAGGTCAAAAAAGATTTCTAAAGCTTTCTAGAGTGTTTTCGCACCTCACTGTTGCAATTTCCAGTCCAAAAAGTCAAAAATTACAAAAATCAGTCGATTTGTGTTTGGTACGCCCGATGAATTCGATGGTACGCCGGATGATCCTTTGGTACGCTCCTTGGTACGCTAGGCAATTTTCATAGATTTCTGGCATGCTGGTTGTTGGTACGCAAGGCAATCTTCATCGGTGGTACGCGACTATTACTTGTTGGTACGCAGGCAGTTACACCGTACCAAGGTGGTACGCTGACAATTCTGGTACGCTGAGTTCACCGGTACGCTACTGAGTTGGTACGCTGAAGAGTTTGGTACGGTGGTCAACGATTTGGTACGCTGAGGGTGGTTTTGGTACGCTTCTAAGACCTCCGTTTTTGCATCCGAAGTTTTAGATATCGAAAGTTTAGTACAAGATGTCTGATTTCCAAGCGTTTGCGGTCATGCAAAACACGGTGCAGGCTATGCTTAACTTTGATAACGAAATTGGAACAAGCCATAAAGTTCCCAAGTTGTTGAAATTGGAAGATTATCACAATTGGAAGCAAAGATTTTCTGCTTACATTAGCATGAATGATATCGATTTATGGATTCCAATTCGGAAGCTCTACATGCATCCAACCGATCAAGGAGATTTTAAAGAAATTCACAATTTTGATGCTGCTGAAAGAAAAAGCTATGAGCTTGAGCAAAAGGTGTATGGTTATCTTACGTTGGCTTTACCTACTGAATTGTTACATCAATTTAGTACTTGCCGGAAAAGTAAGCGGTTATGGGATGCTTTGTCTACAAGATGCGAAGGCAATGATCAATACAAGAAGAGTCGACGAAAAGCGCTGAATAAAGAATTTGAAAACCTTCAACACTATGATAAAGAAAACATCACTGCTCTTGTATCCAGATTTTCACATCTAATCGGTGAAATGAAAGTGGTTAACATTGAGAAGACCGAGGAGGAATCGAAAGAGAAATTGATGGAAGCATTACCGGAAAAGGAGGAGAATTATGTGTTGTTGCTTACTCATGACAAAGAGTATTCTACATGATCATTTCATGATTTAACAGGAAAGCTTCATGCGAGAGAAATGGAAATGATGACTTCACATAAATTAACTGCTCAACTATAAAACCCTGAGTTGTATCATAGTCAAAATTCTGCAAGTATCAATGCAAAATCTAAATCATTTGGTTTTGATTCATCAAATCCAGCTCCAACAGCATTTGTTGCTAGTCATGGATTAGGAAATTCTGAAAATTCATCAAGAGGGTGTAATTTCACTATTCCAAATCATTCAAGTCAGACTTCATTTTCTGCAAAAACACATGATGAACATTTGGCATTGATTTATGGATTGTTATCTTCATAATATGGGTTGTTGAATGGTGGATTGCCAACAGCTAATCTGATTGAAGAAGATTTTGATCAGATAGATCCAGATAATCTTGAACAAATGGATATCAATTGGCAACATGCTATGCTAGCCCAAAGAGCTAAAAGGTTCAGGAAGAAAACGGGATTCAAAAGTTTGAATCCAGATGGTAAAGTTGGATTAGACAAATCAAAGGTAAAATGTTTCAAATGTTTCAATTTTGGACATTTTGCTCGTGAATGTTCAAAGTCAAACGCTTCTTCATCAAAGTCTCCAACAAATAATTCAGATTTAAAGGCATTAGTCTCACAATCTAATCAAGGATATGACTGGTCAGATGATATTAAACATTTTGAAAGTCCTATTGGTTTTACTGTAATTCGTAACAATCCTGCAGGTTCATTTAATGATGAGTTAGCTGAAATGCAACATGCGTTTATGGTTCAAATTGACTAGAGTGATTCTGAATCTGAAACAAGTGGATCTGAAACTAGTGGTTATGAATCAGTTGTTGAATTTTGTTCACAAAAGGATAAAAGAATTCAAAGTTTGGTAAAAGAGAATGAGTTGTTGATTGTTGAAAATAAAAGGAAGATAAAAGAGTTGACAGGTGAACAAACAACATTGGAAGATCTAATTCAAGAATTATCATCTCAAAAGGAAAAAAAATTAGATTTTCAAGCAGACGTTGTTGAGAAAGAGTTAAAGTTTCAAGGTGTTGAAAAGGATTTTGAACAGAAATCTACAAAAGTTATCTGAAGAAAATGTTGAGTTAGTCAAGGAAGTTGAAAAGTGGAAGGCTGAAGCTGATTATGCTACAAATGATTTCAATAATTTGTTTGAATAATCCAAGGTTAAGCTTGATATGCTTAACAAGTCTTCTGATGAACAAGCTGCTAAAATTGAGTCATATAAGATTGATATGGTAAAGTTGCTAGAATGAAAAGAGAGAGTTGGTAAGGGTGAATAAGTTGCAAAATGCGAATCTTGATATTCAAAAGAGAAACGAAGATAAGTTGAAGAAAGAGTTATTTTCTGAGCTTGATAATTTGAGATTGCAAAAGTATGAAACACACAAAGTTGCTAAGAGGTTGATTACAACAGAAAAGGAATTGGCTGAAGCTCAACGGAAGATTTCTGATTTGAAGATCCAAGTAATTGATGCAAATCGTCTTTTGAACAATGTCACCAATTCGCAATCTTTCACAAGTTTTCTATCAAATGATGAAAATTTTGAAAAGATGTTTGATAAGACAGTTTCACCTCCTGCTAATATAAAAGAAGATGTCAGCATTGTCAAAGAAACAGTTGAAAATTGTGATTATTCAAAGTTTTCTAATTCTAAGTCTGAGGAAATGAAGAAAACAAAGAATCACAAGACTGGTAAGCAAGCTAAACAGAAATCTGAGATTCCTAAAACTTCAAAGTTAGTGTCTGGGTCTTTGTCTTCTGAAGAAGAGAAATCAACTACTTTAACTGAGGATATTCGTTCCACTACTGATTTTGATTAAACAATCTTCTATGCTCCAAAAGATGTTAACAAAGTTAAAGCTGAGTTTACTCGTCTTTCGAAGAACGGGCATCAATCATCTGGTTTCGAAGAAAAGATTTCAGGTAAACATGTTGGTTTAGGTTTTAAGAAGAAAGATACTGATGTTGGTACTTCTCAGACTCAAAAGTCACAGAATTTGAAGAAGGTTATTTTGAAGCAAGCAAAGACAGATGTGTTTCAAGATGAAAAGGTTCAACCTGAGAGGTTTTACAAACTCAAAGGTTCGGAACAAATATTTTCTGACAAGGAATTTCCACTTCACTGTGTGGATTCTCAGAAAATAGCTGAAGTTTTTCTCAAATCTGATGGTACTCCAAAGAATAAGAATAAACAACCTGCTAAATATTCTTCTGGAGGTTCTAATCTACTCCAAAAAGCGTGACATCAAAATGGGTACATGATCATCGGTTCCAGGTATTTGATTCCTTTTATGATCATTTTGGAGATGCTAACTTTTGTGAAGCTTTACAGAGACAAAAGAGGAAAACTGTCAACAATCCCTTGTGTTATAATTGCCAACAATAAGGGCATATGGCACAAGATTGCCATGTCACTTCTGCTTCTACTTCAAGAAAAGGAGAGGTTCCTTTAGTTGGTAAATCTGCCAAATACAAATTCATTGATGAATATGGCAGAGTATTTGATGAATATCAACCTACATTTTTCAAAAGTCAAGGAAGATTTATTCCTAAATTTCAAAATGTTCTATATGTAGGTTGTTCGTCACAATCCACTGTGATCGGTTCATCAAATACTGATTTATCAACACACCAAATGGGAAAACCTAAAGTGGTTTCAAAGGGTAACCAGGACATTGGTCGACCAGAGGCGATTCGCTTCGGGTCATTTATGAGCTGACTTGTTTGACCAGTGTGCAGGTACTTCTAGAACACTTATCGGTGATTGAAAAGTTGCTGATGGAGGAGTATTCTGCTTATTTAATTTAAGTTTACAAGTGATATCAAACTTCAAAACTGAAATTTTTCTGAAAGCAAAAACTGAAAGGTATCCATGTCGAAAGGTCAATTTTCTTTCTTTAATGCATTTGTTTGTAGTTTAAAGGGAGAGAATTGAAAATACCAAAAACAGTGTCTTTGTGTTTTTGTTAAAATGAAAAATCTAAAAATAGAGTTTTCATTTTAAGGGAGAGAAAAACAGAAAAATACAAAAACATTAAAAAGTAAGAAATTGTATTCGACATAATTGGGAAATGATGGTACATTGGCTTACGTGTCTGACTCAAGGATAAATTAGATGAAAAAGCCATAAGATTATTGTTTGATGTGCTTGGTAGGCTCGACATTAAATCAGAAAGTATTCAGATGTGATATACATTAAATACTAACGCTTGAGCAAGTGGACAACATCTTGAAGCGTATTTCAAGATATTGAAAAGATGTGTGAAAAAGAAAAATGAGAAGTCACTGTGTAAACATGTGTTCATTTTGCAAAGATTTAAACTTGTTTGATTTTCTTTATTTTGTCAAACGATAGGAGTTTCTCTGCGTATCGAAAGATCGACCTAATTGTTGTTCGTTTGACATTGTGCTTTATTTTCTTTGGTGTTTCGTATAACTCATCGGACTTTCTCTGTGTATATGGAAGTATCGACCCGATCGTTGTTGAGTTATACAATTTCAACTTGTTTTATTTTCTTATTTTGTTAAATCTGAGGTCTTATCTGCGTATCGAAAGATCGACCTTAAGGTAGACGATTTAACGTTCTTATTTCTTTTTGTATGGAACACAGCTAACTATATCATGAATACAATCACTATGTGTTAAAAACATGTGAAGTCACAAAGTGTGATAAGCTAATGCATATCTGAG
>JBCNJP010000003.1:27824257-27986415 GCA_039602395.1 Deinandra increscens subsp. villosa
TGTCTGACTCAAGGATAAATTAGATGAAAAAGCCATAAGATTATTGTTTGATGTGCTTGGTAGGCTCGACATTAAATCAGAAAGTATTCAGATGTGATATACATTAAATACTAACGCTTGAGCAAGTGGACAACATCTTGAAGCGTATTTCAAGATATTGAAAAGATGTGTGAAAAAGAAAAATGAGAAGTCACTGTGTAAACATGTGTTCATTTTGCAAAGATTTAAACTTGTTTGATTTTCTTTATTTTGTCAAACGATAGGAGTTTCTCTGCGTATCGAAAGATCGACCTAATTGTTGTTCGTTTGACATTGTGCTTTATTTTCTTTGGTGTTTCGTATAACTCATCGGACTTTCTCTGTGTATATGGAAGTATCGACCCGATCGTTGTTGAGTTATACAATTTCAACTTGTTTTATTTTCTTATTTTGTTAAATCTGAGGTCTTATCTGCGTATCGAAAGATCGACCTTAAGGTAGACGATTTAACGTTCTTATTTCTTTTTGTATGGAACACAGCTAACTATATCATGAATACAATCACTATGTGTTAAAAACATGTGAAGTCACAAAGTGTGATAAGCTAATGCATATCTGAGTATGTCTGATAGTGTGGGGTATACTGGTCAAAATAAATCTAATCAATACCTTAACATATCCAAAATAAATCTAATCAATACCCATCTAGAAACAAAAACGCACTCTCTCTCCCTCACACCTCGCGACGCCCGTTGTACCTCTGCCCTTGCACATCTCCGACGACACCTACGCCCCCAATTCTCTTCTGCACCGACACAAATCTTGCTATCTCCGTCCCCAATCACCATCTTCAACCTATTTAACCCTTCAGTTATCCAACTTCTCCCTTGGCGGGGTCGCGACATTCAGTTCATCCAAACGCCTCCGTAACCCCATCATTTACACATTCCTTAAAGCCATGAGGAGTAATTGGTTGAATTAAACCCTAAAATTAATCATCATTCGATTGTGAAGCAATCAAGGAAACCCCTTCATTCCCTATGCACGGATAAATCTTCAGTCTATTATCGATTTCTTATGAAGGATTTCGAAATCAGTGCAATCTTTTTCATTGAAACCCTATCCACGAACCAGAATTCTATAAGGTACGCCATACCCACCCCCCCCCCCCCCACCCCCTGCTTCAATTCATAATGATTTTTCATTGTTCATCATCGTTTTATTTTTAATTGTGCCTTGTATTTATCTCTTCAATTTGGTACACTATGTGCAGTCCGTTGATTCTCTTATGCTTATGTTTTTTTTTGGTTAAATTTGTATGTATGGTTACATACTTTGCACCCTTATATACAGTCCATGGGTTCTCATATGCTTATGTTTCTTCTGGTTTACGTACACAAGTTCTGAATCTGTTTGGGATTTGAATCGCTGCACCATATGTATTTTTCACCTCTTAAATCGCTTAATCGCAAACTTCAAGTTGTTTTGCTGCTATGCAATGAGAAAGTTACTCTTTAGCACCTTGGAACTCACCAATTGAATCACGGAATCAGGTTGACTATTTTGTTTTATTTTGCTTACATTAGCAAAATAACATTTGGGTGTGTGTTTACTGCCCAACCCTGATAATATTAATGACAATCAAGTTTATATTTTTCATATTTGACATGAAAAATCAAAGCATAAATTAATTGTTTTTTTAACCCAATTGATTGTTTGTCATTTCTTTATTTCATTTTTGATATGATTTATGCATTGAGTATATCATGTAAATGTAATGGACAGACCAACCTAATGAGATGTCAAGGTTAGGCATCAAAAAGAATATTCAATTATTGTTATATTAGGCACTATTAAACAAGTTCCGATATGATTCATATGAGATTAAATAAATATAACCATATCCAAAAGACTTTAACACTTTACACTTATTATCCAACTTAGTTTGCTACCAACTTATTATCTACCAACAAATCAAGGTTCCTTTGCTTTATTTTTCTCATCTAAATTATTGGTCTAACATTTACAATGAATATGGATTTTCTTATGTCTATGCATAAAAATTAATTTGACCTGTTGTTTGTGTGTATGGTATTCTTATTTGTATCTGAACGTTAAATTTAATATACGTATTTAATTATATATATAAACTTTAGTCAAATGTAGGGATGTACAAAACCGGATACCCGGAATTTCGGATATCCAAAAATTTTGGATATCAGTTTTTGTTGTCCAAGTCCAAGTCTGAAATTTCGGATATCCAAAATTTCGGACTGGACTCGGATAGTTATAACGGATATCCGAAAATCCTGTTTTGTTTAAAAAAACCACAATTTAACAAAAAAAAAGGCAAAACGACAAAACAAATAAATATAGTCCAAATCTTCAAATACAAATAAACATAAGTTCGACTTAAAAAAAACAAAAAATAAATAAACATAGTCCAAGTCTTCAAATACAAATCAAATTAACCAAAAATATATTTTAATTTATTTAAATTTTTCAGATATCCTGTATCCGAAACTTCCGAAAATTCTGTAAATTATTGTCCAAGTCCAAGTCCAAATTTTCGGATAATTTGGATACGGAATTTCGGATAATTTGGATATGGATTCGGACTCGGATATTTTTGAACACCCTTAGTCAAATGTGCTTAATAATGAGGTAATTATTATATTTTTCTTGAAAGTCTCATTTCTCATTCTTATTTTTATTGGGTAGATGTTTTGTTTTTATTATAACTTTTTACAAAAGACTTTTTATAAATATTATATATTCTTTTAATAGCAATTTATTGAAAAACTCTAGCAAGTTTCTTTTTATTACAATATTTATAAAATGTTTTTTTATAAATATTATATACTTTTTTTAACAACAATTTATTGGAAATATATTTTTATTATAATTTCTTACAAAAGGCCTTTTTGTAAATATTATCTAATTCTTTTGTAAATGTTTTCCTTTCATTTTTTAATTGGATTTTTTTTTGACACGCTTGACACAATTTACTCTTAGCTAATTATTTTATTATACTCTTTTTACCCACTAGAATATATATTATAATGAACCAATTTAACTACATAAATGTTTTATTTTTATTACGAAACATTTCGCTCTTTTTTAATGAGTTTTGATTTTTTTTTAAATATACACTCAGCTCTCACATTATCATGACGGAAGTTCAATTCGACGATGTAAGCTATTACTAATCACTTAAACCCTAAACTTTTTAGACATGAAGGATGTCAATCGTGTACGTAGTGCGTACTTTACATATTTTCAACACCTTTCTTACATGTCTTTTAATATTATTTTAGTTTTATTTAATAATAAGGTAATAATTACATATTTTTTAAATAGGTATAATTTAAAATTTAATTTACCAAAATAGGTGATTTGGAAAATATTTATCAAAATGAGGGGTTTTTTTTAAATACACTTTCTTACTCCTACACTTATTGATTAAAATATTTTTTTACTTAAAAATAGTTTTGTAATAAAATAAAATAATACTTTGTTATAAGTGATCGATATTTTAAAATAAAGAATTGAGTGTTTTATAAATTTTGTGTAAAGGTTTTTTATTTTTCTAAAACCATTTTTTATAATTTCATCTAAACATAGACTTTTTTGTTACCTTTCATTGATACTTTTATTTATTTAAAAATACATATTATAATAAACTTAAATATTTATTTATTAATAAAACATAAAAGAATTGAATATTTAATTATTAATAAATAATAAAAGAATTAAATACTTAATTAGTTTAAGGGTTAAAAAAATAAAATAATATAAAAAAAGACATATGTAATAATTACATAACTATTACATGATTGATACAGTTAATGAAGCATTAAAGACTATACAAAAACAAATTCCAAAAAAAGTTTGTCATAATCTTGGTACATTTAGGGAGGAGGGAGTGGTAAAATTTTGAAGATTATGAAGATTGGTGAACCAATAGGAATGTGCCATGCAGGAGAGAGAAAAAAGTAGAATTTTGAAGGATTTTGAGACGAAGTGGTGAGGATTATGAAGAATTGTAGGTTAATATATTTTAATGTTTTGAGTTATTTTATTTTGTGATTAATTTTAAAACACTGTATTTATTTTATAAAAACACTACATTTATTAAAATAAAAGACATTACATTAAAATAAAAAAAAACATTATATTAATTAAAATAAAAAAGACAATACAATAAAAAAAAGACATTACATAAAGTAAATTAAAAAGACATTACATAAAAACTACTTCGCAAGTTCCGCCTCTGTTAAAACAACATCGACGTTCTCTTCAATGTGCATCTTGGTATCATGTCGAAGTTGGAAGTGTGTATCCAGATTTCGTAACTCCAAAATGATATTCGGATCAAGGTTCACATTAACGGGAGGGTCTCTGATATGCACTGGTGATATCGCTTTCCCTTCATCCTTTAGAATCATGTTGTTTAAAATAATTACCGCATACATGATTCTTCCAATCTTTTCTCGTGTCATTGCTCGGGCACCCCGTGCGAGTATCCTCCACTTACCTTTCAAGGTACCAAAAAAATGTTCGACGTCCTGTCTTGCCGCCTTTTGAAGCTTGTTGAATCTTTTATCAATTAGATCAATCGGATGATGATATGCCTTCAAAAAGGTGGACCAAGTTGGGTAGATACCGTCTGCAAGGTAGTATACCCTCTTGTATTGATGATCGTTAACAACAAATGGACACCTTGGTGCAACCCTGTGCATCTCATTAGTAAACAATGGTGATTGGTTCAAAAAATTGATATCATTGTTTGAACCTACAACACCAAAGTACGCGTGCCAACACCAACGATCCTGTGATGCTATGGCTTCAAGCATGATGGTTGGGTACTTGTGGTCACCCCGATGAATCTGCCCTCGATATTGTTTTGGGTAATTTCTCCAGTCCCAATGCATATAGTCAATACTGCGTAACATACCAGCAAACCATGATACGATCCATGTGCCTGGTATAAAAGTGCAATATCGTGGCTAGTTGGGGCACGTAAAAACTCATCTTTATATAATAGACAAACAAATGTAACAAAATTATCAAGTGTTTCACGTGAGGTTCTCTCGGCCATAGCTAAGTATTCATCGTATTCATCAGGAACGTTACCTGATGCTAGTTGACGAATGACGGATGTGCATTTGTGTATAGCTGTGAAGCTTTCCTTTCCTCGGGCGTCCATCCCCTCTGCGAAGTAGTTGTTGTGCGCTTGGACGTCGGCAACTATCTTAAAAATTAATCGTTTGGACATCCGAAACCTATCGTTAAACACCGCCTCATTGTAGACCGAATCCTCATTGAAGTAGTGTCTCATAAGTCGGTCTCTAGCTTCGATACGTCGTCGGTGAGCATATTGTCTTTGTTGTGGCGAGCGATGTATTTGTTGCTCGTGGGCCGCTCCAACTAATTCGAGGAAATTAGTATCTTCCTCGTTAGAGTCCGATGAATCTTCGAAACTGGTTGGAAGGTTGGGTACGTTGAATGGAAACCGATCCATTTTGAAATAATATGTGGGAGAATAAATGAGAGAAATAATAGTGATGTAAATATATATATATATATATATATATATATATATATATATATATATATATATATAGGGGTCGGATCAAATGCGGCAGAGGCATTTGCCTAAGTCCGGTGCGGCCAAATCTGGATCAGTAGATCAATTTGATGGATGGATAAGATTAAAAGAGATGAGAGAGAAGGAGTGGAGGAATCTTAAAGCTGGAAGGGTAAATGTGGAAAACAATATTTATTCAAGTTCCCCCTCAATTTTTAAACGACCATAACTTTTTCATACGACGTTATTTTTGAAAACGAATTTCACCATATTTCTAGTCGTGATTTTGTCTTTAATTTGAGACTAGGTTTGCTTGATTTGGAGAAAAAAAAATTTCACGTTTTTTACGACGCTGGTCTGTGCTGGCTGTGCTGGTGGAATTGTGCTGGCTGTGCTGGTCTGTGCTGGCTGTGCTGGTGGAATTGTGCTGGCTGTGCTGGTCGCTGGCTGTGCTGGTGGAATTGTGCTCTTGTACTGGTAGACTGGTCTTTCAGCGTTGGTCTATGCTGGTATGTGTTGTGCTATGCTGGTGTACAATGTCAATGTTTTTTTTAAAAATTAAAAAAAAGATGTCTACGCTTCGAATTAAAATCTAAAAAATTTTAAGACCCTAAATCGCAGCTAGTACTACCCAAAAATTAAAAAAAATTAAAAAAAAAAAACCTAGAAAAAACCTGGTTAAAACGTCAAAAAAAAAGTTTCTTCAAATCGAGCAAACCTAGTCTCAAATTAAAGATAAAATCACGACTAGAATTATGGTGAAATTCGTTTTCGAAAATAACGTCGTATGAAAAAGTTATGATCGTTTTAAAAACTGGGGGAACTTGAATAACTACCAAATATACCACATATAGGGAGAAATCTGGACATTCCTAATATGCCCCTGTGTGTACCGGATGTAGGCAACTTTGCCTGATGCACGGGAACCTTCCTCTATATATATATATATATACTAGCGTGGTGTCCGCGCGTTGCGGCGACAAACAGTTTATAGCGTGTTATTCGTCATTTGTTAGCGCGTTATGGCGGTGCGATAATTTTCAACGTGATATTCATTACTGTTAGTGTGTTACTATATCATCGATTTAATTTATCTACCCATGTAGAACTCAAACAAATAACAACGATCACCCATTTTGAAATATATATTGTTCACAAACATGGGAATTTAAAACCCAATAATTTTAAGATAGAAATTATCAACATAGATATCATTAATAAACATAGTAGTTTTGAAATCAAAACCCGGATGTCAATGACTTCCATTGTGAGGAGGTCAATTTGTTACGCCTTACAAATTTTGATGACCACATCACCATAATTTCTTTGCCACTCTTCATCAAACATAAAATGAGGTCTCTCCTCAATTTTCTATAATGGAGGAGCCACTGAAAAACAATGTGAAGTCTTCTACATTGGTTTTATCAAAAAAAGGAATGTTATATATTTAGTATACGTAGATAAACCAAACTACAATTTTAAATGTTCAAAATAAAGAATATAGTTGGTGTTATTTGTCTTCTATTTGCGCGTTCGGCGACGACAACAAATTACAACGTGATATTCGTTTCTTTTAGCGCAATGCGGCGCGACCACGATTCATAATGCAGTACATGCGCGTTCGGCGACAACGACAGTTTACAAGACTCATGACATAGGGTGCAACCCGCACAATGTGGCAACGGAGACAATCACCAACACGCTACTTAAATTTTTTTAGCTTATCAATCCTCACATGATATATTGTATATCGTACGTCTGTTAGTTTTCGCATTCGTAGTATCGATATAATTTGTCTATGACATAATCTTTTGAATATCTCAATTAAATAATAACAAACACACGAATAAGATTAAGTTGGGTTGTCAACGAACAATTGGATTCAGATGGAACTTTTCTTAATCTAAAATATAAGATATTGAATATTCTTAATATAAACGATGGCTTGGTTTGTTAACGATGTGAGCCAAGCCACCTTTTAAATCTCAAATTGGATATTAATTTTTAAAATCAAGATAGACACAATCGAAACAACCTAGAGTCTTGCTTTCATCCCTAACCAGTTTTTACCAATTAAAACCAGTGCCAGATGTTGTCCAATTATTATGGACATGAGGCTTTAGAGTTTGAGTGTTGTTGATTTATAAACATTTTTAAAAATAATATGTATTAATTTCTAAAAATCAAAGCAAAGAGAAGAAACATGGGTAAACGGTTATGTTCATATTCAAGTCAACCTTTAAAAACACATGGTATATTATGCTTCAAGTTATTTTTAAACACATGGTGTAATACGGTTCATACTTTTAGCACAATTTTTTGTTCATGTAAAATTTTAGGATTCGTGGTAAGATGATGCACAAACATGCAGGAGCGTCTTAGGAGTAAATCAAATGAAGTTAAGGCTTTAGGCCCCTATTTTAACGGGCCTCAATTTATAAATGTTTTATGTCATTTGAAATTTGTATAATGCAACAACCATAAGAGCTATATACATTCTAATAAGAACCCAAATTTTAAGTTTGCTATGTACGATTGTAACTAAACTCAAATAAGGGATATATATATATATATATATATATACGTCTTTTTGTCTTGATTCCCAAGGAATAGAAGCAAACACTTAACAATCACACCTGGAAGACGATATTTATTGTTATCTACATGTCATATTAATCATGTCGGAAGGTAGCTTCATCCACAACAAATACACATTGCAACTGAGCAACAAAACCTATGTCAACAACAGAGAAAAAAATAACATTGGCAAATTCTAGGACCGTGGCCCTTTAATTACCCATTTAATTATAGTGTCTTGAAAATAACCAGTTGTAACCAAGTCAAAAGTTTATTTTTCAAACACAATATGAACAAAAAAACATGAAAATCTACTACCCTTATAATTTGAACCCATATTAGGGCAGCTACCTGCAATGTTTGAGGTAGTCAACTACTCAACAACAGGAGGTCATTACAACAATTGTAATCTGGGTGTTTGAGGTGAATAACATCACAAATTGGTCAACATATAAAAAAATTTGAGATAGACACCAAGTACGTTCTCATGTGGACAAAAACTTGCCTACATAAATCATAATATCAAGAAAAGTCACACAATGCTCAACCCCAAATGGACTTGAATTCTATAATCGATCGGTTTGATCCTTTTATGAGCACCCATAAACGTAACTAACTAACTAACTGTAACACCTTGTTAATTATGGTAAAATTTGGGAGAAATTTTTCCGTTTATAAAGAACTGGACTTTGCAGGCCCAGTTAGGCCCGTTAGGCCCATTAAGAGAATTAAGGCCCATTAAAGACCCAATATGTATACTCGATGTTCGGATGAGTTGTTAAAAGTATTTTAAATATTTATTATGTGATCCAAGGTGTTACAGATTGATAAAAGCTGAGTTCGAGCGGAACTGACAAATTACGTTGTTTAATTGATTAACGTGCCGAATAACCGAACGTTATCATATATATGTTGATTCGATGAGTTATGACGATAGAAATATATTAACAAGGATGTTAATATTTGTTAGAAAGTCTGTTCAGACGGTTACAAGTGAAGTACGTGTATAGAAACGCTAAATGACGCTTAACATTCGTATGTCATCGGCAGTGACATAGAGGTCACGAAGACAAGATTAGGGTATCCGGAGATGCCAAATATTTGATCATTGATGATCTGACTGTTAGAAAGGATAGCCGTAGGAATCGGTAAAAGAAACAGTGAATTCAGTAAACGAAACTATTACGTGATATAAATCGAAAAGGACGTATTTAACTATTTGAGATGGTTTATCGACTCTGTGGAGTTATGAATATTTTTCTAAGTGTTCACAGAGAATTACAGTCATGGAGATGTGCTCAATTCGCAAAACAGGTATAAATGAGATTTGCGTCGGATACGCGCTTTATACCGTCCGTTGACCGAATATTTATCATAATATTAATAATCCGACATTTTAAGTGTTATGAGAATATTTTCGAGCATAATACAATATTCCGGTCACGTTGGGATTATTACGATATATTTAAGTGACATTCAGTATTTAACGTGATCGGATATCGCGGTATAATACCTGTATAATAATGTTTTATTTAAAATTGTAGTACACTTTAATTTGTACTACATAATATATATATATATATATATATATATATATATATGAAATCCCTGTACTTGTACAGCTCCACACACAATTGTGTGTGTTTAAGAAAAATCGAGAGAGAAAGAGAGAAAGCGGCGGCTCTCCCTCCGCCCGTCATCAACCACCCGACCGATATCCGGCGACCTTTTCGGGCCGCTCTTCGACCTAGGCCTGCGGCGGCGACCTTCGGTCCATCCAACCTCTCGCTGCTCTCTCTCCCATGTCGACTCTCTCTCTCTCCAATTTGGAGAAATCCAGCCACGACCTCCCTCTTTCTCTCTTGCAGGCGGCGGCTCGAGTGGGGTTTACGGTCCCGGCGGCAGAAACCACTGTCGGTGACAGTGGTGGTGGCGGCGATCGGCGCTACAGGTCCGGTGACCCTCTGGTCGCGACTTTCTTCCGTTCGGCTTCACGGGTCGACGAGGTAAAGCGGGTTTTATACTTTTCTTCTTGTTTCCAGATTCCTTCTTGTTGATAGAACTCCCGATCGTAATTTGCATGCCCCCATTTTGTTCGATTGTCAACAGATTGAGACTGTGATGTTGATATGATGATGATTCGGATCTATAACCGGGGTTGTGGCGGCTCTCCGCCGCCGGACAGCCGTGAACAATGGCTAGAATGGATGATGAGAGTTGATTCATTGCTCTAGAGATGTTGTAGGAATATGCAAACACTATTTTTGAGATGCAATTGTGAAGTTAAGTAACTGTTGAGTTGATTTTGATTGGGTCAGCATTACAAATCGATGGGAGGTTGATGATAGATAGTCTAGAAAGACTTGCAGTTGTGTTTGAAATCTATTTTGTTGAAGATTTGGATCAAATCTAGATATTATGGGTGTTTGGTCAACAAAAGTCAACTAGGTCAAACCCGACACATTCTGGTCGACGAATTTGAAGGGTCAAATGCGGTCAAACCAGAAAACCGAGCATGAATTATTACTCGTGGTGAAATTCTGATTGGAATGGACTACTCGTTCGTTAAAAACGGAGATGTTTAGAATTTTACGGTTAACCGGGTTCGAGTCTGCGTACCGACCGGAGGTATACCACGTTCCTTGTTTTTGTATAAATTTATGTATATCGTATACTCGACATGTGAGGAACGGTTATTGAAAACCAAAGTATTGTTGTATTAGATTAGTAAGCAAATATTAATATTTATATATTTATGTATTATGATTTTATGTAATAATTTAAGAATTCATTAAACTTAAACGATAACCGTTCGAGACTCGAGTGTTATATTATATTTGTTTATCTATTAAAACAGGCCATACGGTTGTATTAAGATAGGTAGGCATACCACCGTATCGGGCACGATCTGTTTTTATAGATAATTATTAGGTAAATACGATCGTATCCGGTTGTAGGCCATATGATTGTATTGGGACATCCAATCGTATCGGGACCTCAATCTACGAACGTATTGTATTATTTAAGGCGCGGAGCACAACCGAGCCTAACCAGTATTATTACTGTGTTAAATAAATTGAACCTATACTTGTTTAGGTAATCAGATTCTTCGAGCTGGTACATCTTTGACAACGTGGTGCCTCTTCGTGCATTTATCATAAGATTATCATATATACACTGTGAGTTCCGTATTATTTCCTTACCTTGTTATATTAACAGTTTTTGAGCCCACAAATGAATCATTGTGGAGCAACAGTTGCGTGCTATATTGGTTACCAAAATTCGAAATATCTAGCATGAAATGTGCAAAATTACTACGTGACTAGTATGCTAGAAATCATTTGGTGCATGTGTTGTACCCCGTAATGTATATATATATTACTTGTCGTGTCTAGTCATTCTATTGCCATTCAGTGTAGCACAAAGAGTTGCAATGTTACAATAGTGTGTAGTTCCAGTAGCATTGTGAAATATTTGAATAACAGGCTACGGATACGGCTCACCAACAACATTCATTGTTGTTGATATCAGTTGGTTTACACAATTTTGCAGGTAGATCAGTAAGATTACCAAGAATAGGTGAACATAATTTCAGCAGCCATTGATCAATAAGCGATATAAGCTGTCTCCATCAAACGATGTCAAGCAATCATCGGGCCCAGTCATTCAGGACACTTCTGCCCTAAGATGCTAATGTTGCAACACTTAATAGTTATGTAATTACTTGTCAAGTGAATTGTGAAACATATTAGGTTGTCTGTACATTAAGTAATAGTTATTTAATATATATTATATTCTGTTGCTTCCGCGTGTATCTGATATTGACAGCCTGTTTTCCACAACACCTCCCTCGCATGCCGACAGGTGGCATGGTGCGGGCGGGGTGTGACAGGTTGGTATCAGAGCCAAAGGTTTCAGCAGATTAGGAAGACACGTAGATTACCTAAGCTCGAACCTGTAACGGGTCTGGGACTAGTATGTAGGGAATTCTGACGCATAGGCACATTTGTGAGTTGGACTGTGTAACGGTAGTTTAGTTCCCCTTGATAATACTTAAGGCATTTTTAGGTCATGAAGGCGGCTACCACGGATTCGCACAAGGTCGGCAGGGGTTAGACCTGATCAACCTAACTACTGAGCCCACAGGTGTGCGAATACGCTGGTGAACCCTACTAAATCGATTAATGCTAAGAGTATTGTCATCTAAGCTAATGTTCCCTTAGGACTTAAGGATTCTTTCGGTGTATACCCGTATGGTCAATTAGCCTGGACGGTTATGTAAGACCTGCGACAGGGGGGCATATCAAGCTTCAGGAACTACGACCAGGGTTAGGAAAACACCTGTATAGTTAGTAGTTAAAAACCAAATTGAGTGGATATTAGGGCGTATGTTTTGAAAAATTTGATTATTTTATGCTAATAATAATTGTCTTATGTGTGCTTACATGTTATAAATTGTATTATATGACTGCGTGCATGCTACTGTTTATAATTGCAATTAGTACTAGAGTTAGTACTTAGAATGTGCCTTATGTGATTACTTGCGCACTATAGTATGATTCAGTAGGAATTGATTTGTTATGAATATGTGTTATGCCTCGTGGTGACATAAATCACTTCTTGAGGTATCTTTGTTTGTTAATAGTTGAGTCGGACGTCTGAAGGACGACCGCAAATGGAATAGGGTGCTTAGCCTGACTAAAATGGAATTGCTAGAGCGAATGGATATATAATATTTGAGAAACATGAATATTTATGAAATAGAATTGTGCACCCATGCGAATTCAGAGACCTATGACTTTATCAGATAAGAACTCGTGTTGTCAGATGGACACACGGAGATGGTCAAATAAGCAAAAGAGTTGTGCTGTCAGTTTCGACATGCAAACGGTGGGTCACAAGGATGCGCAGTGATTGGGTTATATTGATGTTATTTTCAAGATTAATGTGTTTAAATACCTCCTTGCACGTTCCAAGTCGAGGAAAGGCTAAGCAGACCCCTCTTAGATAAATGTACCGCAGCAAGCGGTATGGTTTAACTAGAGACTTTTAGCAAGATTTGCTACGAATAATCTGACAATATGGATTACAAATGAAGATCAAGACAAGAAAGACGGATATAAAGAAGACTTCTGAAGACATACCGGAGCTTAACGGAGGACATCTATAACAACGACATGACAACGATACTCAATCTACTTAACCCGACGGAGCAAAGGAGTCAACGAATCATTCCAACGACAACAAAATGTGGAGCAGCATTGGACGACGATAGCGGATTTATCTTCTCATTCTTGTTCTTCTTCTCTTCGATGCGATCGATCTTATGAAATAAAGATCATTTTGAAATCTCTCTTGTGTAAAGTTGTTACTTCAGATCATATCCGACTCGTGATCTGATCACTTTGTACCATGAGCTCTCTATAGCTGATGGAAGTTCCAGTTTGAAGCACTACCATTCATGGTTGGTCTTGCTAATTTGTCTCAACAGAGGCGACACCATTGGTGAGAGGACTCTGCTTTTTATCATAATGTACGGTATTTTGATTTGTACCGTCTCCTTACTTGTGTGAGTAATATTTAAAATTCAAAAGCTTGGAAGCTGAGACAAGTAAGTGTCTTGATTATCGTGGAGAATCTTCACACAAGTAATAGTCACGTGATCTCAGGCGTTGAAATGTGGCATTAACTTCGTGCGTTTTCTGATATTCTGCTTGTATTCTAAATCTAAATGATAATCCTCTTACCATGTGGTTAGCAAGAATCATATAGTTAGTCTTCACGACGGAGACATGGATTGTCCTGACAGATTTAATTTTCGTGAGACCTTTTGAGGTCGATTTGGTCAATGATTCCGAGGATGAATTGTGGTACAGGATAGCAAGGTCTAGTAGTAAAATTTCTACAGAGCATGACCTAAGGATGGAAAAATTTTCGGAGCAATACCAGAAATGGTGAAGAATTGTTTATGATGCAACCTTAAGTTGGATACTAGAAATGCTAAAAGTTATACAACGTCAAATAAGGATATTGGGCGTACTAGAAGATTCATGTATAAATATGTGTTTGAAGCGTGCGTATTATTTATACACTTCCGAAGGGCAGTGACCCAAAGGTTAAAATACATGTAAAAGAACGTACACGAACCAGGTGATGGTGCATTTCTCATTGTGTCCGAGGTGTGGTGGGATAGCTGCGGTAAGCCCTATATATAAACACCTCTGGCATAATGGTTTACGGCTCCAAAATCAGGTAAGTGTGGAAGATAGGCATGGAGACCACACATTTATAATGATTGACATGCTCTCATTTATGCCAAATTTGAGATATGATAAAGGGATTAAACTGCTAAGTAAAGGTGAAAGAGTTGCCTCTAGAATGGCAAGGATACATCGTCGAGATCAATGTCATTAGATATAACGGTGATGGTTATGAATACGATCTAAAGGTAAATCGATGGATTTGTTTAATGAGAGAATTTGATTGAATTTAGTTGTGACAAAGTGGTCATCTGTTTAAGCGCGTGATCGAATACGTGAAAGGTTTGGATATCCTAGAATGGATTGAACCTTGCAACAAAATGAGAGACTCACTGACTTAGGATTCTGAATATATGGAATATTGAAACTCCTAGTGATTATAAATTCCAGTATGAAAATGTGTGAGCCAATGATGATGTCGGCTAAGACATAAGTCTGTTAAAGGAAATGGTTTGTTTACAAGTTGTGGAACTGATTAAGAGTAATATGATACTTTATTGGGATGATTGCCCATAACTTTTGACGTATGACGAAAGAATATTAGAGACGGCACTCTAAGAGTATAGAGTAAAGGTTTGTCGGTCCAGGTGGATCAGAGTAATCTTACGAGTTCATAAGATTAATAGACTCGTCATGTACCGTGGATACATATATTTTGACCCCTTGCTGAACGCAAAGGAGGGGAGAAACATAAAATAAATTTTGGGTTTATGCATTCATATATTGCCCAATCAATCAGACCAAGATCTATGATAATTCGTGAGTAAGTGATCTTTATCACATGGTGACATTGTGATCTACCAATTACCATGATAATCTCTTCTGATTTCATGTGGTTGTGATCGGGTATTTTGAGCAAGGCATATTGTCTTTATGAACCAAACCTTGTATACGTTTGTACAGGTAAAGATTTGTACATGTATATCAATCATGACAACAGAGATAGTGTGTTTCCAGAACGAGGCACTCAAAGGTATCTATGAGTAGCATTGAAAGTTATGAAATTGGCAAGTTAGTTGATACATTTAGGACCAACTATGAGGCCTCTATGTTTAATGTCGTATATCCGTAGTGCACGACTCGATCGTGATTGAACCCTTCAAATTGGGGATGACTAATCGTTCATAACGAACCAGTCTAACAAAGTGTATAAAGTTTTTGGCTAGTGTAGCCGGTTAACTTGAAAAAGAAAGATTGAAATTATGGAAGGCATCTTGGGTC
The DNA here is from genome assembly GCA_039602395.1 of Deinandra increscens subsp. villosa. Classification (NCBI taxonomy): domain Eukaryota; kingdom Viridiplantae; phylum Streptophyta; class Magnoliopsida; order Asterales; family Asteraceae; genus Deinandra; species Deinandra increscens. The sequence continues at coordinate 27,839,885 of JBCNJP010000003.1, forward strand.
TCCATTGTTGGTGAAGACATATTACATACTTCACCTAAAAAGTTGAATATCTTGATAACCAGCAAACAGATCCCGTGATGGGACATGAGTAAGGGCATATTGATTACTAATAATGATATATATAGATATATATCACTGGTGAAGCCCGGTAAAAATTTCATGTGGTTACGATATTGATACACTTGGTTATCTTTGAACATTGTGATTATCATCAATCTGAGGACCTTGACGAGCACTCACAGTATCCTTGGGAAATAATAATCATGATAAAACATATTGAATTCGGTAAGTCCATGAGATTGACTTTTAGTCAAGAGGACTCTTGTGTGTTTCCATTAATGGAACGATAAAAATAGCTATGAATAGCTTGGTATGACCAGGATACTGTGAGTTGGCATGTCAGTTCTTATGGTGTGGACCCAAGTGTAATGCCTTGGCGAGTTAAAAATTATATGTGCTTTGTTGTGTAATTGTGCTACACAACTTATGTGTTAGACCTAAGTTAGGTTCCCCTAAATATATAGAATTGACCTTTGCGTTAGGACGCATATAGGTTGATGTGACAGGACTGATGGCTAATTATTGGATGTGTTCCGATAAGGCCACAACATTCCCTATGATAGGGCATATGTTTTGAGTCGGTTCCTTAACATGAAATCCTGCAAATTTTCTTTGAAGAATCTGATAATGAGAATGACTCGTCCGATATGTGACTTGTCGCAACTATAGGAATCAGTTACTCGATCAGATTATCAGTAAACCTACGGAGGTGAGGCTGATTAATTCCGCATGTTTCACCAAGTAGGAGTGATGGGAACATAATGCTGATCGGGAAGTAACAGATGATTCCTATGGTTTGATGTCAGAGAAGTTCCTTTTGGTAACACTACAGAGTGGCGATTAAGTCCGTGTGGTAATGAAATCACTTATAAGTATATAGGACGTTCGTGGTAGCGGAGCCGGTAGGAAGAAGACATACGATATTTATACTATGTGGTGGCATCATCACTAGAATGGTAATCGTATTGCCTTGTTGCAATTATAATACGATATACGGGACGCTGTATCAAGACCGAGTGATAATAGCCAATACCACATGGTGAAATATTAAGACGAATTGTCAAGTATGAAGTGATAGTAAGTCCACGCTAACGGCATGTAAGTCCATTAAGTAGTAACATCATAGGAAGACATCATGGGCCACGTGGTGGCACTAAAAGGATAGATGTCCCTTGGAGAACATCTTGCATGATGTGATCCACAAGCGTTAGGTTACTCCCCGTCCTGGTAGGTAGGGCGAATTTCGGGACGAAATTCATTTAAGGAGGGGAGAGTTGTAACACCTTGTTAATTATGGTAAAATTTGAGGAGAAAATTTTCCGTTTATAAAGAACTGGACTTGGCAGGCCCAGTTAGGCCCGTTAGGCCCATTAAGAGAATTAAGGCCCATTAAAGGACCCAATATGTATACTCGATGTTCGGATGAGTTGTTAAAAGTATTTTAAATATTTATTATGTGATCCAAGGTGTTACAGATTGATAAAAGCTGAGTTCGAGCGGAACTGACAAATTACGTTGTTTAATTGATTAACGTGCCGAATAACCGGACGTTATCATATATATGTTGATTCGATGAGTTATGACGATAGAAATATATTAACAAGGATGTTAATATTTGTTAGAAAGTCTGTTCAGACGGTTACAAGTGAAGTACGTGTATAGAAACGCTAAACGACGCTTAACGTTCGTATGTCATCGGCAGTGACAAAGAGGTCACTGAAGACAAGATTAGGGTATCCGGAGATGCCAAATACTTGATCATTGATGATCTGACTGTTAGAAAGGATAGCCGTAGGAATCGGTAACAAGAAACGGTGAATTCGGTAAACGAAACTGTTACGTGATATAAATCGAAAATGACGTCATTTAATTATTTGAGATGGTTTATCGACTCTGTCGAGGTTATGAATATTTTTCTAAGTGTTCACAGAGAATTACAGTCATGGAGATGTGCTCAATTCGCAAAACAGAGTATAAATGAGATTTGCGTCGGATACGCGCTTTATACCGTCCGTTGACCGAATATTTATCATAATATATAATAATCTGACATTTTAAGTGTTATGAGAATATTTATCGAGCATATTATAATATTCCGGTCACGTTCGGGATTATTATGGATATATTTACGTGACATTCAGTATTTAACGTGATCGGATATCGCGGTATAATACCCTGTATAATAATGTTTTATTTAAAATTGTAGTACACTTTAATTTGTACTACATAAAATATTTATTTATTATTATTTTACTTGTACAATTCATACACACAATTTGTGTGTAAAAGAAATCGAGAGAGAGAGAGAGAGCGGCGGCTCTCCCTCCGCCCGTCACCAACCACCCGACCGATATCCGGCGACCTTTTACCGGCCGGTCTTCGACCTATGGCCTGCGGCGGCGACCTATCGTCGTCTCATCTGCAACCGTCATCGCTGCTCTCTCTCCCACTGTCGACTCGTCTCTCTCTTTCCGATTTGGAGAAATCCAGCCACGACCTCCCTCTTTCTCTCTTGCAGGCGGCGGCGGCTCGAGTGGGGTTTACGGTCCCGGCGACAGAAACCACTGTCGGTGACAGTGGTGGTGGCGGCGATCGGCGCTACAGGTCCGGCGACCCTCTGGTCGCGACTTTCTTCCGTTCGGCTTCACGGGTCGACGAGGTAAAGCGGGTTTTATACTTTTCTTTTTGTTTCCAGATTCCTTCTTGTTGATAGAACTCCCGATCATAATTTGCATGCCCCCATTTTGTTCGATTGTCAACAGATTGAGACTGTGATGTTGATATGATGATGATTCGGATCTATAATCGGGGCTGTGGCGGCTCTCCGCCGCCGGACAGCCGTGAACAATGGCTAGAATGGATGATGAGAGTTGATTCATTGCTCTAGAGATGTTGTAGGAATATGCAGACACTATTTTTGAGATGCAATTGTGAAGTTAAGTAACTGTTGAGTTGATTTTGATTGGGTCAGCATTACAAATCGATGGGAGGTTGATGATAGATAGTCTAGAAAGACTTGCAGTTGTGTTTGAAATCTATTTTGTTGAAGATTTGGATCAAATCTAGATATTATGGGTGTTTGGTCAACAAAAGTCAACCGGGTCAAACCCGACACATTCTGGTCGACGAATTTGAAGGGTCAAATGCGGTCAAACCAGAAAACCGAGCATGAATTATTACTCGTGGCGAAATTCTGATTGGAATGGACTACTCGTTCGTTAAAAACGGAGATGTTTAGAATTTTACGGTTAACCGGGTTCGAGTCTGCGTACCGACCGGAGGTATACCACGTTCCTTGTTTTTGTATAAATTTATGTATATCGTATACTCGACATGTGAGGAACGGTTATTGAAAACCAAAGTATTGTTGTATTAGATTAGTAAGCAAATATTAATATTTATATATTTATGTATTATGATTTTATGTAATAATTTAAGAATTCATTAAACTTAAACGATAACCGTTCGAGACTCGAGTGTTATATTATATTTGTTTATCTATTAAAACAGGCCATACGGTTGTATTAAGATAGGTAGGCATACCACCGTATCGGGCACGATCTGTTTTTATAGATAATTATTAGGTAAATACGATCGTATCCGGTTGTAGGCCATATGATTGTATTGGGACATCCAATCGTATCGGGACTTCAATCTACGAACGTATTGTATTATTTAAGGCGCGGAGCACAACCGAGCCTAACCAGTATTATTACTGTGTTAAATAAATTGAACCTATACTTGTTTAGGTAATCAGATTCTTCGAGCTGGTACATCTTTGACAACGTGGTGCCTAATCGTGCATTTATCATAAGAGTATCATATAAACACTGTGAGTTCCGTATTATTTCCTACCTCGTTATATAACAGTTTTTGGCCCACAAATAATCATTGTGGAGCAACAGTTGCGTGCTATATTGGTTACCAAAATTCGTATCTCATGAAATGTGCAAAATACTACGTGACTAGTATGCTAGAAATATTTGGTGCATGTGTTGTACCCCGTAATTTATATATATATCTTGTCGGTTACATTCTAGCCATTCATGTAGAAAAATTATGTAGGGGCCAGTAGCATTGTGAAATATTTGAATAACAGGCTAGGATACGGCTCACCAACAACTTCATTGTTGTTGATATCAGTGGTTTACAAATTTTGCAGGAAATCAGTAAAGATCGTCCAAGTAGGTGACTTTACAGGAAAAAGCGAACAAGTTCAAATAGTTATCAAGAACCTTCGGGCCCATTGACCTAGTACTCTGCATAGATACTAAAAGCAAACTTTTTATTATTATCAAGTGATTGTAAAACTTATCAGGTTGTCTGTAAATAAGCTAATGGTTGTTTAATACATATATTATCTGTTGCTTCCGCGTGTATCTGATATTGACAGCCTGTTTTCCACAACACCTCCCCCGTGCCTGACTGGGTGACAGGTGGTGCGGGCGGGGTGTGACACTAACTATATGACAAAATATAACATATTTAAATGGGTATCAAGGGTATGCCTATATTATACTAACATTGTTACAGAATAACTGTTGGAGCTATGGTTAACTAATTAACTACATGACAAAATATAACATATTTTGATAGGTATTTAAGGGTATGCCTATATTATACTAACATTGTTACAAAATAACTGTTGGAGTCTTGGTTGACTTAGCAATCTAAACCCGATTAAATTTATAATATAGTACCTGAGCAATCTCATTGGTAGCATTCTTTGTCCACAAAGATATTTTCTCCCGGCTTGGTCAGATATTTACAACAACCCACACATATCATCCCAATGTAAATTGTATGTTACAGAGGGTTAATTGTATGTAACTTCTAAAATGTAGTCCATACTGTAGAATCGGGCTACCGAGAGTGGCTAGATAGACCGAAGTCTAGGACGAACTACTCCGATAGGGCGACTACAAGTGAGAGAGAGAACAGTCAGCCTTCGGTCAGGAGGGTCTCGGCTCGGCTGTTATCTGCAAAACAAAGAAACACCGTTGTTCTTGGAGGGCAGGACAGGGAGTCCTGCGACCAAGCTCGGGCGTGAGAATAAGTATGGGTTTCGAGAGATTAAGTGTAATCAAGTCGAAGCTAAGCGCATTGAATGAATCCTAACCTGGTGGTTGGGGTGTATTTATAACCCTCAACCTTTGTCTTGTATCGCCATTAATGCTAATTGCCCAAAAGAGGTAGGCTGCAGTTCTGCGTTTTGGACTGTGCCAAGTTTCTGCAGTATACATTTTGGGTAATCGCATTAAATGTGTAGTCAGGTCGGGTGTCGTCACGCTGACCTGCAGTTGTGTGAGCATTGGTCTGTGGTGTCCGTCTCGGACTTGTCGTGCCCGGGTGTCGGCTACCGTATGTGCCATTTAGCCGACATTGGGCGGATGGTTGGTCGACTCCTTTGTAGTCGACCCTTGATATACATTGTGTGTCGACCCTAACGAGGGCCGACTCTCTTTCCTGTGTGTGTTTGTCGGCCGGCAGGTTGCGAGGCCGACATTCATGACTTGTGTAGTGTTTTGGGTCGGTTGCGTGGCCGACACGGACACACGTCATCAGCCCCCCAGTCCGGTATGTGGTGGTCTGGACATCACTATCGGACTAAGAGGAAAAAACTATCCGTCTGCCTTTAGATTTCGGTGTCGGCCCCGTGTCTTGGCCGACACCTGTCAAATAATGCGTGACAGCTGTGGACACGTGTTGGGCATTTTGTGGGCTTGGGTGACGGTTTGTGATGGGACGGGTGGTAACTCAACCGTCGATTAGGGTTTTTGTCTATAAATACCCTTTTTTACTTTCATTTTTTACTACTACGAAATTTCACTCTCCTTTTACTTCCTTTAAGCAGATCCTTCTGCTTCGGCTTTCGAACCTTTCTTAGTGCATTTGTGCCTCGTCCTCTTCATTTCTACCGGTACGTTTTTCCTTCTCTTGATCTTTATAGTTTCCTTCCTTTCTTCATGGCGCCCTTAGGGATTAGGGATTTTAGATCTTCGCTTACCCAAGCGGAGCTAGATGAGCATTGTGAGCGCTTCGGTATTTTGGATAAACTGGACCCTACCCTTCCGACGTCTACACAGTCTATTAGGAATCCTCCTGATGATATGGTCGGTTTATATACCAAGTCCTTTAGCGTCGACATGTTGAGGATTCCGTTGACCAGATTCTTTATAAATGTCTTGAAGCATAACATGGTCCATATTAGCCAGTTGCATCCGAATGCCATTCTGAGGGTGACCCACTTCGAGGCAACTTGCTGGGCTTTGGGGTCGGAGCCAACATCCGGCGTCTTTCATCGATTTTACCGAATAAACCATCAGGGGGATTGATTTTGTTTTGAGCAGCGTCGGGAAAAATACGAGGACGGGTCTGTCAGCCCTTGTTATCTAGATTGGTTGCCGACCAACCTAAAGGACTTTAAAGATAAGTTCTTTTTCATTTCGGACAAGATTATGGATGTCGACCTTCCCTGGAAGTCGACCAAGGTAAAGAGACGGAAGCGTCCTGAATTGGAGTTTGACATGGAGACGGTTAGGCGGCTTACAGGTCTTAGGCTTCCTTTGAAGAAGTATCCTGAGAGGGTATTGGTAGTGACTGGTTTGAGTCATAACTGGTTATCGACGACGGAGAAACCGTGTTTTACTCTTGAGGGTCGGGGTAATACCCTGTCGCCCTTTTCTTTGACTGTTGGTTTTTCTTTTATTGGTTTTGCTAACCTTGTTTATTTTCTTGTGTAGATATGGATATCCTGGACTTCATTACTTTGGACGACCCGTCTGACGTTATCCAAGGGAGCAAACCACTGAGTCAAGGCGAAAGGAACCCTATTGACAAGACTACTGGTCGTCGGTATGAAGATTTCACCATATCCGACGGTGGTCGGACTCTGATTTGTTCTGCCTTAGGGGGCAAGACGAATGTCCTCGTCGACGAGGAGACTGGCAAGACGAAGAAGGACAAAGTTTCTCGCAAAAGGAAGGCCTATGATGTTTCGGTCGAGACCGAGGGGACCGAGAGCAGCCGTCGGCAAAAACATGTGGCGGTGCGCAGGGGTCTGTCTGCTGGGAAGCAATCGACTAGGCTTCGTGATGAGGCCTCGGATGCCGAAGTCGATATTTTGTCCTTGGGTGGGGAAGATGGAAAGGAGCCGGAGGAGGGGGAGATTTCTCTTACGGATAAGAGAAAAAGACAAGCCGACACTGCCGCGGCTAGTGTAAGTATCTCTCCCTCTCCTCTGCATTGTTCTCGACTATCTGATGATTTTGACAGTTTTGTCCTTGATTTGCAGGCCCAAGGGTCTCAATTTACTGATACTGGTCGGGAGACAGTACTCGACCAACTGAGGCGGTCTGCACGTGCTTCAGGGTCGAAGGATGACCACTTCATCGTGGATGATAGCGACTTCGCTTCATCGCCTGTTAAGGAGATCGATACTAGCACTGCCGGGCAGGTGTTCGTGCCGGACTGGCAGATTACTAATGGCTCTTGGCTTGACTCTACCAGGTTGTGCCGAGAGTTCGCTCGCTTGAGTATCCCGGCTGGTACTCGTCTCGAGCTTGATAAAGAGACGCCGGAAGAGGCCCGTTGAAGGGCGACCTTTAAGCTTACGCGTGCTTATGCTGCCAGCATTGGCATGGTTCGACGCAACGCTAGGCTAGAGAAGAGCGTCACCAGCCTGAAGTCTCGCGTTGCAGCCAAAGGCCGAGGTTGGGAAACTGAAGAAGGAGATCGGCGACCTAAGGATAACATATGCCAATGTTGACCCTAATAAGGCCTCGGCCTTAGAGAAAGAGGTTGCTGATCTCAAGGCTGGGAGGCAGGCCGATGCTGAAGCCATTGCTGCCCTCCAGGAGTCGGCGAGGGAGCATGAGGTTGCCCTTGGTGATCTTCGGAAGCGTTGTGATGATGACACTGCTCGTCACACGGCCGAAGTGAAGGGGTTAATTGCTGATCTCGAGAAGTTGAGGATCGAAAAAGATCGGCTGTCGGATTTGTATAGGGGTGCCCAGACCTAGGCGAAGGAGCTGGGTGATGACTGACAATGGTTTGTCGAGGAGGGCCCATCGTTCATTGTTGGTCGGCTACTTGGCAGTCGGCCCTTCAAGATGAGGCTCGGTAAGCTTCAGAGTGTTGTGATGAGGCGAGGGGCCCATTTGGGTTTTGTTGCCGGTTTCGAGCATGCTGCTGCCAATAAGCCGTTGGCCGAGGGTAAGCATTATAACCCCGACACCGATGCCCAACTGAAGGAAGCGGTCACTGAATATGCTAAGCTCAAGTACAAGTATCTTGACAGCTTGTCTGAGTGCTTGAATAAGACTCGGGCAGAGTTTCAGGTTGTCGACCCCGACGTTGATTATCTGGACGAGGAGCCTTTTGGTAAGATCACGGCTCCTAATGAGCCGAATGCTTCTTTCGGTACCAATCCTGTATAGATAGGTTTTTGTAATATTATTTTGTCTTTCACCCGATTGGGTTGTAATGTAATGCATGTTGGCTTGTTATTGATGAAAGATGTTCGTACTTTATACATTGTGTTTACCGTGTTTATTTCAAAGTACTTGTAATAAGGGACAATAGAAATAACTTTGTTTATCCGAATCGAGAGTATGTTACTCGTTGCTTCGGCTTTATCTTGTGATGGCCGAGTGTAAATGTATAGCGTCGGTAATCGACCTCAATGTTTGGGTCTATTGAATAAAAAGTGAGGGAGTGAGTGAACATTCGTCAATGTTTTTGCTATCGACCTCAATTGCGTGTGATACGAGCGTGTCGGTATCGAATGTATTTAGTCTTATGTTTTTACTGGACTTGTTATGGATGTATGATAATTAAAACATGTTTTTGCGCTTTTTATACCTAGGTTCGACCGAAGTCTTTCGGTCTATGTGGTCCGATCTATGCCCAATGCTCCATGTGTCGGTTGTTAACATGCCGACTGGAAGGGTTGGGAGCGTGTCGGTCACCCACTAATGAGAGCTATGAGAGATGAACGATGGGGCGTTTCCCTGTATAGCCAGGTACGGATAACCATCTTACGAGGACTATCGCTTATGGGATGAGTGCCAGGTCGGTCGGTTACCTATTGTGGTTAGCCGACACGGTTATCTACCCATAGAGTGATAGCTACAAGGTTCTTTAGGCCTTGTTATGAAGTTAGATAAATCTTGTCATGATCGTGTGTAACCGAAATGACTGATATGAGTCTATAAATCATGTAATATGTGATCTACTTATAATCTAGCCAACATTAGCCAGTTACCTTTACCATTATCTACAAGAGGCCAAAGACTGTAGAGACAGGAAACAAAACACAATACACAGACGATCATATATCAAAAAACAGTCACCATAGAACGTATTACTAAACCATACAAACTAAAACATAGAGTAAAAGGCAAATAAGATGCACTCACGAAGATCAAAGCAGAACCATGGCTGAACAAGAATCTTGCAAACCTGCAAACAAAGATCACCCGAAATACATTATAGACCTGCTTTGGAAATCCGTGAGAAATCATGCTCCAACCGAACTTACACCTATAAAATTAACACTGGCTGGACATAAACTGCAAAATTAACAAAAAACATTAGAGATCTGCTTGAGATATCTTTGAGAAATCGTGCTTTGACCGAACATACACCTGCAAAATTAGCAACAAAATTAGTCAAACAAAAACGGATTGGATTAGCAACATATTTTGTATGACGTGATTAATATGTAGATAAGGAATAACCGAATAATGTCTAACCTGTAAATTAAAAATATCTTTACTCATCACAACAGTTTTAGTCATATTCACAATCAAACCCCTTGAACACACATAACAATAATTAAAATACGACCATAACAAAGAAGACCCACTCTATAATCTGACTTGCTTCCAACGTACGCAATCCTAGAGCTCGGTCAAACCTCAACAACCTTCTGTATGGTTTTGAAATGTGCAGATATATTAAATGGATCCAAAAAACACCTTCATATTTCACTGAAGTATGTACTTAGTGCAATCAGTTAAAAGATTTTGCAAAAATTTGTTTAGAAAAGAAGTTGGAGGATGAGGTGAGAATGAGTGCAGGACATAGATTTATAAGTCTATAAACTTAGACAGGAAATCATGAAATCATATAAGCACATCAGCATGTGGGAAACCACAGGTCACAAAACATACAGCGCCTTTGTCATTTTCACAAAACCAATGTTTGAAATAACCAAATATCTATTGAAAGAGCTCTTAAAGTGTTTAGCTTGCTAAGATTCGATTTAAGGTTAGGAGACTTTTAATTCGTTTTAGATAACTAAAATTTGGGTGAAAAACATGATGCAACAATCTTTAATATCTTATAAACATCAAACTCCCTGCTACTTCCTTTTGTATAATATTTTTTTATACAACCTACTGAAATTTATTTCTTTCATATTATGTAGATCAAAAAGCCTCTTACCCTTGTAAATACAGTTAACGTGGCAGTAGAATCTATGTCCCTAAATGGATTTATTGCGGCTGTTGTTGGAACATCGGTTAATATGTAGTTATGTACGATTTATGAAAGTTCAACAATTCATATTATAGCAAATGTGTGAACATTACAAATTAAGTGTGTTTGGCCCTATCTAGATCAAGGTAATCCAATAATAAAATTTTAAAATTTTTGTAGTAACCATGTACAGAACCTGTTTATTTTCTAAATTTAGTCCATTGACTGAATATTAGCCTTTTTGTCATCAACATGGTGGAAACTTATCAGGAAATTGGTTCTTTGATGTTTTATGTACTCATCCCTCTCTATGTACGAATAGTTTTATTGTCTGTTTTGACCATAAATTACTCATTAGCATACCAAAACAATGAAATACCATAAGCCTATTTGGGCAAATGACTTTAAAATTGGTTATGCAAGTGTCTCAACTTTAAACTTGGGGGCTGTTTGGTATAAACTGAAGCATAAGTGCTGAATCATTAAGAATAAGAGATTCTGAATCAGTTAAGAATAAGAGATTCTGAATCAGTTAAGTGCTGTTTGGTTTGATCTCTGAATGGAATATATCTGTTTTTGGTTCCATTTCCTTTTAACAAACAAACATCTACCATCAATCATAAACCCATATCCAACAAGTAAAAATCATACAAAAAACAACATCAAAACATTGAGCATCAACCAATTTCTCCGTTCACATATTCAAAAAAAATCATATAAAACATGTAGCATCAACTAATAAACCATATCGAAGGACCTAATATCACACCACAATCAACAACGATCAAACCTAACCAATACATTCATTCTCATACCAACCTTGATTAAAACTTTGGCCTTTTAAAGTTGAATACCATAGGTAATTTTACATGGGAAGATATATTATTATTTGTAGTCCTGCGTTATTTATTTCACTATGAGCAGGTTATATACAATTGCTTTTCAACAAACTACGAAGGCTTAAAGTTGCAGGCTTATTCATTATTAGGACTTTAAAGGTTTCTCATATGATCAGTAGTTCATCACTATAGTCGCAGTTCATCACTATAGTCTGATGTGGATAAATTAAATCAACATCTAAAAAAACCCTAGATTTTGAGAAAAATAAAATTTAGGGAAAACTATATTCAAGAATGAATAACAAACTTCAAGCATGGATACAACTACAAATGACTGATTTAGAGCATAAAAACACAACAATTTGTAGGAAATCTATAGATTTTGAACAAAACCCTAAAAATACTTACTTGGAGAAAAGGGGGGCTGCTGCAGCGATAACGTCGGAGAAGGAAGGAAGGCCGGAGAAAGGGGGCTGTCGTCGCCGGACAGCGAACGCCGGCGCCGGCGCTGTGGCGGTCGGCGGGGATAGTGGCTGAGGTCGTCCGTCAGTCGCTGGGAGGGAGGCAGCGTGATTTCTTTTTTTTTGATTCTGATTGAAATAAGCCAACTTTTAAAAGCTTATTGATTAAGTTATTTTTTTTAGATTAAGAGGTTTGAACCAAACACCCCTTAACGAAATATCTGACCGAATAATACAATATATTCAGTTTAGACCTCAATAAGAGGGAACCAAACAGCCCCTTGGTTATATGCGTCCTTAAGACTTTGTGTTCACTTGAATGCTTGGATTTGTGTTCATTTTTCTTGACATATTTTTTATGTGAGATTATCCAGCAAAATATAACTTATAGGTATGCAAAGAAAAGGACCGTAAAATAACTGTGTAATCTCACATATTTTAGTGTCTGTTGGGTGTCGAATCCAACAAATAAAATAATAATAAAGTGAACCTACGAAGACGCACTAATAATAGTTTAAGTGGAAGTAGGGTTCGTGTCCTCAGAGATACGAATTAACTAATTACACCATAAACGTTAAGTACAAGTATGGTTGATTATGAAGCGGACGGGGGTTATAAAATGCAAGTAAAAAAAGTAAAAAAAGTAAAAAAAATAGAAAAGTAGACAGAATGCTCGAACGGGTATTTCGATATTCGTCGCGGCCGTTTTAAGCTGCTGTGAAAAATATATTATTATATATATATATATATATATATATATATATATATATATATATATTCTTTTTATTTTTTGCAGTTCTTGCTTGTGAAAAAATGACGAAGAAAAATGTAAACAAAGTAGTAACAAAATTTAAAATACGTTAATAAAACAGTTTCAACACAAGGGCATTTTTATAGTTTGACTCGGCTTATGATCATCAACGATTATGATGCAATGATTTTGTTTATAAATGGTTTGTATCAATTCTAGACATCAAGCCGTTCTGACGTCCACTCTATCTAATGTCTAACCAAACGTCGTTCGTTGATTAAAGCCAACCCGTTACTCTAAGCTCGAGTCATTCTGATCTTAGTGTGCGGGTTGTGGTGATAGAAGAATCGATTATAATCAAACACACACGCTGTTTGGTATGCTCAACTAGATTGTGTGATTCTATAATAAGCTTGAATTCATAGACAAACCCAAACTATTATTTGTTCCTTTATCAAGATTAAACACTTTTTAGGGCTATAAATCTTGAAGAACTATATTAGAAAAAATTAATAAGTCGATCAAGTTTATTAACAATCTAATATATCCGGAAAAGATTCCGGGTTTAAGACCCAGAATCAACACAAACAAACCATTCAATACAATATCTCATAACCGTTTCACGTAAGCGTTCGAATCAAACCAAATAAACTTAAACCCTAAATGTTGGAACTAATGTTTTTAGCCAAGCATAATGGCTGTCAAAATCAAAACTAGATGAAAGAAAAGAAACTATAAACTCACAGAAACTTAAAAAGGATCGAAATCCTTCAAAAATAATCCAAGTTGCTCTTCTATTTTTCTCCTTGTTGCTTCTCTCGAGCTCCTCCCATCCCCAAAGTTGAGTTGTCTCCACTTAAACCCAAGAATCCCCCAAGCCACCGTCTCATCTACCCAATGGGTGAATTTTCATTTTCTTTCTCTTTTGCTTCTTGCGTCCGTCAGTTGCTATCCTCATAAGAGAAGGATGGAGATATTATAAAAGATTTCTATCTCTGCTACAAGCCATCACCAAATCAAAGATTAAGATTTTACTAATCCAAAATATTCTTTGATTCCTGCCACACTCCACCGCCTAAGTCTTCCAATAGATGGTTTCTTTTCTTTTTTTTTTCATTTCATTTAATCTTATTGAAGCTCTCGGTTCTAGCCCAAACTCCATGGCCAATTCTTTTGTTTAATTTGTGTTTTAATCCAAAAATTAGTAACCCATGAAGACATCACGTGAGCTCTTTTTAACTTCCATTTTTTTTAATTTGCTTGGCCCACAATTTAATTACTCTTAGAAAATGAAGTATTTGTCTTCCCAGATCCTTCAAATGCTCTCTAACATTCATTGTCATCCCTCGTAACCGCTTGATGCTTACAAAAATATTAAAAACAAACCAAAGTAGACTCTATTCCACCAAAACAAGTGTTATGCATAATAATATAATATGAATACGATAAATGCTTAATATGCAACAAAAATGAATGCTAAAATGCTAATAAAAGATGCCTAAAAATGAAACTAACAAATCTCCCCAAGCTTAAACCATTCCTTGTCCTCAAGGAAGTCAAGAATTAGAATAAACTAAAGCATAAAGATTGAAAACAAAACGACACACACGATACAATATTATCCTGCACCCTTCTTGTCCCGAATAAGATTATGAGCATGAAATCATATTGTTACGTTAACTTCGATCGACATGCGTAGACAAAGCTTTCAAGATTTTTATTGACAACACGTATCCAATTTGCCAGTTATGGTCCTCTAACCTCATAATCTAGATTTGTAACTTCGTTTCTTAAGCTTAAGTACATGATGTTGTCAATTAATTAAGTGTGCCAACACCTCTCTTCACACGGTGGAAACCTTCCTAACCTCAAGGATTATAGAGAGCAAGTGGTCAATTTTTTCACCACAAATTATTACAACAAACATCAAAAGACAAGAGATAGAACAACGAACGATATACATGGCCAATTTTTCGCCATAATTTATTCTTATTTTTTTCTTTTCATTTTTTTTCTGCTTTTCTTTTTCGTTTTTTTTTTTTTTGCTTTCGGGATCGGCTTTGGGATGATCCTTACAAGTTGACTCATACTGGACTGAATCGAAATACAAACAAGGCTCTCAACCTATTTATGCTAGGTCTCGGTTTCCTTTATGTGATCCGATCGGCATTAGGCACATATAGTTTTATCATGTTTTCGTATGTGGTAAATCTAAGACTATGAGGCACTAGCATAACGGGATACGTATATCTTTTTATTACTATCTTTCTTTTCTAGCATGCGGGCTATCACTAACATAACAATGTACTATCATTTTTCATGCTGCTCCTACAAAACTCTCCAAGATAATCGGGATGCAAATTTTTTTTTTTACTTTTGTAATTTTTATGAATGAATGCAACTATATACAACCTAAATGAAATGCAAAAATAAAGACGAGCAGGAACAATACTATGCATGCAAATTTAAATGCAACTAATGCAAAAATATAAAATAAAATGAAAAGAAAATAAGAAAGTGGAACTAACCTCTCCCCAAGCTTAAAATGACGCAGTGTACTCAAGGCATGGAGGAGAGTATGCAAAATCTACTCTTGTAATGACAGGGACGACGACTCGTGTAGGTTGTTCCATAATGATGAAAGCAATGAGGATGGTGGTCGATCGGAGATGTCGAAGGAATTGAAGGTAAGGTGTGAAAGGAGAAACATGAGGGTTTTTTTTTTCAACAGCCCCAAACGGCCGTTTCAGGACCCTACGCGACCGTGTTGAGGTTCTGGTTAAAACTAAAAAGAATCGAATGAACAACTGGGGTTGCCTCCCGCACAGCGCCTTTCTTTAACGTCTTTGGCTAGACTTTAACCTCGTTTCATTCAATCTGGTGCCTGCGGAATAAATGGAAGAAGTTTTTGGTCAAGATATGACAATTCTTTTTTCGGTGCATTGTACCTTGCTTTCTTTTGCACATTCATGAATAGTAGAACCTCCATCGACTCCTCCCTAAGCTTGTACTGTTCAGTAGGTTGTTTTGAGACATCTTCATCGACATTTATATTTAACGCAACCTCTTTGCAATTTGAAGGTAATGTATTTCCTACATTTCGAAATGTCTCCATTACCTCTTTGTCTTCTCTTTCTCTCTTTGCACTTTGTAGTCTTGAGGGAAATGGAGGAGTGACGACTTTTACTTCACTTTCTACTGGCTTTGGTACGTCTCTCACTTCAACTAAAAGTTCTTCTTCATCGTCCTCTTCTTGTTCGTGTTTACTAGGGCCATCATAGGTCTCCAGAGTTTGAAAGGTAATGGCAGAATTATTGTGCTTTGGGTTCATCTCGGTTTGCACACATAATTTACCTTGAAACTCTATCTTGCTTACCGAGCTAGCAAGTTGAGCTATTTGCTGCTCCAAGTTCTTGATGCTAGCTTTGGCCTCTTGTTGAAACAACTGAACGCTCACGGCTAAGCTTTTCACAATGTCTTCCAAGGACATGCTTGTGCTACACGGTTGTTCTTGTGCTGGTGGGTGTTGTTGGTTTGTCATTTGGAACGAAGGTCTTGAAGCTTGAAGCGGTGGTTCCGCATCTTCGGTCTTCGTAAGATGCATTGCCACTTCCTTAACTTCCCTTGATGTTTCAACGTACCACTCTTCTTGTTGTGACCAATGTTTTGTATCTTCAGCAATGGATGCGATCAATGCTCTAATTTGAGTTGGTGTTTTGTCAAGTAAAGCTCCTTCACTAGAGGCATTGATCACTCTCCTTTCCAATGGTGATAGGCCTTCACAAAATAATTGAAGAAGTTGGGGCTCAGATATGCCATGTTGTGGGCATCGAGCACACAACCTGTTGAATCTTTCCCAATATGCATGTAAAGCTTCATTCTTTGCTTGCTTAATCCCGATGATTTCTTTTCGTAAGCTCGATACTTTCACCTGTGGGAAGTACTTGTCCAAGAATAGCTTTGCGAGATCATCCCAAGTGTTTACCAACCCCGGTGGTAAGTAATAGAGCCATTCTTTTGCTGAGTCCTGGAGAGCAAAGGGGAATGCCCTAAGCTTGATTTGATCTTCAGTTACATGGAGTGGCTTCATTCCAGAACACACAACATGAAAATCTTTTAGGAACTTGTAAGGGTCTTCATGATCTAGACCTCGAAAATAAGGCAATAGATGAATGAGACTTGATTTGAGCTTAAAGTTCTCCATGGCAGGATAGTTGATGCAAAAAGTTTGTTGGGTGACATCGTGAGATGCCCACTCTCTAAGAGTTAATCCATTTGCCATGATAGTGAGTGGTGTACCTGTACTAAAAATATCTTGGCATAAAGTTGTTACAATTGGCGTATACCTGGCAACGGCGCCATTTTGTTGGGTGTCGAATCCAACAAATAAAATAATAATAAAGTGAACCTACGAAGACGCACTAATAATAGTTTAAGTGGAAGTAGGGGTTCGTGTCCTCAGGGATACGGATTAACTAATTACACCATAAACGTTAAGTACAAGTATGGTTGATTATGAAGCGGACGGGGGTTATAAAATGCAAGTAAAAAAAGTAAAAAAAAATAGAAAAGTAGACAGAATGCTCGAACGGCTATTTCGATATTTGTCGCGGCCGTTTTAAGCTGCTGTGAAAAATATTTTATATATATATATATATATATATATATATATATATATATATTCTTTTTATTTTTTGCAGTTCTTGCTTGTGAAAAAATGACGAAGAAAAATGTAAACAAAGTAGTAACAAAATTTAAAATACGTTAATAAAACAATTCCAACACAAGGGCATTTTTATAGTTTGACTCGGCTTATGATCATTAACGGTTATGATGCAATGATTTTGTTTATAAATGGCTTGTATCAATTCTAGACATCGAGCCGTTCTGACGTCCACTCTATCTAATGTCTAACCAAACGTCGTTCGTTGATTAAAGTCAACCCGCTACTCTAAGCTCGAGCCGTTCTGATCTTAGTGTGCGGGTTGTGGTGATAGAAGAATCGATTATAATCAAACACACACGATGTTCGATATGCTTAACTAGATTGTGTGATTCTATAATAAGCTTGAATTCATAGACAAACCCAAACTATTATTTGTTCCTTTATCAATATTAAACACTTTTTAGGGCTATAAATCTTGAAGAACTATATTAGAAAAAATTAATAAGTCGATCAAGTTTATTAACAATCTAATATATCCGGAAAAGATTCCGGGTTTAAGACCAAGAATCAACATAAACAAACCATTCAAAACGATATCTCATAACCGTTTCACATAAGCGTTCGAATCAAACCAAATAAACTTAAACCCTAAATGTTGGAACTAATGTTTTTAGCCAAG
The DNA here is from genome assembly GCA_039602395.1 of Deinandra increscens subsp. villosa. Lineage (NCBI taxonomy): Eukaryota > Viridiplantae > Streptophyta > Magnoliopsida > Asterales > Asteraceae > Deinandra > Deinandra increscens. The sequence goes on from JBCNJP010000003.1 coordinate 27,857,823, forward strand.
CATAATGGCTGTCAAAATCAAAACTAGATGAAAGAAAAGAAATTATAAACTCACAGAAACTTAAAAAGGATCGAAATCCTTCAAAAATAATCCAAGTTGCTCTTCTATTTTTCTCCTTGCTGCTTCTGTCGAGCTCCTCCCCTCCCCAAAGTTGAGTTGTCTCCATTTAAACCCAAGAATCCCACAAGCCACCGTTTCATCTACCCAATAGGTGAATTTTCATTTTTCTTTCTGTTTTGCTTCTTGCGTCTGTCAGTTGCTATCCTCATAAGAGAAGGATGGAGATATTCTAAAAGATTTCTATCTCTGCTACAAGCCATCACCAAATCAAAGATTAAGATTTTACTAATCCAAAATATTCTTTGATTCCTGCCACACTCCACCGCCTAAGTCTTCCAATAGATGGCCAATTCTTTTGTTTAATTTGTGTTTTAATCCAAAATTTGTAACCCATAAAGACTTCACGTGAGCTCTTTTTAACTTCCATTTTTTTTTAATTTGCTCTGCCCACAATTTAATTACTCTTAGAAAATGAAGTATTTGTCTTTCCATATCCTTCAAATGCTCTCTAACATTCATTGTCATCCCTCGTAACCGCTTGATGCCTACAAAAATATTAAAAACAAACCAACGTAGACTCTATTCCACCAAAACAAGTGTTATGCAAAATAATAAAATATGAATACAATAAATGCTTAATATGCAACAAAAATGAATGCTAAAATGCTAATAAAAGATGCCTTAAAATGAAACTAACAGTGTCTAACTCATAAAAGTCAAGCTTCATGAACTTATAATATTTGCACAAGGCACTTAAAACTAAACACAAAGAAATGCAGGCACTTCAAGCTCATAGTCACTACACGATTAATAAAGTTTCAATCTTTAATCTCAACAGTAACCATAAAAGTTATAAATTACAGAAAAAAAAAATTCTTCTAATACTAAAAAGACAGAGAGGCTTAATATTTCAAACTTCTTAGAAGCGTCTGTGACTGTCTACCACTAATAAAACTTACACGATTCTACCACAACCTTTCACTTATTTCTTTGATTACTTCCTATTTAATGTTACATCTATTTTATGTTAGTTTATTGATCATATACTCCGTAGGTCTACAATAACCCTCTTGTGCAAGAGCAAAATATGACATACACCTTTGTAATCAAGATTAACCTGGAAAAAAATCTATGCAATTCTTTCAACATCCCTAGAGATAAAATAGAGATAAAACAAAGTAGAAAGATGAGCATGCCTATCTTTTTTGATGCAAAAGATGTTAGTATTCTGCTAAAACTACAAAGAAAAGAGAAGCCTAAGTTCTAAAAAGTAAAGAGAAGCATAAGTTTACACCTCTAGGCGCCAAAAGGTCCTTGATGTCATGCAATAAAACTCAAAGTGGTTAAACTCCAATCTTGACCCATGTGCAAAAATCACCTGATCTTACTCTATCACAAATAAGTAACACCCTGTTAATCAGTTAAGTCAAAAGGTTTTAGAATGGTTTTATAGTATATCAATGAAGTATGTTCCAATAAAGTTATGATATTACACAACTTCTGTAGAGTTCTAAAAGCTAAAAATGTACTATGGGACCTTGAAATATAACAAAAAAAAAAACAGATAGAAAAGATTGTGTTACATAAGTCTTGTATATGAGCATATCTCAGAACTCTATCATTATAGTAAGTGAACAGAATTTTTAATACCTTCCCAAGCCCTTTGATCAGGGACATTGAAGCTAAAAATTGCCTTTAGCCCATGGGTAGGTTCATAAATCATAATGGTTGTGGAGAGCTACAAGAATGTTGCAAACAATATAGTTGAGCTTTCACACTCCATGTATGAAACGTATAATTTAACCACTTTTTATCAGACAATTCAAATACAGAAATGAATACAGAAACTTTATATATAAGAGTAAATTGAATTGAATACCGAAACCAGTAAATCAAAACCTAGAACAAGTAGCAATCGAGAAATGAACACACCTGTTATTTAATCGACTTCAGCCGCAACAGGAATCCTCTTGTGGGTTAAAATGGAACCCTAGGTTTTAGGCTGTTGAACTGAATGGACGACGGGAACTTTTCGTTTTCAACCAAATGTATAGATTCAGTAGTGCGATATACTGGGGTAGATCAGAATCAGTATCGATGAATAGTGGGTAGATCTGAATCAACTAAAGATGAAAGAGGGTAGATATGAAGAGGATTTGAACAAACATAAATCGATGAAGATGATTAGAAATCAGGAAACCTGCTGTGATTTTATACACTTCAACCGGCTCAATCCTCGTCAAAAAAATAATCCTATCAATGAGCAATCCGTGTGAAACGATGAGAGGAACCGTTAGATTAGGGTTCCAAATGAGAGGACCGTCAGATTTGTGTTTTCTTCATCATCATGCATGGATAAGGCATCTGTGAAAAGGAAAGGAGAAAGATGACTGTGGGTTTACCGGAAATAGGGAAAGGAAGGAAAAAGAAGTCTGTAAGCCAAGCCGATGGATGTCTTATCCCTAGGGGTGTTAAAAAATATCCGAGTCCGAATTATCCGAAATTCCGTATCCGAATTATCCGAAAATTTCGGATATCCGGAATTTCGGATATCCGAAACTCGGATATCCGAAAATTCGGACTTGGACTTAGACAAGAATTTACAAAATTTTTGGAAGTTTCGGATACCCGGTATCCGAAAATTTAAATAAATTAAAATAAATTTTATATTAAAGAAATAAGAAATTATTGAATACTTGGACTATGTTTATTTGTTTTATCGTTTTTTAGGTCGAACTTATGTTTATTTGTATTTGAAGACTTGGACTATGTTTATTTGTTTTATCGTTTTGTCGTTTTTTTGGTTAAATTGTCGTTTTTTTAAAAAAAACTGGATTTTCGGATATCCGTTTTAACTATCCGAGTCCAGTCCGAAATTTCGGACTTGGACTTGGACAACGAAAACTGATATTCGAAATTTTCGGATACCCGAAATTCGGATATCCGAAATTCCGGGTATCCGGTTTTGAACACCCCTACTTATCCCCCACCCTCCACGCGCATGAATCGCTTGTAAATCAAACTTTAACAAGTTGTACATTTTAAACTTTAAGGTTTCATGCTAAAGACATTTGTACATAAAGCATTAGTAGGTTGTACCTCTTAAAAGTTCAACAATCAACATTTTCTCTCTAATATACATATATATATATATGTATATATATATATATATATATATATATATATATATTGTAAATTAAATAAATTTTTTATTCAAGAGAGCCATTTAACGGCTAGAAAGAGACTGAGAAGTGTGCAAACCGATCGGCGTTAGGTAGTTTCAATTCCAAGGTTTCGCCGATGCCGATTGAGTGGCGGCGGTGTTGCCGCTGAGGATTTTGGCACCGCGGCGAGTATGCCGCCCCACTCTGTCCGGCCTTAGTAGCACCCTTATATGTATATGGTCTTTTATTTATGGCAGCCATCATATTACCATTTTGAAGGATCTCCATAATTAAGAATAGGAATGTTGTGGATCCATTCGAAGTACATTGGATACGGTTCGGTAAAATATTTAGTGCCATGGAATTACGCCTATAGTAAATTTAACACGAGACACATTTATTTCATTTTAAAGGCCAATTGCAATGGCTTTAGGTTGTAGGTTGTACTAAGCAACTAAGAACACGCTGCAATGCTCGGGTTTGAATAAAGATGGAAGAATTAGAAGCTCAAATTTACAGACCAGATAATTAATAACACTAGAATCTAGATGGAGGGTTTGCATCCCAAATCTTTGCGTTTGAGAACTTGAGATGCAATTAATAATTTTTGTTCTCCATGTTTCAAATACTGTTTTTTTTCATTGTTCATAATGTCGCCGCTACGCTTGGGCAAAATACTTGTCTTAATTATTTATGAAGTTTAGGTTTATTTGCTATTAGATTTTTTAGTATCTCGTTTCCTTCTCCAGGTTTTGATTTATTTTTTGTTAGATTTTTTAGCACTCCAAGTTAAAGTTAAAGCTTGCCAAGTTTTATGTTTTATGACTTATGACAAGTATTAGGTTTCACATTGTTAGACTTTGAGATTTTATAATCATTCTAACTTTATGCTATAAAATGTGTTGCTTTTTTTTTTTGTTGTAACCAAAATGTATTGGTTGAAATGGTTCATTAATGGATCTTGGATCAAGGTAAATAGATGTAAACATAATGGCTCCTTTCAACTTTTATTATGCATGTAATTTAGAATCATCATACTATGTGTTAAGAAATAACTTTAAGCTTAAGATCTAGAATGTTAATAAGTGTTCTTAAATTGATCATTTTGCTAAATGGATAAGTGATGGATGGTTGTATTTGAATTTTTATGATGACAAACATTGTTGCTAGGGGCCATAGCGGTGATGGTCATGGTGATGATCCACTAGAAAGATGCAACCCATGTTTCGGCTTTGCAGCGAGTGGTAAGAAACTATGCCATTTTTTGTTTAGTTGAATTATATTTTTTACTAATAATTGTAATTAGTTTTTATATTTTTACTAATTTGTTTACTTGTATTTTTTTAATTCATTCACTTGAATTTGTAGGGAGATTTAGAAAACGGGGCGAGATTAAGAACAAGGGTTGTGAGGATGATGCGTGGGAGGAGGAGAAGCTAAACGAGGATGATGAGTGGGAGGAGGAGAAGCAAAACGAGGATGATGAGTGCCCCGACTAAATTATCCTTATGTTTTATTGCAATAGACTTTTGTCATTTTTATTTGTTATCTTAATATGTTTCGATTTATTTGTAATTTGAATATGTTGTTTACATTATTAGCACTTTGATATGAAACAACGATATGTTGATGTTGCTATTGTGGATTCAAGATTGATGATATTGTCAACTTGGAAAAACTTGAAATAGAAACATGTTTCCACCTCGAAAAATATCCGGGTGGGAAACTGCATTTGTCGGGGTTCAAACCCGGGCCTATAGGCTATAAATATAATATGGCCAGAACTGGTTAAACATATTAATATTGAAATAATTTCCGTTCTCACGGGCTAGCCCAGCAGGTTAATCTTGTGATTTTCTTTAATAGGTTGCTAGTTCTAACCCTTGCAAGTGGCAACAATATAAATATTTTTTTAACATGTCCAATATAATGAAATATGACTAAATCATACTTATAGTCACATGTTTAATTAATTTATTATTATCATAATTCATATTTAGTCACACATCAAATTGCCATAGAACGAAATATGACCAAATTATACTTATAGTCATATATTTTATTTATTTATCATGACTAGAATTCTTCTTTAGTCACACATCAAATTGTCATAAAATGAATATGACGAAATTATACTTATAGTCATATATTTGATTTTCATATATCATGACTAGAATTCGTCTTTACTCACACATCAAATTGCATAAAATGAAAGATGACCAAATTATATTTATAGTCACATATTTTATTCAACTATCATGACCAGAATTCATCTTTAATCACACATCAAATTGTCATAAAATGAAATATGACCAAATTACACTTATAGTCACATTTTTTTTTCCATTTATCATGACTAGAATTCATTTTTAGTCACACATCAAATTGTCATAAAATGAAAGATGACCAAATTATACTTATAGTCACAAATTTTATTCATTTATCATGGCCGGAATTTATCTTTAGTCACACGTCAAATTGTCATATAATGAAAATATGACCAAATTATACTTATAGTCACATTTTTTTTTCTTCATTTATCATGACTAGAATTCATCTTTTGTCACACATCAAATAGTCATAAAATGAAAGATGACCAAATTATCTTTATAGTCACATATTTTATTCATTTATCATGACCAGAATTCATCTTTAGTCACACATCAAATTGTAAGGATCGAAATGTCTCCTCACGCGATATCAAGTCTATAAATCACCGAGCGGAACTCGGTGACTATAGATGATTCAAGAATAAATAATTAAAGCAATAAACAATCAAAAAAAGTAATGAAACAAACAAACCGATTGATTGAATGAACTTGAATAATCACCTTTGGTTGCTACACAAAAGTCAAAATTCTCACTAGGAGAATTTCGTGAATCACCACTTCTAAACCCCAATCAACAACCTTTACATGTGACTCACCTATTCATTTTATAGGAAAACCTAAACTTGATAAACAAGACATCAAAATTCGGCCCACCATACCAATGTTCGACCGGACCCACTAACCCATACAAACCCAAAAACTCGTTAGCCCAATTACACTTATAAACAAACCCACAAGAATATCTAATGCAAAAGCCTCATTTTAAAGGTCTCTACAATCTTCCCCTAGGCTTTAGCATTAGATAGTTGTTACATTCTGAACTTCTTCGATAGCTCCATAGTAGAGGCATCATACCACAACTTCTCTTCAACAATCTTGGCCACTGCTCGAGTATAACACTTGGCATATTCTTCAGTCTCTGAAGAGCTTTCAATTTGATTCTTGTATAACACCAGTATGTCCTTTTCATGAAACCTCAGTAAGTCGTGAACTTCTATTACACTCATCGTCTTCGATTTGCAGATGATTTTTGCTTCACCTGTATAACTACTGTATGCCCAGGTCTGGAAGTCATCTAAGCAGCCTTCAAGATGTCTCATTGGTAGAGGGATGGTCTTGGTTTTCTATGTTGGTGGATACAGTACGTTAGTGAAATTTTTCATTGAGTCAAACTTGAAAACACCTCTGTACTTCTTGGTATATGACCTCTTGTGCGGAAAATCATCAAACTTCTTAAACTTGCTGAGCACTGCATTCCTCAGTTTCTTATAGAAGTGATTTGCATAATCATTCCTTGATGGATTGAAGAAAGGTGCCTTATACAACATTGTCAGATCCACAGTCGTCCAAGAATAAAATTGTGTCCAACACTTGTAATATTCCAATGGACACTGTCCTTTCCTCCACACCACAAACATGTGTTTTTCTCCATCGAACATCCAGGACTTTACATCAGAAGTAATTCCTCTTTTATCATGATAGTGCTCACCTAGCTGAATCAGGTACCTCTCAGGAAGATGAGCAAAAGTCTGTGCATCCCAACTTCCATCAAACTCAGAAGCAGGTACAGTCATGTAATCTCTATCCAATGCAATAGGATCAGCAACAACATCTTTCAACATTAGAGCCTGTCTAAAGTTTTCTTCAGTCAATACAACGACGATGCCTTGAATCTTTGCTATGATCTGCTTTCCATCATCCGAAACAAAAGCACTCTTCTAGAACTCTTGATGCATCCTCTTGCAGATAACAAGATTTGCAATGAGAGCATAGTGCAGACAGCATCTCTTCAATCCTTCAATCCTTCAATCATGGACTTGTACTTTTCTTTATACTCAGCAGCTGGATCCAGTAAGTATGCAACTGTATTGTGATCCTTGATAAACTCTAAGTACCTGCACTCACAAACAAATATAAAATCCAAAACAAACAGAAATTCATTAGCCATAAGAATTTTTCTCTAAAAACAGGCAGCATAACGGCTTAAAAATAGAAAAAAACCATTTGAAACACATCATCAGGTACCTTTTCGATCGAAAAACTAGGTCTTCGATCGAAAAGCATCCTTCCGATCGAAAAGTCCGACTGTTACCAGGTTCCCTGATCGAAAAGCTCAAGTTACCGATACCACCGATCGAAAAGCTCATGCTTTGATTGAAAAGCCTAGGCTTTGATCGAAAAGCATAAGCTTTCGATCAAAAAGTGCCAACATCGATCGAAAAGTCCCGATTTACTGAGAATCTTCGATCGAGAAGCACCAGGGCCGATCGAAAAGCTTCTCAGCCTAATCGAAAAGCCCCTGTATCGATCGAAAAGTGCCTTCTTCTTCCTATCAAACCTGCAACTTTGATTAATAGACCAGATACGAGTGTTTTCACACTCGATTTCAATCTCAAACACATCCAAATCAGATTTCCTTCCCGTACCTACCAAGAACAGTTAAAAACTAGCACATACCCGACTGTGTCCTTAGCAGGTCTAGCGGCTCGCTTCAATCGAGTTGCCATAGCTCCTTAGAACTCAAAATCAACACCATATAGATGTCTAATGATGAAAACCGACCACCCTGGTGGTGTCGGATGATGAAAATCGATGGTGGTGGTGGTGATTTGTAGAGGGGCAGTGGCGGCGGTGATGAGGTAATGCAGGGGTGTTTTGATGGTGGTTTCCGGCGAGGAAGGTGGTGATGGTGTCGCAGGGAAGAGGCGGCGGTGGTGGTGGCATCAGGTGGTGGTGACCGACGATAATGGTGGTGAGGGAGTTAGGGTTTGCGACGAGAGGAAAGCAAGAGAGGGGAAAAGTGAAAGGGGGAGGAGACCGATCGGTCTCTTACCCCATCTCCAATTTTTAAAACAAAGTTTCACAAAGCCCTTCCCCCAACTTTTGAGAATTTTACCCTTTGAAACAAATACTTTAACAAAAACACATTTTTATTAACTTAACCACCAAATTATCAAAATTAAACTCGTTCATTTCCGAAAGCTTCCCCTAAACTCAAGCCCGAGAGTTTTGCGTCTGCCAACTTTTAAAAAATAAATAATTACTTAATAAAAATAATTAAATTATCTACCACTTAACAAAACTGAAATTTGCGTGAGAAGGCATATTAGGGATCAAACCAGATAATTTGTGACTGAGGAACCCTTTTCAGCTTCAGTTACTTCGCGTGTTCAGGTGATTGCCGGTATTTTGGTCCAACTTTAAACTCGTGCCGATTTCGCTTACTGAGGAAGTTTCATCACATAATTTATCTTTTAACGTTTATTAATTATGAACATCTATCCAGGTCACACAAAACCAGTAAAAAAAATTTAAAAGCACACAAATTTAGAGGAAACATCAAGATGTTTATTTTATATCTTCCCCTTGCTTTTAGATTTTTTTTGGAACACAAACTGAAAACAAAGACACTATTCTTTTTTTTTAATAATTAATGATTAGATAGAAGTTGTCAGACTACTCATCAAAGGCTATCATTCGGAGGCCTTTGAGACACATTTCAAAATTAGCACTGGGGAGGGGTTTGGTGAACATGTCCGCCACATTGTCATCCGACTGCACCCGTTTTAACAGTTTGTAACGCAGCATTATTATCACAGTAAATGGGAGTGTCAAAGAAATTCAAACCGTAATCTCCCAGTTGATGCTGCAACCATACCACCTGTGAGCAGCATGCAGAGGCAGCCACGTATTCTGCTTCGGCTGTCGATTGTGACACCGTGTGCTGCTTCTTGCTTTGCCATGCCACCAACCTGTCTCCTAAGAACTGAGCTCCAGCAGATGTAGATTTCCTGTCAAGCTCATTGCCACCATAATCACTATCAGTAAACGCATACAGATTAAACCCTGACTCTTTAGGGTACCAAAGGCCCAGCCTTGGCCGACCCTTCAAATATTTGAAAATACGTTTAACTGCAGATAAATGAGAGAGTTTAGGATTAGCCTGATATCGTTCGCATTGGCACACTGCAAGCATGATGTCTGGGCGGCTAGGTGTTAAATACATCAGTGACCCAATCATAGACCGGTACATGTGCTCGCTCACCGATTAACCATCTGGATCTTTGGTAAGTGCAGGCTTGGCCGCCATAGGTGTCGAGACAGGCTTTGAATCTGCCATCTTGAATTTCTCCAGAATCTTTGTGACATATTTGTCTTGGTGAATAAGGATCCCGCTGTCACTCTGTTTCACTTGTAATGCTAGGAAGAATTCCATTTCGCCCATTTGACTCATCTCAAATTTCGTCCACATTACCTTTTCAAACTCTTTACCCAAATCCTCATTCGTGGATTCTAAGATGATGTCGTCCACATAAACTTGCACCATGATTATGTCATGTTCAACCTCTTTTCTGAATAGTGTCTGATCCACTATTCCCCTTGTGTACCCGTGTGCTAGAAGATGGTCAGTCAATGTTTTGTACCATGACCGAGGGGCCTGGTGTAAGCCATACAATGCTTTGTCTAGCTTGTACACATGATAAGGGTGTTCTTCATTAATGAACCCATGAGGTTTAGTAACATACACCTCTTTATCCATATCAGCATAGAGAAATGCAGTTTTCACGTCCAATTGGTAGACAGTGAAATTCATGTAGGATGCATAGGCCAAAAAGACTCTTATTTCCTCCAACCGAGCAACGGGCGCGTATACTTCATCATAATCAATACCTTGGACCTGCTTATGCCCTTGAACCACCAACCTTGCCTTGATTCTGACAATAATACCATTGTCATCCTTTTTATTTTTGTAAAGCCATCAAGTTGTGATGACCTTTTTGTCAGCAGGCCTCTCCACTAACCTCCATAGCTGAAGCCTTGAGAATTGATTCAGCTCTTCATGCATAGCTTCTACCCAGCTAGGATCTGTTAAAGCCATTGTAATGTTTGGTGGCTCAATTTGAGAGATAAAGCAAGAATACATGCAGTGATTGATGTCCCCTGATTAACTTCTCGTTATCACCCCAGATGCTAAAGGACCTATGACATTGTCCAAGGGGTGATATTTGTGGATCCTTGTTTCAGCAACCGCTTGAACGGGGATTTCTGGAGGTAGATTTGTTTGGTCTGGTTCTCCTTATGCGTCAGCTACCTGAGATTGAACAGTGTCTGTGCCGGGGTTGTTCTCTGCCCCATTATTAATACCAGCATCAACAGTTTCATGTACTGGTGTTGTATCTGTGTCGGAGGCAGTGACCGGAGATTTTGTAATCGAATGAGTTATTGATGGTCCTGAGATTGTGTCATCAAAAAGTTCTTCAGCTATGACCGGGTCCAATCCAAACGGAAGGAAGAATTGATTGTAGTCAAAAGCTTGCGCGGGACCCACTCCACCATCTGAGGGATTCTCTTCAAGCCAATCCACATTGGTAGACTCCATTACAATACCGGTTGTTTAGTTAAACACCCTGTAGGCTGAGCTGGCAGAGTAACCTACAAAATAACACTCATCAGATTTAGCAGCAAATTTTGGTAAATTAGTAATCACTAAAATAGTGCAAAGACACCCAGAAGCCCGAAGATACCTAATTCTGGGCCTGTCATGGTAGATCAATTCGTAAGGGGTCTTCTGGTGTCGCTTGTTGATGAGAACCTTGTTTTGCACATAACAAGCAATGTTAACTGCCTCTGCCCAAAACATGGTAGGCAGCTTGGAATCACACAACATTGTACGAGCAACTTCAATTAGAGTTCGGTTGCGTCGTTCTGCCACACCATTCTGCTGTGGGGTGTATGGTACACTATACTGATGTTCAATTCCTTTCTCTGCGCAGAATTCATCAATGATACGATTCTTGAATTTCGTCCCGTTATCACTCCTGATGGACTTCACTTTCAGGTTTGTTTTCAATTAGCTTGAGGAACGCTATCAATATTCCTGCAACGTCACTCTTCCTTGGCAAAAAGGACACCCACGTGAAACGAGAAAAATCATTAGTAATAACTAAGCAAAATGCACATCGGTTAAGGCTTAACATACTGACTGGACGAAAAAGGTCCATGTGAAGCAGATCCAAAACTGAGGAGATTCGGTTGAACACCTTTGGCTTGTGTGGGCGTTTGTGCTGCTTCCCCTTAGCACATGCCTCACATTTCTCCTTGAGCACGACTTCTTTGATTGGAAGGTCTTTGACAAGTCCTCCTCTTCCAAGCCGATTCAAAATTTTTAGATTCATGTGCCCCAAACGTCTGTGCCACAACTGAGCGTGGTTCTCAGCTGTTTTGGAGAGAAGGTATGCCACCTCAGTTGTGGGGGTTTCTGCATGTTGAGAACATAGGAGTTGTCGTTTCTTGGTGTTCGCATTAACACCCAATCGTTAGGGATGGAGTACCCAGGTTTGAGAATCAGACATTCCTTGTTATTAAAAAGCACTGGATACTCCCTGTCACAGATTTGTGAAACACTTAACAAAATGTGTTTCAACTGCTCTACATAGTTAACGTCATGGAAGCTGAGACATCCGTTTCTGACTGTTCTTTTCTGAATGATATATCCTCAAACTCCTCCTGCGAACGATACATATCCTCCATCAAATTGCTCCAAGTCTTGTAGTAGAGATATGTCACCCGTCATATGCCGGGAACAACCACTGTCAACGTACCAAAGGTTGTTGACAGTCCTCCTTGGTTGTTCCTGCATTCAAAGGAGATTAGTTAGTTTTGGGTACCCAGGCCATAATGGGTCTGGGTGAAGGTGGGTATGCTTTGGCTAGACTGAGAATGTCCTTTGTGTTAGTTTTCTAGGACAATGATTGTCTTTCCCAAGCTCCTGAGGTCTTTTTAGTGGAAATTTATTTTTATTTAGAGTTTGAAAATTCACCTCTTGAAATTGTTTTGAGTGTTTTTTGTACACCCTAGTGGGCTTGAAAGACAGGTTTACCACCTTTGGAACATTCCATCTGTCATCCTTCCTCCAACCAGTTGATTTAGCCAGACCAACTGGTTTTGGATGGATGGGTGGTTTAGAAACTTGGTCCGAAGGTGATACAGATTTTGAGGATCCAACGGATTTTGGTATCCAAACTGGTTTAAAAAGATTGACAGCCTTTACTGATTTCCGAAACACTTTGCTTTCTTTAAAAACAGTCTTTGACTGTTGCTTCGGAAGCTTGGACTTCTGATTTACTTTATGTCCCTGAGGTGCCGGTTTCTACACTTTTGATTTTGAGGGACTAGACTTTGGAGCCGGGCCAATTTGTGTTTGGTCCTTAGGAATGGGCTTCTGATGAACCCTTTTTGGATAGAGGGTTCATATGGTCGGTGAAACAGTTTCTTGCCAAGTGTTCTGGTTTACCACACACATGGCAAGACTGTTTCTTTGGATACGTGGGAGCCTATTTTTGGTTACGCCCAATGGATATCAAGGAAGTTTTGAACAATTTTTATGGATCCAATGGGTTTTACCGTGTGGCTTTGTAGTCAAAATATACTCCCGCTGTATCGGCTTAAACTGGTCATATGCAGAATTTACCTCTAGGTACGGGACAAAATCATGAGGTCTAATGTCCCGTACTTTCTGCACATTTTGGTCACCATTATTGTTCTTATTTTCACAAAATTTCTTCACCAAACAAACCATCACTTGTGGGTTTGGGACTAGCAACCTGTGGTCCCTTACCCCTTCTTAAAATCTTAACAGTTCTTAAGGGTTTCACAGGTTTTGCATCACATTTACCAAAATTAAACACACCACAATCAAAAGGTTTATCACACAAAACAGACTCGGAAGTTTTTGACTCAGACTGAACAGAAGATTCAAGTTTCTCAAAATCAAAGTTTTTAAAAATATCATCATAATTAGACTTCTTTGGACTCTTATGGACTTCCTTGCTATTCACTACCCCTGCTTCTTTATTACCTTTATTTGCACAACAAGTAGAATTGTTAGTAATGTTAGAGACAAGAGCAGATATCTTAATAGGACAAGCAACAACTTTTCTATCAATTTCTTCCTTAACTTCTAAAGTGGTCTTAGAAATTTCATGATCAGGAATCATTTCATGCATTAAAGGCATTGGGTTAGAGTGCATGGATTTTTCATTGTTATCATCGGCACCAAAACCTAACCATGAGTTCCCTTTAACATGCCGCATTCTAACATCAGTATTGTAAAACAGGGAACTAGCCTTCAACATTTCAGACACAATCTTGCATTTCGTTCAATTTTGTTTTGTGAGGTTCTTGGCTTTAAGCTCCTCTACTTCCTTGGTTAGACTTTCAACCTTAGAGTCAGCAATTCTAAGATATGTACTTTCATCACTCACCTGAGATTGAAGATTTTTAATGTCTAACTTAGCAGCTTCCAGTTTTTCTCTAAATATCCGACTATGATTTTTGTATTCCCTAAGGTCTCTAGTAGTTGACTCATAATTTAGGGTTTCTTTGGTGAACTTACGTTCCCAGTCTTTGCATTCATTAAACACAGATTGACATTTAGAATTTGAGCATACCTCATGACCGCTTGTGCTGGCTTGAGAACCTGGAGTGATGTCTGCCATGAAGGCATGGTGACATATTTCAGCAGCTTCCTTCTCTGCCCCCTCTTCAGCAAGGAGGGCCACATGTTCAAGTGTTAGACTTGATGAGCGGTTAAAATGTACACTTTATTTTGTATTAATCATGTCCTCTACACACCAAATTGTGTGTAAAGTATATTATTTTATTTGGTTTTAATATTAGTGTGTTGAAATGAGAATGAGCTTAAACTGTATAATTAAGTTGGTTACGAGGCTTCAAACGAATTAACTGTCATAATTACTTTTTACAAATTATTTTTGTGTCTATCGATTTTAATTAGTAATGTGCTAAAATAATCCAAATGCCTTTATGCAGATTGTGAATTATGGATGGTCCATGGATGAGTCTTACATGATGATAATAAAGATGGAATTAGAAGTTGAGAAAAATTAAAGTGTATGGACGTGAATAAAAGGAAAGAAGAATGAAAAAGGAAGTAGGCAAGATCATGAGAGCTGCAAAGGAAAATGAATTGCATTGTGAATGTGGAGCACATGAGGTCACATGCATTTTAAATAAATCTCCTATGTGTGAACACAAATCAAGAGCAACAAAAGAATTCGGAATTGAGAATCCAGGCGTACCGCTCAGTTTAATCCCATTTTACGCGGTACGCCTACGGTCGAAGTCGGCAGTTTTTTTATTTCTTTTATTTTCTAAAACTATTTAAAGGGTGTTTAGGATCTAGTTCGAACCCTAATCATCCCCAGCCGTTTTTGGGGTGAGAATTACGAATTTTTCACTTTGTTTAGAGATCTTGGAGTTCTTGCAATCATTCGGTAATCGTTTCTTATGCAATCTTTAACTGTGATCATGTTTGTTAAGTTAGCTATGTCCGGCTAATCACCACTAACCGCTTTTGGTGATTGGTTGGTAAAATCGTTCTATTCTTAATCAATTGCTTAACTAGTTGTTCCGGAATACTTGCTCCCGTTGAACACCCGCATGCTAAATTGTTTAATCTAACTAGTAACCTAGGGTTTTAGTGGTCCACTATTTATTGATCTAGCACTTTCTTGCGGCAGGACTAAGCAACCCATTAGAAACTTAGGTTATTAGGTCAAGGAGGCAATAGGGGGGGCATGTCTATGTGTCACAGTTAAGTAATTATGTTTTGCCTAGATCGGTAGCCAACCAGGATCCAAAAGTGGTTAGCTTCGTTTAATTGATAGTTCAAGTAAGTTTTTAGTTCCAAGTTAGTTAATTTGTTAGTTAATCCACCCAACAATTCAAAACAGCTAAGTGGCAAAATAGGTAATTTTAGGTTAATCAGTAATTTTATTTAATTTAGTTAATCAGTTAATCAATTTCCACATATTCCCTTGGTTCGATAACCCTAGCTTCCACTACTACAAATTTAACCTAAGTTGGGGATTTGAAATGGCCTGACAAACCGTTATCAAATTGGCGCCGTTGCCGAGGAATTAGTGCGCTTTTTGATTACTTGATTTTTGTTTAATTTGCATTTTTATTTAATTTTTCAAAAAATCCAAAAAACCCAAAAATAGTGTTTTTATTCCAGTAATTGATTTCTGCATCTAAAAAAAAAATTATTTTTTGTCGAAATTCGATTCTGGGCGGTACGCCTGGGACTTCACAATCCGGGGCGGTACGCCTTGGGGCTAAAATCACAGAAAGTTTTCAAATTTTTGACCATCCAAGTTTCAGTTTTTTCTGTTCTATTGTCTTATTTACACCCCCTGGAGCAGTGCTGCGTAATTCGTTTGCTCTTTTGTGACCGTTTTTGCAGGTTTTAGGCGATTGTGCATGCATACGCGGCATTCCCGCTGATCTATAATCCGGAGATTGAGAGAACAGCTCGGCAGAACCGAGCAGAGCAGAGAAACAGAAGAACCATGGAGGGCCAAAATCCAAACCCCAACCGAAATGCCAACATACACCAAAACCCAAATCCCAACCAAAACCCGAATCCAAATGCACCCGAAAACCCCAACCACCAACCACAAAACCTACCACAAAATGCACCCGAAAACCCCGCCATGCCACAAAACATCCCTCCCATCCAAACCCCACCATTTCGGGTACATGGGCACGACTCCCTTCCATCCTTGTCTCCGAAATCCTCACACCATGATGAGGAAGGTTACCACTATCGGGTTAGGTATCCAGAACAACCCGTCTTCCGCGAGGCACCACGACAACCCATATTCCGCCAGGCCCCACAACAACAACCCCCACCACACCATTCCGACAAGCTAACCAACCCCAATTCCAACAAAACCCAGTGTATGAGGAACAGGATTGGCAAAGACAAGAGGAGCAGTGGGGGCAAGACGGATATGACCAAAATGAAGATGACGACGGATATGGGTATGGAGCGGAACCATATGTTGAAGCTCCGAGGAATCGGGCACGAGCTCCACATCAAAATGTTGCACCACAAGCGCCACGCGCCCCTCCCCCAAGAGGAGTACCACAATTCAATCAACACAATGGGGGAGCTCGCATTCAAGTGGAAGGTGGAGTCCCGAGACTTGTTGTGAACCCACCGGTTCAAGGGGTAGCTGCTCATTTCAAACCAGTAGTTGTTCCAAGTTCATCCGCGGTAGTAACCCCCATGGGAACAAACAGACGAGCTTTTGAAGTTCGACCTCAATACTTAAGCCATTTACCAGAATTTTATGGGAAGAGAACCGAAGAGCCTTACCATCATATACACACATTCGAGTCAACTTGCATCCCTATTGGTGCAACGGGGTTTACATCGGAACAAGTAAAGTTGATGCTTTTCCCATACACCCTAAAGGATCGGGCACGAAGATGGTTCGAGAGTTTACCCGCCGGTAGTATCTTCACTTGGGCTCAAATGCAAGAAGTGTTCCTTGAAGAATACTACCCCATGAGCAAGACGAGCGAGGTTAAAGAGGAGATCCGATCCTTCCAGCAACATTCCGGTGAACCATTCCATGAAGCTTTCAACCGTTTCAAGGATTTGTTGCGAAAATGTCCACATCATGGGATTGACACGTGGGACCTCATCAAAACCTTTGCGGATGGTCTTTTTCCAGAAGACATCCGAGATTTGAACTCCATTAGCA
Organism: Deinandra increscens subsp. villosa; assembly: GCA_039602395.1. NCBI lineage: Eukaryota > Viridiplantae > Streptophyta > Magnoliopsida > Asterales > Asteraceae > Deinandra > Deinandra increscens. The sequence continues at coordinate 27,874,953 of JBCNJP010000003.1, forward strand.
ATGGTACATTCTTAACTAACACGGAAGAGGTTGATTGGGGGCATATGGAAAGATTGAGCGCCACATCCAAGAGGCTTGCTCAAAACGGAAGACGGTCGAGATCCGCATCGGCCAAATCCGTTGACTATGAGGCAGAGGAAAGGATCGAGAAGCTCCGTCAGCAGACGCTCCTGTTGGAGAAACAGGTAGCCCAAATAAAGTTGGGGGAGTACCCGAAGAGGTGAAGGCAAGTGCGCAAATTCCAGTGTGCACTAGTTGTGGCGAGTTGGGGCATTCAGTTGGTTCTTGTTCAACCGTGGTGCAGCAGATTGAGGATGTCAATTATGTGCAAGGAGCCATGAACTCCAACACCTACCATCCTAACCTTCGCAACCACCCAAATTTCAGGTATGGTAATGCTAATAATCAGTTGAATCCTAATTTTCAAAGTTTTAATGTGCAGGGTGGAGCTCCAATGCAATATCAAGGTCTACAATCCGGGTACAATCAAGGGGGCTATCAACGGAACACCTACACTCAAGGTGGAAATCTGCCCCAAGGGAGCTACCAACAAGCTCAACCGGCACCAGACGATGGGATGCAAACTCAGTTTGCCGCCTTAATGGAGAAAGTGAAATCAATTGCAGATGGTCAAAAGCAGCTATTCGATAAAGTTCAAGGATTTGACCGGAAGTTCGAGCTCCAAGAAAAAACCATGGGAGCATTTCAGAAACAATTGGGTCAACTAGCTGCTGAAAATTCAAGAAGAGAGCCAGGTAAGTTGCCTAGTGATACTAACATTAATCCAGCTCACCAAGCTTCTACTTCAAGTGTCAAGAATGCCCGAGGAGTTCCTATTAGTGCAATCAACACGTTGGTAGACAGTGACGAAAGTGATGTTGAGGAAGAGTTCGAAGAGTTGAAGACACCATTGATTCCGGTTAAGATTGGAGAGTTCTCAACCAACAAGGCATTGTTGGACTTTGGAGCATCGGTGAGTGTTCTTCCAAGTAGTATCTGTGAGCAATTTCAGTTGGGTGACGTGCAAGAGGTCAAGACAAAGGTGGTATTTGCGGATGGATCATCAAAGAAACCACGAGGTATGTTGAGGGGTGTAGTAGTTCAAGTCGGTGAGTTTTACTATCCTGAGGACTTCTTGGTCATGGATTATGAGGATACGGGGCATCAACCGCGGGTTATACTTGGAAGACCATTCTTGTCTACCGCAAACACACAAATTGATTGCAGAGCAAACACATGTACAATGCAGTTTGGTAGCCGGGTATTATCTTTAAATTTATTTAATCATGTTTTTAAATATTCGGTTATTAATACTATTCCAAAATTGTTTGCTACTGACAAGTGTCCTCCTAGTAAAATAGAGGAGGATACAACGGAAGGTGATTTTATGGTTGACAGGTTGCAAGTGGAGGTTGATTTTATGGTCGAGGAGCTGTGAAAATGAAGGATGAGGAAAATGGTGAAGTTAGTGGATGGATTCGAGATGGAAAGTTCGAGTTTACAAATAGAGGAGGATACAATAGAGGAGGATACAACGGAAGGTGATTTTATGGTTGACAGGTTGCAAGTGGAGGTTGATTTTATGGTCGAGGAGCTGTGAAAATGAAGGATGAGGAAAATGGTGAAGTTAGTGGATGGATTCGAGATGGAAAGTTCGAGTTTACAAAGAATCAGTTCACTGAGCTGAAAATTGGAGAGAATCATGTTTTTAAGCCTCCGTGAAAGGGAAGTACGGTCTGGCTGAAGACCTTAAAAACTTAGCGCTAACTGGGAGGCAACCCAACGGTTTGTTTTTCTTTTTGATTTTCGTGTGTCTTCGTAGTTTTTGTAAGATTTCACATTTTTGGTGTGTTTTCAGGAAATCGGGAAGCTCTGGAATGAAATTGTGTTGTTTACCGCGTTTCAGGTATGTTTTATAAAAAATGTTGCAGTAGAGACGTTTGGTGGTGCAAAACAAGTGTTTTTCCAAGAGATAGAAAAATTTTGAGTCCCCAAAAATTTTCGAAACTTTCTGTCAAAAATGGGTCTGGGCGGTATGCCCAGAATGTTACCATTCTGGGAGGTACGCCCCAAAATTCACAAAAAAAAAATGTTTTTAATTTCAGGGAGGTACGCCCAGAATGTTACCATTCTGGGAGGTACGCCCCAAAATTCCCGAAAATAATTTTTTTTTAAATTTAAAAAAAATTATAAAAAAAAAATTCCAAAAAAATCATAACCCTTAAACGGGTCGGTTCTTCACGATCACCACTCATCATCGCCATTTCCAAACACCCTACCACCGTTGTCTCGTTCGCACTCACTCACCTCCACCTCCGATAAACTTTCCATCGAGATTTTTGGAATTCACGATCTAGCATGAGAGGGTGTTGACACGACTTCCGAGGAGCTTTCACGATGATATCAGGGGAGTCTGTTCCAACTTGTACTTTTTATTTATTTATTTTTGCATTTTATTTCTTATTTTTTATTTTTATTTTATTTTATTTTTTTCTCGTTCGTGTCTGTATACTCGTCATGTGCGTGTTTCCTATCAAATTGAGGGCAATGTCGATCTTAAGTGTGGGGAGGGGGACAGGACGTCAGTTAATTTTTAATTTTTTAAGTTGTTTGAATTTCTAGGTAGTTGTTATTTATTTTGAAAAAAAAAGTAAAAAACATCAAAAATCCAAAAAGATTTTGCAATTTTTGAGTCATTTTTAGTTTTAAGTGTTTGAGTCAAATCTGTTTTGGGATAATTGCCGGTACATGGAAAATGATATTACAATTGGGAGTCGATTTTCAGAATAAAATTAAAGAAAGAAAGGGATAAGTGGTAAGAAAAGGAGAGAATGGAAAATATAGCTAATTTGTGATGTGTCGGTAGGCCCAACTGATTTAGTAAAGCTTAATTATCCTTTGGTGTTTATTTTGTATAAATATGTGATTAATTCAGCTTGCTAGTGGGTTCCCATTTTAGGAGTTAGAGTGAGATTGAAACTGATGATTAGGAGGAAAAAGACCTTTTTAAATTAGAAACTTATATATCCTCAGAATACCTGGCACGTTATGATCTTTTTGCGAAAGCAAATCCGAGAAATAACGGCGCCCCATTTTTCCATATTTGAGCATATTAGGTAATTAATTGGTTAATGAATTAGAGTGAAGGGACAAAATACTCACGTACGAACTAAGGATAGTATCCCGTGGTAAATGCCTCTGATGATGTTCCGGATCTCGCGGGCAAAACACTCACGTATGATTTCGGGGGTAAGACCTTGTGAAAGAATGCCTCAGATGATGTCCGTTGGTAAGTATAGTTGAAATTAACCAACTATAAAAAAAAGAAAAAAAAAGAGAGAAAAAATAAAAGAAATGAAAAAAAAAATAGAAAAAATAGTAGACAAATAAATGCTCAGCAACTTCACTATCCATTCAAATCCATCATTCTTGGGATATATGAGTATCTGGTTTAATTAGGGTGGGGAAAATATAAATAATTCATCTTTATTACCCTTTACTTTGACCGAATATGAGTCGGGATTAGATTGAGCTAGAATTTTCTGAATATGGGACACATAGGCAGATTGATACAACTGATTGGTAATTTATAAACACCTTGGGGGCTCAAAGATCAGTGGTTGGGTTTAGTCGGACAGAAATATCGACAATTACAATTAGCATATGTGATTATATTTTAGAATGTGGAATGAAAATGGTTGATAACTTAAATTGCTTAATGATTTTGAGGTTGATTTCCCAATTATGATTCCATGGCAGTTTTTCCGAGGCGGAAAAAGTCAAGTGTGGGGATGTGATGAGCGGTTAAAATGTACACTTTATTTTGTATTAATCATGTCCTCTACACACCAAATTGTGTGTAAAGTATATTATTTTATTTGGTTTTAATATTAGTGTGTTGAAATGAGAATGAGCTTAAACTGTATAATTAAGTTGGTTACGAGGCTTCAAACGAATTAACTGTCATAATTACTTTTTACAAATTATTTTTGTGTCTATCGATTTTAATTAGTAATGTGCTAAAATAATCCAAATGCCTTTATGCAGATTGTGAATTATGGATGGTCCATGGATGAGTCTTACATGATGATAATAAAGATGGAATTAGAAGTTGAGAAAAATTAAAGTGTATGGACGTGAATAAAAGGAAAGAAGAATGAAAAAGGAAGTAGGCAAGATCATGAGAGCTGCAAAGGAAAATGAATTGCATTGTGAATGTGGAGCACATGAGGTCACATGCATTCTATACAGGAACCACAAAGAAATTATTTCACAACCATCACCAACCAAACATAAAAACTTAAAAAATGGGCTTAGACCGTTGCATTATCTTCGTCGCCCATTGCATTCCCTTCCTTCACCGGCTTCTCACCCTCCTTAGGCTTCTTACCCTCACCAATCTCTAGCACATAAGCCCTAGTAACCGCCACCGGAGATTCCGGAATCGTCTTCGAGGAGCAGCCATCGGTCCCATCCTTCTCTGTTCCAACCACATCTCCATCACCTCCTCCCAACGATTCCAGAATAGCCTTCCAGCCCACAACATCCCAGCCAGATACCTTGAAGCTAGCCTCTTCAGCCTCGTCTACCATTTGGATTTTGCACTCCAGGACACTCCGGGTAGCCGAAAGTTGGCCTATTTCAGCATCAGTGGCCATCTTGGCTTCGAAGGCCAGGCGCTACTAAGTGAGCTTATGCTCGTAGAACAGAGTCTTACCCTTGGCGATATCAGCTTGGTCCTGGATCTTTTTCTCAGCCTCTGCCAGCTTCCTCTCCATGTCCATGGCCGAGGTGCTCAACTTCTTGATGCCTTGTATAAGAAAACATGAATCCTGATCACTAGCTGCGACATGTATAAAACTAACATGCTTGTTTGTTGAGCTTCTTACCAGGTTAACCATGGTCTGCATCGAGAGAACCTTGTTGCTAACTTCAGAAGGACCGAGACCTTCGAAGGTTTCCAGGTACACGGGGGCTCCAGCAGTCTTTCGCTTCTTGGAAGCCGAGGCCTTGGGCCGGCTGACAGGTGGCAGGCTGCTCCAGTTGCTCTTTTTTAACCTTGAGGAGGTTGTCAAGATCCTCCAGGGAAAATGAGGACCTGGACTTGGGGGCTGCAATAGAAACAGATTGTCAACGTCTGGGATTCTCAAATAAACATGCAGTTCAGGATCCTGTGAAAACTTACCAGACATCTCAGGAATGTGATCAGCTGAGTAGCTGTGTTCGCTGGCAGTTGCTTCGAGGATCAGGGCTCTCTCAGTGGAAGGAATCTGGTAGAGTGCTTCACGCTTCCTGGGATCCGGCTGCGCCTTGACGAGATTCTCAAATTTGGGTGCTGCAAAAATAATAAAGAAGTTAGACACAGACCAAGGATTTAGTTACAAAAGAGAAATTAATATCCTACCCTTATCAACCCACTTCAATAGCAACTCCATACCCCCAAGAATCGAGTCACGCTTCACGAAAAAGAAAAGCTTCTTCTAGTCATGGTCGTTATGGGAAGCTCGAGGAATCAGCTGAGAAGTGGAGGTGCGAGCCGTTAGGATGAAACGGCTGCAGCCGTGGGTTCTGAGTTGGTAGGCTTCACAAATTTCAGGAATCCCAATTTCCAGGTTCCGAGTTTGGTTCAGTTGATCAAGGGAGTACAGGATTCTCCAAACCATAGGCATGGTTTGGGGATAAGAGAGTCGGGTGGTCTTGAAAAACTAGGTAACGAGCTCTGGGAAAGGGAATGACATGCCGAGCAAAAAGGGATAGTACATGAAACACACCCAGGTGGTGGAAGTGAAGTCGGATTTGGTCCGGGCATCGAAGGGTCAGAAAATGGTACCCGGAGGAAAAATTCTAGAGTTTCTAAGATCGTGGATGTCGCCATTTTCGAATGTGCAGGCTTCTTCTTCGCCGGGAATAATATACCCTTGGTCGTGAAAGTCGTCGATCACCGGAGTGTTCAATGGAGAAGACGACCGAGTGCTTTTCTTGGCCATGGCCGAAAAATCAAAGGAAATCGAAGGAGGACGGTGAGAACTGACCTGGATTACTGGAGAAGCTCGAGAGGGTTTCCGAAGAAAATGAAGGTTTAATGAATTCGGAATCTTGTATTTAAAGAGAAAGCAATGATGATCATCACATCACTCGAACGTCGTAAAAACCGTCCCATCTCAACCGCTTTTACCGTGATAACACTGTGAATTCGGCATATTTTGAATTTTGATAGCTGTTGAGCTTATCTACAACTGTCGAAATTCAAGGCACAATTGTTGAGGGTGTATTTTCAGGATGCTCGCAGGAAGCTCAAATAGTTCAGGAATCATACTACAGTCTGGGAATCCCACTTGTCTATGTATCCTGATTTATTTTATTCGACTAACCTTTGTAAGTGCCACGTGTTTATTCGACCCAGGTACCGTTGAGTCATCAACTACCTCCGAGATACATGCTTCAGCTAGAAATGAACGTGGACCAAGTGAACGAGTGCAGCTCTAACGGTCAAAGTAGTTGGACGATAGGATCCCGGGAATCCCGGATCGTTTGTTATTCATGTATTCAATATATAATCAAGGACTCGATCGACTTAGGAACACACACAACATCGATATACTTTAGCTCTGATAACATACAATCATTGTAACACCTAGTATCAATCGATTAATCCTCCAAAAGCATTGTATTTTTCAATTTCTTATCAATAATATCGTTAGGAAGCAGGGTCTTCAGGCCGGCTCCTGAGGTTTTTTTTGCTAGGATTCTTAGAGGCAACTTGAAGGATCCTGGATTTTTCCCTCGTTACATCATTATGTTCATTTCTACATTTCAAGCATATCAACATCCTAATCAAAAGCACACTACCTCACATTTTAAGTTTGGAATAAGAAATCATATTGTTGATTTTTGAACAATTACTGTTTTAATGTATGATGCATGTGCAATTTATGAAATTTCTTTGATGTTATGGCTGGGTTGGTTTGTAATGGCCAGATGTATTTTTCGTCTTCCTTATTCTGTCATATATTTTCCTCATGTTTTAATGCTTCTTATTTCTTCATGTATTGTTTATTCTGAAATGTTCATCTTGCCTGTTGTTTAGGTTAGTTAATAGCTTTAATTTCATACATATTTTCCTCATGTTTTAATGCTCTGAATTGTTAATCTTGCTTGTTGTTTAGGTTAGTTAATAGCTTTAATTTCATGTAGGTGTTTGAAGGCTGTGAGTGGGGTTTCTTATTTGAAGGTATAAGTTATTTTTCTGTTGGGACAGTTATTGTGTTTTACAAATTTCATGGTTTTGTTGATTTCTGTTGTGGTTTCTTTGTTTGATTTATTAAGAAGGAAAACAACCACAATACAAAGTGGGTTAAAGCGGAGATTAGTGCCGTCGCATTGCGCGGCAGATAATCTCTATCTTGTTTATTATAAAAAGGGAACATAAAAAACAATTCTTGTTATTACCATAGTTTAATGACAATACTTGAAAACAAACAAAAATAAAAGACCAAGTATGTAATTCGCTAAAGTTATAGTCGTTGGAACATATTTTAAACCATTTTTTCTTATGTGTTAATATTAATTAATATGCATTGAGTGTATTAGTTTAAAAACAACACTTAAATCCACTTTTTTTTTTAATTATTGTAAGTTTGAACAAGTTAGTAATCTTAATTTGTGTCCATGTCTTGTCTTTAGAGAAAGTTTGAACATAACATTTTTATATGAATTTGCTAGATTCAACAGGATTAGAGTTCATGTTTCTAAGATTTAAGTAAATCTTCATCTATAGTTCCAAAATTAAAGAATCTATTGAGTTTGTTTTCCATATATTTATTTTTAACTATATTATTAAAATATATATATATATATATATATATATATATTATATATATATATATACTGAAAAGTTCATTGTATACACCTCCATAAGTGTAGACAGGTAGACACCAGGTGTAGACAGGTAGACACTTTTTTTCACCATTAGATCTCTTGATCTAATGGTCATGATTAATTTCTTTTTTCTTTTTTTTTCCTTTTTCTCATTGTTCAGAAAATTTCACATGTGAAATAAAGTAATTTCACATGTGAAATAGGGTGTCTACAATGAACCTTACCCTATATATATATGGGATGGATATAATGAAAACCTCTTTGAGTTGGAAAAACCGTGGAAACTATCACAAAACAATTTTTTTTCTTTAAATTTTGTGTAGTGATTATATGCGTTAATATAAGCCCAAGGGTGAAAATAAATCAAAAAAACGCCTAGTAGTTTTTTTTTTTAATTTCCGAAATCTGACGTTATGTCATGTTACATATGTAACATTTACCTGTTACATATGTAAAATGCTTTGTTACATATGTAACAAAATCTGTAAATAATTATTTTTTAAATCTCTAGACGCTTTTTTATTTTTTTTTTCACCAAAACCATCAAATATGAATGTAGAATCTATAAAAAAAATACATCTAAAAAAATAACAAATTTTGAACGCCTTTTTTGGCCGGTTAACTTCTTTTTGCAAAAAAATCGTTTCTTAAATATTTTTTTTTTAAATTTACTCGGCGTTTTTTATTATTTTTTTCATAAAGGGTGTTTTTTTAAGTTAGAGAGTCACCATAAAAAAATCGGAAAAAAAAACAAATTTTGTAGCTAAGTTTTCACGGTTTTTCCAACTCGGAAAAGTTTTTATTTTATCCTTCTCCTATATATCGTATATATATATATATTTTAATAAAAAGTAATCCCAATTACAATAGATACGGTTCCAAAGCTAATCAATCCGGCATCTATAGTCTAATGGAAGTGGGTCAACCATAGTAAACCGAGATGGGCCAAAGGTCATTAGACCGTGACAAGTACTATGTTTAGGTTCAAGATTTACGGCTCAAAGGAAGGGCCTAGAACCAAAAAAGTGAAATAAAATAAAGTTAATTAGTTGACCAAAAATAAACTAGTCAACTCTTGAGTCTTTTTTAAACCCCTAGTTGGTTGCACTAATCCTACAAAAACAACAACCCCTTCATCGATCAATACCGGCCAAAATAAAAGCAGCCAAGAGATGGGAGGCTGCTGTTGCTCTGAAGACGAAAAGACTGGCTTGAAGCAGATTCTTCTGGTTATAGTTCTTGCTCTACTCATAATGCTTGCTTTCGTTCCACAGCCACGCCCACGATCTTATTATGTATACCGTTACTAGCTAGTATCTGCATGTTTGTTTGTTTGTTGTTCGGGTACAAAATTAATCAAAGATTGGATTCAAATTGATCAATTATGGTATTGAGGTGATTACTTTTTACTAATTTTTCTTGTTCGGTATTTGTCTTTTAAATGTTGTTCATCGAGTGTGTGTATATAAATATACTAGGTTTGTAACTCGTGTGTCACACGGGGTGGTGGCATGTAATCAATTTAATAAAAACGTGAGCTAAGGTATGATGTACGGTTGGGAAGTTTTTAGAGAACACAAAAAGAAGCCATTAAAAATAATTAAAACATAGATTCGATGTTTTTTGAACAGGAACAACAAACTACTTCTCTAACTTTGTCGTTGTTCTTGCCATTGCTAATGCTAATAACTTGGTTTTTGACAATGGAGTCTTGATCCACCAAGGAATTCACTCGAGTAACGTTTAGTATGCAAGAATGGAGGGTGGAATGAAATGAGTCATTACGTGGGAATGGAAAATGACATGTTTGGTTGCATATTGGAATGGAATGAACCATTACATAAGAAATTAGATTTCTTTCATTTTTAAAGATTTTCATTCCATAGGGGAGGGGTGTTTTTTTCGATTTCCTCAAGGAATGGAATGAAATATTCATTTCCAATAAAATTTCTTCGTTAATATTTACGAAACAAAAATTAAGAATAAAAAGAAAATAAAATATAAGGGGAAAATAAAAAATTAAAATTAAATTAAATAAATAAATAAAAACAAAATACTAATAATAATAATTAAATTAAATTAGAAAAATATAAAAACAAAAAAATTAAAAAATATAAATTAAACTATTTTATAAAAATAAATTAATAAAAATTAAAAAAATAAAAATATAAAAATATAAAAATATAAAAAATATATTTTAATTTAAATATAAATATTAGTAAAATTTAATTCAATTACTTTGTTTGTTGTAACCATTAAATGGCGCAAAGTAATGATTTATTATATTCCCACATAGTAACTAAACATGACGATGGATGGTAATGATCCATTTCATTCCCTCGACCATTCCATTCCCTCGCTCATTGCATTACGTCGTTCATTCCATTACCCCATAACAAACAGACCCTCGAGGTTTTGAGGTTAATGCAGTTGATGATGAGGCAACATCATAGATTCCTTTATAGTTACGCTTTAAGGAGTTGTGTCTGGAGGTGATCATAGGACCTTTTTTGTTCATACATGGCCTGTTAGCAATGTTTTCCTTAACACTTGAGAGTGAGGTAGTATTATCAGCTGTTTGCTAGTCAAGCCGCCTTAGTGTCGATATGCAACAAATATGTTAGCAAAGTTAATGGGTTATGAGGTTGGGATTGGAAGTTGAAATTGAGAATATCTCATCTTTTGCATGACAACCCGCCTTTTTAGTTCAGATATAATTGCATTGTCACCACTTATTTTACGAACATGTCTAAATTATACTTTGTAATATAAATCTTGAAAGTAAGTTTTTTCTGTAATAAATGGAGGGTAATTTAGTAAAAGAAACTTACATGTTGGAATATTTATAATTATATAAGATTTCTTATACTTATATAAATATTCTATGGCCATCATAATCATTTATCTTAATTAATTATTGACCATATTACCCTATTTAGGCATTTATTCGATGGACGTAATTGCTCTTACTAAAATATTAGGTTTCCCCTTGGGTGTATATATAAGGAGACTAAATGAGAGGAGAAGGCTAAGGAATGAGAAACACCATAAAAACACACACTTAAGAAATTATCCTCTCCTTCTCTCTCCCTCTCTAGAACTCGTAACCTTCTATGGTTACCTAATCAACCATCCTAATCATACACCCTAAACAGGAACTCGTCAAGAGATAAAGATGGATACCTCAAGCTACTCTCATCAAACGATCCACAACGGGTAAGTATTTAACCCTTATCCGTCTATTTTTCTTATGCGACTTTTAGATCCGCTCAACATGTGGCATCAGAGCTTTTGTGTTGCTTAAATGGATCCATAAAGTCGCAAGCTTTATGTTAAATATCACGAAATCAAACCGGTTTCTTCACCTCACAAACCCTAAGTGCGTTTCTAACCACAAAAACGCAAAAAGGTTAAGTCTTTCACTAAAAATCACGCTTTTTCATAAAAGTTCATGATTTTCGAAGAAAAACTCAAAACCCTAACTGATTTCGTGCTTGAAACGTTGTTTACGTCAAAAATTATTCACGTTCTTTGCGCCTCAACTTAAAACGTATGTGTCTCAGTCCCAGGGCAGATCGTTAAGGCCAAAACGATGCCCAGATCGTTAAGGCATAATGAGCCTGATCGTTACATGGGCAAGTCGTTAAGACTTCCGTTAGCCTGATCGTTACATGACCAGATCGTTAAAGCCAAAATGAGGCAGATCGTTAAGGCAGATCGTTAAGGTCAGATCGTTAAGGTCAGATCGTTAAGGCCAGATCATTAAGGCTAAATGAGCCAGATCGTTACATCAGATCGTTAAGATCATTAGTAACAGATCGTTAACGATCCTTAAAACGTATAAACGGCCTTGGAGCGTACACGCTTATCTTGGACATACATAGACTCTTAAGCGTACACTAATATTCAAAGCGTACACTAGTCTCAAAACGTACACTAACGCTCGAATGTACACTAACTTCGACCGTACACTAATTCTCGAGCATATGCTAACGTGAACCTTATGTGATTAAACGTAAACCTTATTTACCCTTTGAAATTTTTCGGGGCTTATTATTAAATTGTGTTTTGTTTAAACCTTACAAACTTATGTTTTACAAAACCCTAACACCAATTAAAATCAGATAACTAATTAACTTGTCTTATTTAAAAGTTAATGTCAGACATCTAATAAAGGTTTCAATTCTGGCCAAAGCTGATTTGTTACCTACATAATGTCCTTTAACTTTATCTTACAAGTTAACTTATTGACACTGATTGACTATCAAAATTAGATTAATTTATTAACTAGTCTCAATCAAGTTGATGACATCTTCAAAAGTAGTAATTCTGGCCAAAGCTGATATGCTACCTTAACTAATGTCATTCAATTTTACTCACTAGTTACTATATAAATTAAACTAATTCATTTTGCTTAAATTGATAACATCTTTAAGACTTCGATTCTGGCCAAAGCTGATTCGTTGTTTATACTATGATTATCGACTAAAATTGAGCATTCGCCTTATACATACATGTGTTTCCTTTCTGGCCAAAGCTGATGGGTCACACCTGTATTAAGCGAAACTAATTTGTCCATAAAACTTAAGTGTATCATTTCTGGCCAAAGCTGATGTGTTACATTATTTTATGCACATACCCTTATTATGTTCATAATGCTTAGGTGATAGGCAAGTAACCAAAGCGAAAGCTGATTCATTTAAGTAGAACCTAATTAGTCTGTTATTTTGGTGTTGTAACAGACTATATCACATCCTCTTCTGTTTCATAATTGCACATTATTATCATAATGCAATATTACTATGCCTTAGTTTATGATAATACGTCATTATTTTGCCTTATTTTATGATTATGCATTTTATTTATGCCTTAATTAATCATAATGTATTCTTATTATGACTTAGTTTATGATAGTGCATTTCTATTATGCCTTAGTATATGAATATCATTGTGTCTTAGTTTTTTTTTAAGTACCCCATAGAATCACTCTTAGATCTTCTTTTCAAACTAATTTAACCTTTAATCTCCATAACTAATCCACTCTAAACTGATAATCACTAAATGTTTCCATAAATGTTTTCCTCTCATCATAAAGATATTGATTATCTCTTAAGACAAAAGACTCTTAATTACTCTCTCTAATAAAGGGTTGTACAACCAGAATATTTAAAATGAGTAAAGTCTATTCATATTGTCTATCATGATAATCAAAATCCTTTCAAATAATGTTATCAGGGGAGATGTTTCAGATTTCCTAATCTAAAACATCGTGTAAGTGATAAAATTCAAAAGGACTTCTTAAATGCATGCAAACACTTTACCTCTAATGATGCTTAGTACAAAGTGTGAATTAGGTTAATGATTTAGTGAACACATCATAATTATTAAAACATGACCCTAAAGGGCTCAGACATGTTTCAAATTAAGGTTATTCTAGTGCATTATTTAATGAATCCTTCTTAGCACACTTAAAACATATTTTTTAAAAATCATCACTCACAAGTACCAAAGGAACGCGAGTGTATGATAACTTTGTGCATAAAGATTTGTTCACCTAACTATCACTAACCCTTATAAAATAAAATGGCTTAGATAAAGAGGATAATTCTAATTTCTAAAATAAGACACAAGAAAATTTCCAGTTCTAAGTTCCTAATGGAACAACTAGCTAACAAAGAATAATCAATAATGATAATTGTGCCCATAAAATTTTCAAACTAACACCGTGAATTTATCTAGTCTTATAAAGATCTCTTATAATCCATACACTAGAAATAAACCAAACAACAACTATAATGAGAGTAAGTGACAAAATCAATGTCATAGTTGCACAAACCATGAAATCTATCATTGTATTACACCTTATGATACCTTATTATGATCCAACATCACTTGGAACTTAGTATCATTACTAAAGTAAGACATTAATAGTTATAAGGTTTCACATGACTATGACAATATCGCTATTACCTTGAACTCTCAAAGTTGTTGGCTATACTTATCTAGTTGTCTTTACATGGATTTAAATCTTTATAAATTATAACTAGATGATTTACATGTGTTAAGGGAATATACAAGGTTCCACTAAGAGTTCTAACTTACCAAAACTCAAACATATTAGTGGATCTTATCCCAAAATGGAACATTCGGGCATAAGTTAATTATCATTCACATAATTGATTATTTATTCTTGTGCTTAATTAAGGAGGAACATCTTTCTCACCTCAAACTTTTAAGGATAAGGTTGATGATCAACTTAACCAGAAGATAAAAGTTGTGAGATTAGATCTAATAGATTGAATACTAAGATTGACATATAAATAATGGTAACACTCTCAATCCATTAGGATCTTTAGTAGTGTTAACCAACAAATCATGTATGGTACTTCTAAAGATACATCATTAAGTTATGCATCTAAGTATCCTTATAGACATGATAACAAACATGTCATCTAAGTGATACATCTACTCATATAGACCAAGGCTCTAATTACAACAACTTATATGCTATACAAGGTTACCTAATTCTTTATGAAATCCGGACATGAAGGAGACCAAGCAATTATAAAGTTGTTAGCCGTAATTAAACCTTAAAAATCCTCAACACTAAGCATGATTGCATGCCAAGTTCCTAAGGAATTCTAAGATTAGTGGGAGAAATCCAAGTCCATATCAATGACTTGTATTCTAAGGTCAGTGGGAGCAGTGAAAAGTCCTTACTCATGACTTGCCTAAAGTACAAGAGGCGGGGGGAGAGACAAAGTTAAATTTAATCTTTGAATTTAACTCCGATTACACCTCTTGTACACCACGCTTCGACTACACTGATCCACTTCCACGCTCTTAGAAAATAATGTTACTCCTAATATCCCTGACTTAATAATCAAGAGGAAATCTATGAAACTATTAATGCTTTGCTTCAACCCATTAGATCCAGCTTAGTAGGTCATCAAGGCATAAAAATTGCCTATTACTTTGATGATTATGAATCTACCTTAATAAAGCTTACATGAATATTGGAAAGATTACTAATCATGTCTCTTATACTAAAGCCACTATCATTAATCAGTCATCTGATGGAATAAAGCTATACTGAGCTTAACTCCCTAAATCAGAATAACGTTAGAAGTTTAGTCTTCCATAGCTAAACTGAAATCCGAAAGGAGAAGTTGAACGTTATAAACTATGTTTGGTTTCTAAAGGCTATTAACAGTTAAGAACTCCTTTCCTATAGGGTTCTTCGAAGAGATCGTTATCGTCCCTATTACTCACTCATGATTACGAGTGACATTTAAAGGACTTATAAAATATCTTTCCCTAATACTCACTCAACGTAAAGACATGTTCATAAGCAAAACTCAAGGTTTCAAGCCTTGAAAGTTAAAGAACACTTAGTCTTTAAGATGAGTAAATTTAAATAAAGGGTTAATGTAAGCAAACTTACAAGTGAAGCTTAAAGTTTGATGAAGTTACAGATGTAACCATTCTTCATCAAGAATACGTGGATAAATGGACCTACCTTAAGATGAGTGGGAGCAACTAATACGACACTTGCCCTTACATATACACTATTTCAGGCAAGTAATATGTTAGTTTTGTTGCATGAGTCAAAGCGACTTATTCTCGCATAATTTTTTACATTAAAATCTTGGAAATGCTTCCTGCGCAACAAGCATCAAAATACACCAAGACTTAACTATGTGTTCAACATGCAACGTTGTTCTCAGTCTATGACTCTGGAAATTAATGGAGACTGATAATAAAGGTTCAAGTAATTAAATCTTATGCTTCATTAATTAGAAGCCTTACTTGTGTTCAAGTCAATACTCGTTTAGATATTGCCTACATATTGCTAAATATTAGAAATGATGAATATCATTTCCTGAAGCATCTAAAATGGCATTACAATATCTATAAGAAACGAATGACTATAAATTTGAACTATAGAAGAAGTGAGAAACGTAAACTTAGTTGACTTTCTCTAAATTTTGACTTATTGTATTCAAGAGAAATAAAATGTCAACTCAGGGGCATATCCTTATGTCTACGGACAGATTTATCTCATGGAGGAGTCATAAGAAATTGTTAACGACAACCTAAGTTATTATGACAAAATGTATTTTGTCACTAAATGTTGTTGGTAAACTTATCAATTGATAACGACAACCTAAGTTATTATGACGCTGGCTATGCTTACGGTTGACTTCTCCAACGCGTTTAACGTAGTGGATAGATCGGCCTTACTTCGGGAAGTTCGTTTAAGGTGCCCGTCTATATCTCAATGGGTCGACTTTCTCTACAGTCAGTCTGCGCGGCTATACTTAGGGGGAGAGCATATTTGGGCCACTACTGGGGTGCAACAGGGGAACCCTTTGGGCC
The DNA here is from genome assembly GCA_039602395.1 of Deinandra increscens subsp. villosa. Lineage (NCBI taxonomy): Eukaryota > Viridiplantae > Streptophyta > Magnoliopsida > Asterales > Asteraceae > Deinandra > Deinandra increscens. The sequence continues at coordinate 27,891,210 of JBCNJP010000003.1, forward strand.
CTCTCCTGTTTGCCCTTGTTCTTCACCCCCTTGTGCACCAGATTCGAGAAAAATGCCGCCTCCTCCTTCACGCGTGGTACCTTGACGATGGCACTCTCATTGGGGATTCCGAGGAAGTGGCCAAAGCTTTGCAGATTATTTCGGAGACCGGCCCCTCCCTGGGCTTGCAACTCAATATCAAGAAGACGGAGCTGTTCTGGCCGTCTTGCGATGGGAGGAAGAATCGGCCGGGCCTCTTCCCCTCGGGCATCAGTAGGCCGGCCCTAGGGGTAAAGCTCCTTGGAGGGGCAGTCAGTAGGGATGGTGGGTTCATTGAGGGGTTGGCGTCCAAGAGGGCTTCTAACGCTGCTGCTCTTATGCACCTCCTTCCCAAGATTCGGGACCCGCAATGCGAACTCCTCCTGCTTCGCTCTTGCATGGGTGTTGCCAAGCTCCTTTTTGGCCTGCGGACCTGTCCCTGCCCCTGCGCGAGACTGTTGAAAACATTATGGTCTGTGGAGGGGCTTATTTTGGGGACCTTCAGTGGCGGCTCGCTTCCCTGCCTATCCGGCACGGAGGACTCGGGGTTTCTTCGGCTATGGAGGCCTCGTCTTATGCGTTTGTAGCGTCCAGGGCCCAATCTTGGGTGCTGCAGGACCACATCTTGCGGGAGAGCGGGGTCTGTGGCATGGACTCGGATTATACTTTCGCTCTGGTTGCCCTGCGTGACATCGTACCGGGTTTTGATCTTAGCGGTTTCTCTGACAAGGACACCGCCCCCCCAAAACCCCAACATGTTTTGGCGAATGCCCTTTTCAGCAAAATCGTGTTGGATATGGAGACCCGGTTTAATATGAATGCCAGGCAAAAAGCGGTGTGGAGCTGTCTTCGTCAACCACATGCCCAAGATTTCCTTCATGCTCTCCCCATTGACGGGCTCGGGCAACGTATGTCGTCGGTCGAATATCGATCTATCCTCAAATACCGGCTTATGATACCCCTCTTCCCCGCGGACGAAAAGTGCCATGTGTACCGCAAGGCGTGTTTGGACTCGTTTGGGGAACACGCGGTTCACTGTAAAGATCTCCCGGGGTTCAAGTACCGTCATGACTGGGTCCGGGATGTGCTATTTGACATTTTCAGAAAGGGTGGGATTTCAGCCAAGAAGGAAGCCCCCGTCAACTTCTTAACTGACCCAAAAGAGGGGCGTTCGACCCTTAGACCGGCGGACATCCTGGTGTTTGGGTGGTCAAGGGGGAAGCACGCTTGCATCGATCTGACTGGGGTCTCTCCCCTTGCGGGCTTTGGCTCTGGAGTTTTCACGGCGGGGCACGCTGCTGCTAAGGCGGCTGCGGGTAAGGTGGACAAGCACGAGAAGGCATGTCTCGAGAATCAGCATGTGTTTGTCCCCTTTGCTTTTGACACGTTCGGGCACCTCGCGTCAGAGGCTGTGGACACGCTCGGGCGGATCCAGAAGGTTATGCATGGACATATAGTGACTCCTAGAGCTAAGAAACTTGTTTTTATCCGCTTAGGTTTTGCTATTCAAAAAGGGCTTGCGGCGCAGCTTGTTGCCCGTTTGCCCCGTATGTCGGACTGATTTGTAACCGTTTTTTTGATTGTTTGTAATGAGAAATATAACGGTTCATCTTGTTTTCAAAAAAAAAAATAAAAAAAAAATAAAAAAATTTAAGAACAATTAGAGGAAACTAAGTCCTTGTATTGAAAACATTCATGATATGCTTAAAGGATCCTATAACTTATGGTCTATCCTCATAAGTCTTTTCTAAGAGCTCATAATTAAGACGAGGTTTACTAATGACCAAGCATATCACAATATGAATGACTAATTATTATTTTTTTCTCATCCGTTTTGATTTGTTTGTCTCTAAATATGTTACGCATGCCTAAAGGGACATATAGACAATTCATACATAAATCAACGTTAAGGGCTTATTTTGTCAATAATTCTAATTTTAAGTTGAATTTTAAATTCGGGGTTGTAGTATGATTAATGGGGGTCTTGAATTGGATAATCAATTCTATGACTGTATTTTTCTGCTGCAATTCTGGTTTAAAATTGAAATGAGTATTAAACCCTGATCAGGCTTATCTAATATCTCATTATAAATGATTACTCGGCCAAGTGGGAGAATGTTGGAATATTTATAATTATATAAGATTTCTTATACTTATATAAATATTCTAAGGCCATCATAATCATTTATCTTAATTAATTATTGACCATATTACCCTATTTAGGCATTTATTCGATGGACGTAATTGCCCTTACTAAAATATTAGGGTTTCCCCTTGGGTGTATATATAAGGAGACTAAATGAGAGGAGAAGGCTAAGGAATGAGAAACACCATAAAAACACACACTTAAGAAATCATCTTCTCCCTCTCTCTCCCTCTCTAGAACTCGTAACCTTCTATGGTTACCTAATCAACCATCCTAATCATACACCCTAAACGGGAACTCGTCAAGAGATAAAGATGGATACCTCAAGCTACTCTCATCAAACGATCCACAACGGGTAAGTATTTAACCCTTATCCGTTTATTTTTCTTATGCGACTTTTAGATCCGCTCAACATTACATTGATGTTAATTTCAGGAGACCATCGTGTACTAATCTATGATGCACGGAAACGCCAAGAACCTGCCGTTTCCCGTCCCGGAAACTCCGTGGGGACGGAAACGCCATGGGGACGGCAGCAAAACGTTTCCAGGCCGCTTCCAATTTCAAGGGACGGATGTCGACCGCTTCCGAGACGTTTCCGGCGAGATTCTGGTATGATTCCGGCGATGTTGAGAGAAAATGAAAGAAAACAAAAGTAGAAAAGTAGAGATGAGTAGATTAACATGGGCGGAACGAGAGAGACTAGAGATTGTTTTCTTATAAAAAATGTAATCTTGAGGAGTTGCAGGTCTAATGAAGGATAATGGAGGATAGAGAAGATGAAGTGTATATTACAGGTTTAAAGGAAAACACTTTATAAATAATAATTACCTAGGAGAAAGTAAACTATCATAAAGGTGTACCTAGGAGAAGAAAGTAAACTGTAATAAAGGTGGTATGGGTAAAAATAAATTTACAATAATTATATCATCTATTAAAGTTCATTTTACGATATATATATATTCATCTTTATGTTGATTTGAATTTACACAAGAGTATCATCACATACTTGATAATAATCATGTTTGATTAAAAATATTAAGTAATTAATTATAATAAATTAAATTAAGTATATGAGTAATTATATCAACTATTAATATATATATATATATATATATATATAATTTTTTTATCTTCAATATATATATATATATATATATATATATATATATATATATATATATATAGGGTTAGGTTTAAATAAGAACTTTTTTCTTTGAGAACTTTTAAGAACCATTCTGGGCCACTAATTTTCAGGGGGGAAGCATTCAAATTCATGGGGGAGATTTCCTTATATATAACTTGTGTCTCAGAATGGTTCTCAAAAGTTCTCAAACCCAATTGGTTCTCAAATGATCCTCTCCCTATATATATATATATAGGGTGAGGTTCATTGTAGACACTTTCGCATGTGAAATAGCTCTTTTTCACATGTGAAAGTTTCTAATTAATGAGAAAAAAGAAAAAAAGAAAAAAGAAAATTAATCACAACCATTAGATCAAGAGATCTAATGGTGAAAAAGGGTGTCTACCTGTCTACACTTATGGGGGTGTCTACAATGAACTTTTCACTATATATATATATATTATATTTTTTTATGCCGTACCCTTGTCGTACCCGTTTCTTGGATTTTTGAGTTTTTTGCCGATTCCCGTTTCCATACCCGTTCCGTACCCCGTTCCCGTATCCGTTCCCGTTCCCGTGCTACTTAGGTACTAATAGGCAACCCATCCAAGTTTTCAACACCAGCTGAACCTTGAATGCAATCTTTTCACCCAGATTCTTCTGTGTTTACAATACCTATAAGATCAGTAACTATAAAAATAGAAGGATATCGAAAAGTAGGCAAACGAATTTGAGGAATGGACAATAAATATGTTGAGAAAGCTTGAAGTGTAAGCCATTTCAAAAGTAGTTTGTTTCTTAAAATGAATTTAGGATCAAAATCTACTAAAAAGCGTCTTTTTTCTATTCTTTTCAACTAAAACTCGATTTAGACTTTACAAAAAGCTAAAAATAAAATTGCCTGGGATATGAAACTAAAAGTAAAGGGCTCTCGCATAGAAAGAAAGAGCTGAGGATAAGCTCGGGCTCAATTACACAAAAATGGTAAAAAGAAAATTAGAAAGAATTAAAGTAATATCAACCTTTCTAATGTGAATACATATTAAAGCTCTTCAAGTCTATTAGTCGGGAAAGGTTGTTAGCCATAATTTGGTCAAACTGTTTGTAGTCAGGTTGCAAGTATACTAATCATTTTTTTGCTAACATATTATACCTGCTATTTTTCAGAATAGATATAGGGCAGCATACAACATAATTCCTAATTCTATACTTATTATAAGTGGTTTTTAAAGTCAATTGTCTCCAAGTCAGTACAAGTTGTCTTCTTTGTGAATAGAGATATAATAGACAAATAGAACTGAATGGTGCTAAGTGAGGTGCTTCTCAAATAAATGGTTGTAGGTTCGAGTCTTCCATGGAGCAAGTTGTGAGGATTTTATCATATAAAATCTAGGTATTGCTATTAAAAAATAAAAGTAAAATTGTCATATTAAATATATAAAATTAGTAGGCCCAGATGCATACCTCCTTGAAACACTCTGGTCCTTCGAACGAATGCTTGCCCATTGCAGATGTTACAGGGTACCAATCTTGAACCAAGATCATCCGGTGAGAACATTTAATATAACTACATAAATCTACAAATTTTCTTTGGTAATATAATTTTTTTTTATATAAAGCTGTGCTCTTATAGTCTTACCAAATCTGGCTCTTCATATGGTTTGAGTAATGAATCAAACTTGGAAGTCGAAGAACTGTATTGCCAGTCGTCAGTTGAGCCCTTACTTCCTAATATAACAAGCATCTTGTCTATAATAGGCAAGAGTCCAAAACTTTTAACTCTTTCTTAAATAATTAGTGTGACAGATTATATTAACTCCCTATTAATCTAATTCTTTTAATAGAACAATTTAGGAGGTTTTATCTATTTCCATCTCAGATATTATTAACTTTACCCGATTGACCCCTTAGGTATAGAACATGACTTAAAGGGTGAAGGAGAAGAGGAACTTATTTATAGCATATTTCAAAGCTAACCATACACCCAACTTAAGGCGATGAAGAACTTGTTGTCAAAGTAGTGAAGGAGTATTGTACCTTCCCTGAAGCAAAAAAACACGAATCATTAACATAACTACATTTTTACATCAATCTAGTAAAACTGTGCTAAAAATTAGTGGACTAACATAATTAGTAAGCAATTACGCATGTTAGAATGTGAGAACTGATTTCGAGAATTCTCATTAACCAGCAAACTGAAAACAAGAACAGCCTATATACTTGTAATTCTCACGTCGAGTGAGGCAGATAGCAATAAAAATACCCTGGTTGCAGCCCGTGGATGTAGGTCACACACTGACCGAACCACGTTAAATCTCGCGTGTCTATTCTCGTTGTTTACTTTTCTACAGTGATTATTACCTTTGTGTGTGTGTGAGTGATCTCGAATCCTAACAAGAAAAACCGTGCCTGATTTCTTGACAATAAATATATGACCATTAGGAAGAAAAATATAAATTGGCTTTGATAGATCATGAAGTTCAGGAAAAAATGACTCATTATAGCACATATGATCACTAGCCCTGTATCTATTATCCATTTAGTGTTCAAGGACTGAGTATTACAGGCCATGATACCTGCAAAATTAGCATAGCTAATTGTTTTAGCAGAATCTGGTTCAATTTGATGCTTGCTCATCATTTGTAGCAAGGCCTGGTATTGCTCATTAGTAAGAGTATGACATGTTGGAGAGTTTGAATTTGAAGAACCTGGTTCAGATTCAGGAAACTCATCTGAGTGAATGTTAGCAGCAAATCTTCTAGTCTTTGTAAACTTGAAGTCTTTGGGAAACCCAATAATCCTATAGCATTTACTAACATGATGTCCTTGCTTCTTGCAATGTGAACATACAACCTTCTTAAGATCTGATTTAGAATTAGAATTAACATGCATAGATGCAGATTCAGAAATAAAAGATCCAGCAACATGAATCTCTCTTTGTTGTTCTTCTTGAATTAAGAGTGAATAAGCTTCATTCACTTTAGGTAAGGGTTTCATCATCAAGATGTTGCTTCTCGAAGCATCATAAGATGTGTTGAGTCCCATTAAGAACTGCATTAGTTGCTGTTCATCTTTGTGCTTAGCTATAGTTTGTGCAGAAGCACAAGTGCACACAGTAATAGGACTAAATGATTGTAATTCATCCCATAGTTTCTTAATCTTGTTAAAATAGGAGGCAATACTATCAGCACCTTGATTTATCTGACACAAATTTTTCTGCAAATCATATAATTTGCGTCCATTTGATTTCCCAAATCTATCACTCAACTCAATCCACAAATCAGAAGCCTTATCAACATATAACACACTATTGCTAATATCACGATCCAAAGTGTTTAAAATCCAGGATATTACCATATTATTGCATCTTTTCCACAAATTTGATCGAAGAGTATCAGCAGGACAAGTAACTGTTCCATCAACCATTCCTAACTTGTTTTTGGCTGACAAAGCAATCACCATCGACCTCTTCCAGGTATTAAAACCTGATCCATCAAATATCTGCGAAACAAGCATTAATCCTGGGTGATCAGCAGCATGAAGATACAAAGGATCTGATGAATCAATAGGAGACGAGTTCGAACTTAAATCAGGTGACATTTTGTAAAAACAATCAGGAAAGAAGGAATTAGAATCTGAGAATGAATTTGAAAAGGAAAATGATTGAGAAAAAAAACTAGATCAGAAGAATAATCGGAATTTGAGAATGAATTGAAAACAAACGGAAACGGAAATTTGATCGGAATTGAACATAAATGAGAATTTGATCGGAAATGAATGGAGGAGATGATGATCGGAGCAATCAGTGCTCTGATACCATGTTAGAATGTGAGAACTGATTTCGAGAATTCTCATTAACCAGCAAACTGAAAACAAGAACAGCCTATATACATCTCAACTAACAGCTAACTAACTACTAACACTAGTTAGACTAACTAAACTATGGTAAAGTTTAAATAACTAACTCAACTACCAAAAGGTAACAAACAAAACGAACGGACAGAAGCAACAACTCGAATCTCTTGTACGCGGAGCTCTTGACCCGGTCCAGTTCCTTCATTTCTTTTATTAGCACGCGGATCTTCTCTGATCACCCGGTTCCTTTATTATACTCATCAACCCGGGTTATATATACTCCAACAAAGCATGATAGATACACAGATAGGGTTGCAACTGACATTCAAACACGTAGTTCTTTTTATTGGATTAAAAAAAGCAAATTGTTATAGATTTTAGAAAGGGTAAGAACTTGTGTTAGCTTCAGAGTTTCTCCAGGAATCATAAAGAGTAGCAACGACAAGCGGGCCGTCATCCTTTAGAAGGATATAGTATGGCTGCTTTTTCGACCCGTCTTTCTTCCACTCATAAAATCTGAAAAACGGTAAATGAAGTTCACAAGATAAAGCATTAAATATCATAATAATTGACCAAGCAACAAACTATGACTATTCAAAAAATATCCAGAATCATAATTCGAAGAAATAGGATTATGTGACATTAGGCTGATATATTCAAGTAATGCAAAGATGGATGACAACCCAGGTGTACTAAATACCAAACAAAATGAACTTCCAATATGATGTCACTAATTACAATAAGCCATTTGCTAACAATTCTTCCCTGATATGAAGACAATAATCTTATTTCCAACCTTCAACATACAGATTAAAATAATAAAATTTATATTTTTGAATGATTTTGTATAAATATTGTATTTGTTGATGATAAATTTGTAACATAAATGAATAAACCGTTTTTGCATTTGTGATATGTCTAAAAGTAGCTAAACTTTTCATTTATCTTACAAAGTTTGTATGCTTTAAGTTTAAAAAGTAGGAACTAAATAAAAAAACAGAATTACATTTACAAACTTAAAAATAAGACTTAAATTACAACATTTGTTTTTACATTTGAAAATTTTGTCATCTTTATCTAAGATTAATAGTTTAAATCCGTATTTGCTTTTGACTCTTGATAAAGCAACGTATAGCTGACTGACCAAACGTGACTTATGTTTTGAGCAATTTTGGGTTATAGCATGTATATAAGGGTAACAAATGTAAACGATAGTTTAAAATAAAACTTTTCATATTATTTTGGTGAAAAAATATTAAACTATTAACAAATTTATCAACTCCATAAAGAATAAGCGATGAATTTGTAGTAGGGGCATAAACAAAAGTGAGAATATATATTTCTTTCCATTGTTCAACTATAGGATTATGCGCACAAGCATGCAGCAAAAAGAACGACACATTTGGTGCATTAGGGGCAACAACCAAAAAAAGATTAGAAAATATAAATTAAGAATTCTTTACTTATGAAATTTCATACACTAATGAATTCTTGATACCTTAACATCGTCCATCAGTGAGGTGAAATGATGAGCTTTTGATTCTTGATGATAATAATGAAATGTTCTTTGTGGTAGATTCGCATCTATCCAAATGTAATGATGGCTGAGATTTAAGATTTTACATTATAAGACAATAAAAATACACTAAGAACGAAAATATTGATCATCAAGAGTTTAAGATTAAGATCATAAAACATTTATAAGTTTTACTTCACTTATGCAAAAATATAGTTCACTGGGGCATTATTCATCAAGAGTAACACAAAAAGTAATCCAATAAAAAAACAGATTCAAACTTTTTTTCTTTTAGCCATTAATTCATGGAACACATGGTCTTCATCAAACAATGAGATATTCAACATCACCTATAAACATGACAATTCTATGCACTTCTAAAGTGGCAAATTCATGAACTATGAGAACAACATCGTCATCATGCACTTCTAAAGTGGCAAATTCATAATTCATACCATCATTCTTAGGATGAGTATGTAATGACAAAACCCATTTTATAACACATTCACCATCAATATATATAACCAATGAAGGTTAATTAAGAAAGAAGGACGAGGAGAATTTAAGGCTTGCGTAATCCTGAATTGAATTCGCCAATTCATTGAGTCGCACATTGATTGATTCCAGTATCAAATTGCCATCGTGAAAGCATAGCAATATCTAATTTGGATGAAAAAATTCAATAATTTCTTACATATATGTTAACAATCAAACTCATAAAGGAACTGTCCCTTAAATAGAATCATAAACGGAAACAAAAAAAAGATTTTCGATTCGGACGAACAAATAAAGTTGCGAAAAAAGGAAATTGAACTCATCTTAGGTTAAAGTGCGCACAGACTACAAACGCAGATCCGGTTCAAGAAGCGAGATACAGACTGGAGGACACCATGGTGGGTTTAACAATGCGATTTAGGAGACCAATGTAGGGTTTAAGAGAACGCTTTAGGAGCTGAAATTCAAACGTCCATCGGTTCACCTAAATTGAAATCCCATCACTACCAGGCGGTTGAACTCCAAAACTGAAGTACCAATTCAATTCAATTCAATTCTGAATCTAAAAGTGTTAACCGGAATTTAAGATGGGATAAGTTTATGGAGGAGAAGACGGACGATCAAAGTGCGTAGATTGAGGGCAAAACGTTTAACATTCAAGCTCAATGAGAAGGAACACGAGGCAGGGGCGGATCTAGGTAGTGTCTACCGGGTTCTCGGTAACCCAGTGACTTTCGGATTTTTTAGTGTAAATATATATATAATACTAGTAGTGAATCCATTTATAAATTGAGAGTGAATACTATTAATTAAGTTGCTTCTAGTTCAACTGGTTCGCGCGGCTGATTTTAATTTAATTAATTTAATTAGAAGGTCCCTTGTTCGATCCCTCGATCCCCTGTTTTTTTTTGTTTTTTTAGTTAAATATATACACTTTGAGTGAATATATAATATGGGAGTGAAAACAAGTAACAGTATCTCATTAGCCCAACTGGTTCAGCCCGCGCATGTAAACTAGAATATAAACTAGAAGGTCCTTGGTTCAATACTTGCTTGCACCGTCCATCTTTTTCTTGTTTTTTTAAAGTTTTTTTAAAATTGTTTTTAAATAGATTAATAACTTATTAACTAGTGTTTTTTTTTTACTATCCCCGCTTAGTTTCTCCGTGCATACTAAGAGCAATTCCTTGGTATAGTAATGCAACGATTTTAAAGGATAAAAACTCGTAGGCAATAACTACAGGTACGTGTTTTTCTAATGTTCAATGACAATGTTTTCTTTAATTATTGTAACGTATACTCGTATTATTATTGTGTTATCAACTTTAACCGACCCGAACCGACTCGATCCGAACCGACCAAACCGAAAATTTTGATATTTAGTTGTTAGAATCCCGACCATCAAAAATTAGTGAACCCAGTGAAAAAAAATCCTGGATCCGCCCCTGACACGAGGAATCCTAAAGTCAAGGACACTTGACAGTCAGAGATCACACAGATTCTGTTGTATTAGTATGAGAACGAACCTGTCAAATATATTAGGAAAAATTATTAAAATAACCATTGATCCATATTAAATTAATAAAACAACCCTTAACTTACTAATTTTTTAAAATGGTCTTTGACTATAAAAATAGAGAACATGAATTTGGCGAATGTACTTTTATAGTTTTAAACTTTTAATATTTTAGTTTTTAACATTTTAATTATTTAAGATTTTTAATGTGTTTTTACTTAATAATTTATATTTTAAAAAATCTAAATACACGATATTTTATAAAAAAATTTAACATTTTAAATTAAGTTTTATTAAAAACGGAGTTATTTTAAAAAAGTAATTAAGTCTCGTAACAGACTTTCTATAATTATAAAAAAACAACGAAAGTTGAAGATAATATGTAAAGTGATTGGTTAAAATATTATAAAAAGACGAGTTCAAATAAATAAAGTTTTCTAGTTTGAGAGAAAGTGTAATAATTATATAAATTTTTAGAGAGTTCGAGTTCAAATAAAATTAAACTTGTAAAATTTATGAAAAATATTCTTTTTCTAAATAAAATTCAATAAAGAGTATGAGGAACTTTAAATAGGGTTATTATATATTCACAGCCCCTCTTACTAAAAAGACAGTTTTACATGGGTCGTTTGGGGCCAAATGGTCGTGGGGGGCCAAATTTGGGTCGTTTGGACCCAAATGATCGTTTGGGTAAATTTTTGTTTAAATAAGGTCGTTTGGGCGTCGTTTGGGCCAAAACAACCTCTTAAAATTCATGAGGGCTGCGGTTTTCTAATATTAAAAAAAAAAGACCCAAATGACCATTTGAGGTCCAAACAACCCAAATTTGGCCCCCCACGACCATATGACCCGAAACGACCCGTATATATATATTTTTTTAAATGGTTGTGAATATAGCCACGGCCTTTAAATATTAGAAAACAAATTATAAAAAAACACATAAGATTATTTGTTAAAAAATATATCCAAATAAAAATCTTACTAAAATGTATAGACTGTGATAAATAGTATAGGTTTGTTAAAATATATTAGTTATAAAAATAGTTATGGAGTAAACCTTAACGTTTTTTGAAATAAAAGAATAGATTTGATAAAAAAAAATAGATCCAAATTAAAATTTTAAAGCATAATACATTTTAGAAATTTTAATACTATATATATTTTTTTGAATTCATACTCTTCAAAATTTTATATAATTCCTTATGTTTTTCCTCCAACTACAAGACTTTTATTTAAACTCTCTTTTTATAATAATTTAACCAATCAATTTAAACTTATTTCTCCAACTCTTATTATTTTTCTAAGAAGTTATAAAAAATTGGTTACGCGACTCACTTATTTTTCAAAAACAACTCCGTACTTAGTAAAACTTAGGTCAAAATGTTCGGAAAAAAATTTACGATCTACAATATATTTAGATTTTTTAAAAGTTATTAAATATAAATTATTAACGAAACACATATTAAGGTGTTTAATTAATTAAAAGGAATTAAAATTAAAATATTAAAAATAGTTAAATTTCAATACTCGCCTCTTTGTAAGTATTCGATATGTAAGGCATTTTTTATGAGTGTCAAACCTTGAGTTTATCTATGAAAATATGTAGGGCCTTTTCTAAATTAACTTTTTGAAATAAAAAGTTATTTAATTTTTAATTATAAAAGTTTGTGAAGAAGAGTATAAAAAAAATTAAATTTCAAATAAATATTCAATTAATTACTTGTTTTAATAGAAGGTTGTGGTTAACAATGGAAGCTTTATAAAATAAATTATAAGTTTAAATTTTTAAATATTACAGTAATTTAAAATAATATTTAAGTTTAAAATATAAACATTAAAATAAACCAATTTACAAAAATTCAACTTAAATTAAAATAAAATAATTTAACTTGTTAAAAATGTAATTTTAAGTTTAAAACATTATCTAATAAATAATAAAAAAAGTGGCAAATAGATCCCATAATTGGAGAATAGGGCTGGAGAATAGGATTTTTTTTGAATATTTTATTAAGATAAATGGCGAATAGGTTTGGAGAATGTGGTTGGAATTTGCGTGTGATTTTATAAAATGGAGAATGAATATATGAAATGGAGAATATAACAGAAAAAAACCTAACGCGATATATTGCTATTGGTCTGATATTTTGGTAAACCACATGGTAAAGGCCATTTTGTTAATTTGTTTTTGGTCCATGAAAAGGAACACGAGGAATCCTAAAGTCAAGGACACTTGACAGTCAGAACTCACACAGATTCTGTTGTATTAGTATGAGAACGAACCTGTCAAATGTATTATATGGTAATAGGGAGATATGTCCTTGGTGAATTTTATGAAAATGGATGAATTGATAAATTCTTCTTGGCTTGTTTTGATAATGGAATTGAGATAGCATCTGAGTCCTACTTAATTAATTTTTACTGTTATAAAAGTGATATAACAAGAAACAAGAATTGAATCAGAAATTAGCCTAATGTTGTATTGATGATGATGAGGAACAAATCGAAATACAGGAAATCAGAAATTGAATACCGGCTACAGGGATGAAGATCCCTTTTTTTATACGACTAAACTAACTCAACGACTATTAACATCTTATTAACAACTCTATGAACTAACTAATATGTCACCTCAAACTTTAGTGAATCTTTAACACTTCTAGTCCCTTATCAATTAGGCATTGACATAAATGGCCTCGAACTTTAGTTGACTAACGTTGACTGATGTGTTGCAAATACATCCCATTTCCGGTGTCTTTTAGTTAGATATTTGAGTCAGTTTGAGTCGGTTTTCATTAGTTTCCATTTGTTTTCAGTTAAGTTTGAGTCTGTGGGTCCTTTTTATATTTTTATGTAAGTTTTGCAGTTTTGAGGAATTCCCGAGGCCAAGAAAGAAGTTAACAAAAAAAGAAGGAAAAGAGCTGAACAAGCAGTCCCAGGCGTATCGCCTGGGACCTGATGATCAGTAGGCGATACGCCCGGAAAGGAGAAGTCAACGGAAGCTTAAGTCGGTTTGACCGACTGTTTTGTCGCGGCATGGGCGGTAAGCGTATCGCCTAGAGAGAACACACCTCCAAGCGATACGCTTGGAGGTCTAAAACCCGCAGAAATTGCTTAATCGATATAAATTCGATATTAGGGTTTCTATTCGTCATTCTTCGACTTCCAGACGAACTCAGAGGCGATTTTGGGCGACTTGAAGAGCAGAGAAGGCCAGGGACAAAGGGGGAATCATCGGTGGATCAGTTTCTCAACACGAATCATCATCGGTCTACCGGGTTTCATCCTTTATTCTTATTGTTCTTAATTTCAATCATGTTTTCTGTCAAAGTTCAGATTTTTACTATTACTCTAGACAGTGACATGAGGCTAGGCTAAATTATTTGTATTGCCTAGACCCACTTGGATGATTATTTGGTGTTTATGACTTTATTCAGCCTTGATTGATTGATTGATGTTGCACTTTTATTAAATTCCAATGATTATCATGTTTGATGCATATGTGTGTTATGAGCAGATTATTAGTTGATTGTTGATGCTTAATTTACCCGCGAATGTCTTTCGGTTTAGGTTGATTATCTAAAGTAGTTGACTTTAGGGTTAATTGCGATAGATTGGTTTAGGGTTCTTCTAGACTATGGTATTGATAATTGAGTGATAGTTTACTTATAATGTGCTGCTAAACTGGAGACTTAAAAGGTACAGGTTTAACGGGTAGTTGGGTTGGTTAAAGTTCTAGGGTAGCATTGTCTCAAAAGGAAATGTCCTAGGGTTTTGTCTAGCTTGGTATTCCGTGGCATTCATGGTAGTTACTGGTAGCTCCTATTAGGTCTAAGGTGCCCGAGATTAGGTTCAGAGGTGGTTAGGTCTAATTGAGGTAGGACGGACTTAAAAGGTGAACTCCTGTTCGAGCGTTAGAAGTGTAGCTAGGAAGGACTTAAAAGGTGAACTAGCCACCATCAGATTAATCGAAGCTGAATGAGGTTATAGATGCTAAGTAGGATTCCAGGGTCTAGGTGATACTCTTCTCTCATCTGAATTCTCCCAAAGTTTCCTTCTTTTGTCTGTTTGTGCGTTGATTAGGTAATTTTAGTTAATCAAATCTCAAAACAAAAACCCAAATCAATTTACTCAAATTTCCATTTCTTAGGTCCTAGGTTAGTTTTGTCTATAGAGTGTCTCTAGGGTTCGATATTCCCGGTCTTGCCTTAGCTATTCTACTATCCGATAGGTACACTTGCCTTAGGGTTCGGTTTAGTTTAGGTATTTTCGGTAAAATTAGGTTTGTCTAGGTCTAGGTTTAGGTCTAGGTTTTTGATAGTATTTTTAGAGTCGTTCCGAGCACATCAAGTTTTTGGCGCCGTTGCCGGGGACACTTGGCAATTGGCAAGATTAACTTAGGTCGTCGTTAGGAAATTTTGAGTCTTTTTGGTTTTTCCGTGTCTAGAGTCTTAGGATTTCCGTTTTTGAGTCTAGATTTTTAGGTTTATTTTCTCCTTTTACTTTCTCTTTGAGTCAGTTTCCTCATTTTATGCCACACACCCGTTCACGAGGTCCTCCTGAGTTGTCACCACTTTCTGATCCCGACGCGGATATTCGTGAACGGTTTCGCCTTCTACGCACCGAGCTAGAGGCATTCATCATTTCCACCGCGCAATCCAAACCATCTTCTTCCACGCACACCACACGCGACACCAAACCCATTCCATTCCCCGATTTATCATCCATGGCGGCACGTCGCACCGTCCACGAGCAGGCTAGCGCCGGAGTCACCGAGGCCCGATTTGCTATTGCACAGCCTGCTATTGCCAACACCGCGAATTGGCAAGTTCCGTCCCACGTCATCAACGCTTTGACGCATTCCATTCAATTTCATGGACGTGAGGACGAAGATGCACCGACGCATATCTCCCGTTTCATTCGTATCTGCAACACGTTCGGACTCACCGGAGTCGCGAACGAAATCATTTATTTGCGTCTATTTCCATTCTCCCTTACGTCTCGAGCCGCCGAGTGGCTCGAGACGCTTCCGCCTAACTCGATCGCCACCTGGGACGATCTTACCGCGAAATTCCTGAAGAAGTACCATCCTCCAGCCAAGGCTTCACGTACTCGGGAGGAAATCCACTCTTTCAAGATGGACCCCGATGAGCCTTATTCTGCCGCATACGAGAGATTCAACACCCTTCTGAGTAGATGTCCGCAACACGGGTTGACGGACTGGGCGATCATAGAAAAGTTCTATAATGGACTTCCTTATTATGTTCAGAAGGATTTCAACATCTCGGCTGGAGGGCATATGATGGAGAAGCTCACTGTTGATGAATGAAAATCATTATTTGAGAGCTTCGCACTTGCTGAACAGCAGGCACCCGGAGGTCGGAGAGCCACCTTGGCCCCGACTAGATCACTCGCACCATCTACATCTACCCGGGGTGTCAATCACATTGGCTCAGAAACCATGTCACCTAGGGAGTTAGAGAATATTTACAAATCTTTAAAAGAAATCAAACTCCACATTAAAGCCAAATGTGAGCTGTGCAGAGGCGCTCACGACACCCGAGACTGCCCACTTGCTCCCGCTGAGCAGGTGGACTACATTGGAAACCGAAACCAGTTCGGTAATTCGTTCCAGTCTGGGTGGAGGAGTGGCCAAAATTCAGGATGGCGAGAGGGAGGAAATCCACCTGGTTTTCAGCCGAGGTATAATCAGAGTGGTGGAGGAAACGAGGGGCCGACTATGAAGGAGCTTACAGAGCTGGTCATGAACCAAACGCATATTTTGCAGCAGATGAACGCAAGAGATGAGGCCACACAGAAGAAGCTGGCGGAGCATGACACGTTGCTAAGAAATCAACAAGCTTCATTCCACTACGTCAAAAAGTGGCTTTGGCCACGGTTTTTTTGATAACGCATAGCCACTGTTTTGAAAAAAGCGTGGCCAAAGGTAAGAAATTCTCGTTTTAGCCACACATATTGTGTACCCGTGGCCAAATATATAGCCTTTGGACCCTTTTAGCCACGTATTTTTTTGTTTATGTGACAACAACAATCAGGTGCAGTGGCTTTAGCCACTGTTTTACAAAAACATGTGGCACTTATTTGTCACACTTAAAAAAGAGTGGCGAAATGCACCAAACGGCCACGGAATTTTTATGATTTTTTATTCGTGTGACCAAAAAGGAATGTATGGCCACGCTTAAATAATGTTGTGTGACGGAAGAGTAGATTTTATTACTTAGTAAATTAAAAGAAAACAAAACTATTTATGCGTGGCTAAATGTGAGCAATGGCCACGCTTTTTACTTAGTTATGTGGCTAAAAGCTAGTACATATGGCCACTGTTATTAGGTTGTGTGACTAAATATTAGATGACTAATGGTCACGGTAGGTTGTGAGTGACAAAAATCTATTACCTATGGCCACATATATTAACCGTGACTAAATGGTAGGTTGTGAGTGACAAAAATGTATTTTATGGTCACGGTAAAATATTAAATGCGTGGCGAAAAATAGAAGATTTGTTTCCCTCTAAAACAACGCGCTTTTTTCAATTGTACCATTAATTCGAGCGGGTTAAAATCTGCTACCCTATATATCATCATCATTGTTATTTTCCTTTTTACCGCCATCCCTTTCTTGATCTCAAATTCTCTACACCAATTCTCTCAAATTCTCTACACCAATTCGTTTACACCAATTCTTGTATCAAATGGCCGATAATCAACGCTCCCTTAATTACTGGTATGTGAAGCATAACCGTATTTTTTTGGTTTACAGTAACAGGAGAAGAAGATCCTTCAAGTCCCACAAATCTGTGATTAAACACAACGATGAGAACATCCTGAAGCAACTATATGCGCAGAAGATTCCTGATTGTTTTGCCTACCATGTTGAGACAGCGAAATTATTTCGTGTCCTTGATACAAAATTCAATGAACCTGAAGAAGAAGATGAAGAAGAAGATGAAGAAGATGAAGATGAAGAAGATGATGAAGAAGATCATGAAGAAGCAGATGAAGCAGATGAAGAAGATGAAGAAGAAGAAGAAGAAGATGATGATGATGATGATGATCATGATGATGACGATGCAAGTTCATCAGGATCATACATATCCGAAGATTGCAGTGATCCGGATTATTAATTAATGGATGTTTGTGTTTAATTATGAACAAATTAAGAACAATGTTTTATATGTTTATTTTTAGTTATGATATTAGTAGTTATAATTGAATATATGATGGTTATATATGTTTATCATGTTTGATTATCTTGTGATATGGCCACTCATATTAAACATTGGTTGCGTGACAAATTATGACAAATGGTCACGGTATATTAATTTTAGGTGGCTAAAAGAAGAATACCAACAGTGTACGGCGCTTGTAATCATTACTATTTCATTTACTTTATCTTTCAAATCTCCATCTACCACGCCCCTCGAGTATCGATATATACTATCTCTGTATCAGTTTTCATCATCATCTCCACCATGACCCTTTTCTCCCAGTCTTTCTCTCTCTGTTTTTCGTCCATCATCGACGGCAAAAAATGTGGAATTGGCATCATCCGTATGTGGAAAACGGTAAGTTATCATCTTCACCACTGAAATTCGATTGAAATTTTCGTCTCAGATTTGGTAATTTTATCTTGTGCAGGGAAAGATTGCACTCTGTATCTCCTGCGAGCAGATTTTAAGTTATTGTGGAAACCATGGAGACGAGGAGTCTCTAATGGTTCATACAAATGCTTTACTGAGAGCAGATTTTAAGTTATTGTGTAATTTTATAACAGTCAGCAGTAAGGGCACATGTTGAGGTTTGCAGGACTTGTATTCTTCAGGTGCTTCTCTCCCTTCTGGCCCCACGAGCCTGATTTTTCTTCGGCCACTTCTTCTCCCTTTTGGCCCCATGAACCCGATTTATCTTCAGCCACTTCTTCACCATTTTCAGTTGATCATAAGCAATTGCATGTGAGAAAGCAAAGAGGGACTTGTTCTCTCTTTTCACTTGATCAGAAGCAAGTGCATGTGAGAAAGCAAAAGAGGGATTTTTCTTCAGCCGCTTCTTCTCCATTTTAAGTTAGTAGTTTTTCAGTTGTAATTTTATAGATCAATGTATTAATGGAATCATAACCTTTGGATTATGTATGTAATTGTGTTTGTTAAAGCAGCAGTTGATTTTGTTTGTTTATTTTTGACTTTTATTGACTCTGGTTTGGTCAAAGAGAGGAGACCTGCAGGCACAATCAAAAAAAGGAAACACTTGACTCAAAATTAAGATCCATAATTATATATATTCCAGAATACATAAAGAAAAAAAAACAAATATTGTTGATACTGTAGTTTGCTAAGATTCAAAAACATTACAATGATGATCAATTAACCGTTGTTTTTTCGTAATATCATTCCAGTACAGTCAGCTCTATGGTAAACATTGTGACGTGCATCTACGGATGGCAATACATTATCGTTGTGAGGAAAAACTACCGTACTAAATTCTTCATTGGCATCGTCTTCATAATAATCTCTGTAATTTCTGGGAGGTGTCATAAAGACAATATGCAGTTTTTTATCCAGCTGGTCTTTGACGTAAAACAACTGTTGTGCTTGTGACGCGAAAATGAACGGGTCCTCCTTGTGACCTAGTCTTTTAAGGTTGACCAAAGTGTAACCAAGACTATCTTTTTTGACCCCCTGTGTATTCTCAACCCAGTCGCACATAAATAGAGGGATGGTTTTAATATGGTAATCTAGTAGCCATATCTCTTTTAAAACCCCATAGTAAGGTTTTTTTCCATAGGTTAAGACCTCGTTAGAGATGTGCATGTCATTTACCTCTACACCAACCCCGCTGTTCTGGTAAACCCTACCGTCTCGAGATTTTGTACGAAATGAATAGCCATTGATGTCATATACTTCATATTTCCTCACGCTTCTGTGCGGACCATGTGAAATCCACCTAACGGTCTCTGATATAGTTTCTGGGGACTCCGCCATCTCCTTTTCAACCTGAAATTCATAGTAGGTTCATCAGGAGAGTTCATTAGGAATAGGAAGATTATAGCTCTTCCAAAAATAAAATAAAGTTGTTCCGGACAACTCAGGTCAGTTGTTCCGGAAAGTTACAGTTCATCCGGAATTAAAACTATAAGAAAAATAGTTTCAGTTCACCAGGAAGGTTATAGTTCATCCGGATAGAAAATAGAGTTATTCCGGACAACTCAGGTCAGTTGTTCCGGAAAGTTACAGTTCATCCGGAATTAAAACTATAAGAAAAATAGTTTCAGTTCACCAGGAAGGTTATAGTTCATCCGGATAGAAAATAGAGTTATCCCGGACAACTCAGGTCAATTGTTCCGGAAAGTTACAGTTCATCCGGAATTAAAACTATAAGAAAATAGTTTCAGTTCACCAGGAAGGTTATAGTTCATCCGGATAGAAAATAGAGTTGTTCCGGACAACTCAGGTCAGTTGTTCAGGAAAGTTACAGTTCATCCGGAATTAAAACAATAAGCAAATTTAGCTGACCTTGTTGCGTAACCATTTACCAAATGTTGTGCTCTGCTTCTTAGTCAGGTCATTTAGTCTACTACCAGGATGTTCCTTTTCCAAAAATTTCATGTGTTCTCTGCAATTACATGAATTGAAGTTATCTATAAAAGTTTATAATTAATTAAACAGATAAAAAAAGGTTAATAATCTAAATTACTTACTCGATATAATGCTCAATTTCAGGCGTATTTAGCAACACAAATAAATGCGCTTTCGATAGGAGCTCTGGAGAGACTTCAACTGATCTACCAGCTGACCCAGGACTTCCATCCGCACTGCTATGCTTTTTAGTTGGAACACCAATAGTTGTGATGTTTTTTTGGTATTCGCTGAGAAACTCAATCGTTTCTTCTACAATGTTCTCCTCAGCAATGCACCCTTCTGGATAAGTTTTGTTTCTCACGTGGCCCTTAATTACCTTCATACACCTTTCAAATGGATACATCCATCGAAAGCATATTGGGCCACATAATTTTACCTCCCTAGTAAGGTGCACCGTCAAATGAAGCATAACATCAAAAAATGATGGCGGGAAATATTTCTCAAGCAGGCATAGTGTGACACAAAGATCTGCTTGCAATTTGTCTAGCTCTTCGACGTTGATCTCTTTGCTGCATATTGATTTGAAAAAAAAACAGAGCCTTATAATAGCATATCTTGTCGGTTCAGGCATGAGTGACCGAATTGCAATTGGCAGAAACTGTTGCATCAGCATATGATAGTCATGTGACTTGAGCCCCACAAGTTTCTTGTCCTTTAGACTAACCAAACTAGAAAAGTTAGAACAATAGCCTTGTGGAACCTTCAAGTTATACAACGTGTCACAAAACTTTTCCTTTTCATCTTTTTGTAACGTGTAACACGCTGCAGGAAGTACTATGTTGTTCTTGTTCTGTTTAGGCTGCAACTCTGGTCTTAACCCCAAAAAGTTCAGATCCTTTCTCGCATTCAGTCCATCCTTCGTCTTTCCGGGAAGGTTGAGCAGAGTTCCAACAAGACTCTCAGCCACATTCTTTTCAATATGCATGAAATCAATGCAATGTTGGACACTATTATGCCTCCAGTATCTAAGTCTTCGAAACCATATATTGAATTTCTTCCAATATGGTGGCTTCTCTTTGTTCTTTCTTTTTCTCTTATCAATCTTCCCCCCTCTTCCGGTTGAGGTCTCTGGGATTTCTGAATCAGTACACCTTAATCCCTTTCCCCATTTGTTCCTGATAAGTTGAACTTCTTCGTATATCTGTTCTCCGGTCATAGGATCAGCAGCAACTTCCAACTCTTGTTTACCATTGAAGGCCTCGGTTTGCTTTCGGAAGGCATGCGTATATGGTAGATATCTTCTGTGACCAGCATAACACTGCTTGGCTGAGAAAGGAAGCCTAATGCATTTAGTTTCTTCCCGACATACCACACAACCACGGAATCCACTGTACGGGCAACCACAAAGTGTACCAAGTGCAGGGTAGTCATTAATCGTCCATAAAACAACTGCACGCATAGTAAACTGTTCTTGCGCATACGCATCATATGTTTCCACACCTGCCTCGAATAACAGCTCCAAGTCATCAATTAATGGTTCCAAAAACACATCAATATCGTTTCCAGGCGCTCCCGATATTAATAACGAAAGCATGATGAACTTTCTTTTCATACACAACCATGGTGGAAGGTTGTAAATGACAGATAGAACCGGCCACACACTGTGATTTCTGTTACCTCTATTTACGTCGACCCCATCAGTTGAAATGCCAAGACGAAGACTTCTAGGATCGTCAGCGATTTCGGGATATTTGTCATCGATGGCTTTCCATGCCGGTGAATCGGATGGGTGTCGTAACACACCGGGTGTTTTGGAACTGGTGGCATGCCATCTTAGATCCTCCGCTGTGGTTTTCACTTGAAACAGTCGTTTCAATCTTGGAATGATGGGGAAATACCACATTACCTTTGCAGGAGTATTGTCGTATAGTTTCTTAGTCCTCTCATCCACCTTCCACCTGGACTCACCACAAGTTGGACATACAGTTAGGTCCTTGTTCTCCTTCCTGTACAGAATACAATCATTGATACACACATGTATCTTGGTGTACCCTGCACCCATTGACTTCAAAATCTTCTTGGCCTCATATGTATTCTTCACAATCTCATTACCTTCAGGTAGCATCTGTTTCAGCAAAACTAAAAGTTCATTAAAAAATTTATCTGATCCTCCATGCTTAGTCTTCAAGTTCAGTAGTTGAACCAAGGCAGATAACTTTGTGAAGGTATGGCATCCTTCATACAGAGGCTTCTCAGCATCCATGAGTCGTTCTTGAAACTTCTCATGGTCCTCATCGAAATTTTCTTCAGTAGCTCTGACCATTTTTATTGTTTCGGCTGCATCCAATGGAACTCCGGAATCGAAAAATGATTCCGTGTGAAGCTCCTCTCTTGCGGGCTCTGTCTATTAAATCAATCTGTTAAACAAAAACCCTAATCCTCGAAAACAGAGACGATCAACAATTGCAATCCGATCAACAGACTCATGCAGAGACGATCAAAAACCCTAAACACAAAAAAACAGAACGCCCATTTCCGATTGAAAGATGGAATTTTCATTTTCAAAATTAGAAAACTAGAAAACATGTTCAAATCAACTGTTTTCTATCTCTACATTACATTAGATTTCCGTCGACGATGCGTTGGAGCAGACGGCGACGGAGGTAACGGAGGAGAGGTCGAGCGGTTGTGCGTATAAACCCTAGAAAATGAACGCCCATTTTCTTTTGTATATATTTGGAAAACGAAAATATAAAACAGAAAACAGAAAACAGTAAAAAAGGTGTTTTCCATTTTTAGTTAAAATTTAGAAAACACTATTTTCTGTTTTCCTAGAAAACAGTAAAAAAGGTGTTTTCCATTTTTAGTTAAAATTCAAAAAACACTATTTTCTGTTTTCCTTGTTTTCTTGGAAAACAGAAATGGAAAACACCCCCTGTTTTCCACAACTAAACGCCCCCTTAAATTTTGGGGAATTATAATTCTAAATAAATTATATAAAAAGATTTAAGATAAAAATTAAATAATGGGTCAATTTGGGGTCAAATGGGTCAATTTGATGTGTTTAGGACCAATGAGTCCCAATAAGGTGTGTAAGTAACCAATAAGTTGTGTTTAGAACCAATGATGGCCCAATTGGTGTGTATGTAACCAATAAGTTGTGTTTAGAACCAATGATGGGCCAATAAGGTGTGTATGTAACCAATAAGTTGTGTTGAGGACCAATGAGACCCAATAAGGTTTGTTTAGGGGAAACGAGGGTCAGTTGAGACCAATGAGTCCCAGTAAGGTGTGTATGTAACCAATAAGCATGTTTAGGACCAATGATGGCCCAATAAGGTGTGTATGTAACCAATAAGTTGTGTTTAGGACCAATGAGACCCAATAAGGTGAGTTTAGGGGAAACGAGGGCCAGTTGGGACCAATGAGTCCCAGTAAGGTGTGTATGTAACCAATAGGCATGTTTAGGACCAATGATGGCCCAATAAGGTGTGTATGTAACAAATAAGTTGTGTTTAGGAACATTGAGACCCAATAAGGTGTATGTAACAAATAAGTTGTGTTTAGGACCAATGAGACCCAATAAGGTGTGTTTAGGGGAAACGAGGGCCTGTTGGGACCAATGAGTCCCAGTAAGGTGTGTATGTAACCAATAGGCATGTTTAGGACCAATGACGGCCCAATAAGGTGTGTATGTAACAAATAAGTTGTGTTTAGGACCAATGAGACCCAATAAGGTGTATGTAACAAATAAGTTGTGTTTAGGACCAATGAGACCCAATAAGGTGTGTTTAGGGGAAACGAGGGCCTGTTGGGACCAATGAGTCCCAGTAAGGTGTGTATGTAACCAATAAGCATGTTTAGGAGCAATGATGGCCCAATAAGGTGTGTATGTAACAAATAAGTTGTGTTTAGGACCAATGAGACCCAATAAGGTGTATGTAACAAATAAGTTGTGTTTAGGACCAATGAGACCCAATAAGGTGTGTTTAGGGGAAACGAGGGCCTGTTGGGACCAATGAGTCCCAGTAAGGTGTGTATGTAACCAATAAGCATGTTTAGGAGCAATGATGGCCCAATAAGGTGTGTATGTAACAAATAAGTTGTGTTTAGGACCAATGAGACCCAATAAGGTGAGTTTAGGGGAAACGAGGGCCAGTTGGGACCAATGAGTCCCAGTAAGGTGTGTATGTAACCAATAGGCATGTTTAGGACCAATGATGGCCCAATAAGGTGTGTATGTAACAAATAAGTTGTGTTTAGGAACATTGAGACCCAATAAGGTGTATGTAACAAATAAGTTGTGTTTAGGACCAATGAGACCCAATAAGGTGTGTTTAGGGGAAACGAGGGCCTGTTGGGACCAATGAGTCCCAGTAAGGTGTGTATGTAACCAATAAGCATGTTTAGGAGCAATGATGGCCCAATAAGGTGTGTATGTAACAAATAAGTTGTGTTTAGGACCAATGAGACCCAATAAGGTGTGTTTAGGGGAAACGAGGGCCAGTTGGGACCAATTAGTCCCAATAAGGTGTGTATGTAACCAATAAGCATGTTTAGGACCAATGATGGCACAATAAGGTGTGTATATAACCAATAAATTATGTTTAGGACCAATGATGGCCCAATAAGGTGTGTTTAGTAGGGCAATGAGGTCGGTTAGAACCAATAAGTCCCAGTAAGGTGTGTATGTAACCAATAAGCATGGTTAGGACCAATGACGGCCCAATAAGGTGTGTTTAGGGGCAATGAGGGTCATTTTAGGATACAATTATCATTAAATTTATTGCTTAGTATTCCATTTTACATTTAAAGATTATTTTAAAGGTATGTTTAAAATAAAGTTAAATACGATTTGCGTTCCTGTGGTTTGGTGGTTTTAACTTTTTGAGTCCATGTTAACTCTTTAAAATTCAAGATAAATATTAACGCAAATCGTATTAATTGAGTTTATATTAAATCCGATAAATGCTGTCACGTCCTTATTAGCTGAGATGTTTTCACCCGGATCGATCCTATTAATCCCCAAATTACTTCCCACCATTTTTCAAATTTCCCAAAATTCATTGATCAGTTCCTATTCAACTCCCTCTAACCAAAACTTTATCACCAAAACGATTCATTACTCTCTTCTTCCATATCACTAAAAGTTCATCTACCTAATTGATTGATCAGTTCCGGATTCATCACACTATCATCTTCAGAAGATCACTACCTAATTCCCGTCAGTATATATTAATTTCACTGTCATCTTCAGTAGATCATTTTCATCTCAATTATTTCATCTTAATTATTCCATCGCATTTATTTCATTAATTCTCTATTTATTTCACTGTCATCTACAGGATTCATCTGATTTAACAATGGAAATTGAAGGTGAAGCATATGACAATGAATATTATTCGGAAGATGATGGAATGTATAACAATGCCGATTATTCGGATAATGAAGAGGAAATGGATAACAATACTGACGATGATTCGGGTGAAGAGGACATGGAAAACATTGATGCCCAAGTCGAAAATGATGCCCAAGTTGATACCCAAGTAGTCGACAATGAGAATGGGGAAGCCTCTGCTCCCCAAGCAAACAAGAGGGGGATGACGCGGTTGGTAAAGTGGCGTGCCAGATTTGAGAAAAATGGTGAGGAAAAATGGCCACTAACATTTGATGCGCTGGGAAGGGTTGGCGGGGTCCATAGAGCAAAATTTTCGAGTTTTATGGGAGACATTGTAAGGGCAGGGGTTGGATTGAGGTATCTAGAATGGAGGAAGGTGCCAATAGAGGACAAGAACAAAATGTGGGCAGCGATTCAGGTTATGAAACAGATTAAACATTTTCTCATATTAGGTTTGTTATTGAATTCCATGCGACTAAAATATCCTGTCATATGTTATTTTTATAGAAATATTTCAAAATTGATGACTGTCGAAGGGGAGCTATAATGGTACGGCTTGGTGGGTTGCTAAGGAGTTTTAGAAGAAATATGTTGGAAAAACACATTCGTCCCAACCTAGCAAAACCCACCGTGCTTGAGAAAGTTCCAAAGATGTATCGCACTATTGTGAAAAAAGAAGACTGGGACAGATTTGTAGCATATACAAGATCTGAAGAATTCGAGGTTTTTATTCAATTCAAACTGCAGATTTCATTAATTAAGTAAGCTAATAAGTGTTAATTAATGAGATTATAATTATATATCCTACTGTTCTGTTGGAAAGGCTGCGTCAAAGATTGGAAAAGAGGTTCGAGCAAATTATACTTATGATCATTCAATGGGGCGGGGAGGATACGTCTTTCTGAGAGAAAAACTGGTAATAAGCTAAGTGTGTTACACCCAGTCATGGTTAAGAACGTTTATGTTTCAAGTCTGATATATATTATTATTATAATACAAGGTACAAAACAAAGAAATTGCAGCTGATGATTGCCCCTCTCGAGCGTTTATGTGGAGGAAAGGAAGGGTAAATAAAGAGGGGGAATACAAAACCCCTGTGGTGAAGGGCATAGCAGATGATATAGTAAGTTTAATTGCTATATATATACCTAATTATTCACATGTTAAAAATTAACAGCACCTCATTAAATTAACTAAATTATATTACTGCAGGCCGAGAATGAAACAAAGATAAATGCGGGGTCTGTGACAGTAGAACCGGGAACGGATGCCCTGACACTGGTCCTTGGCAAGGAAAGGGGTGGATACCTAAAAGGTATTGGGTATGGAGTGACTTCCCGTGGATATTGGGGTGCTCCAAAAGGGCGATCGAAAGAACGGATCGAAAAACTTGAGGCGGAACTAAAAAATGAAAGACAGCTGCGTGAGAAAAAGGATCAAGAGGTTGAGCGCCTCACTGATATGGTTAAATCACAGGATGAGAGAATTGATAAGCTTATGGCGGCTATGGAGTCTGTGATTCAAGATAAACAAGTTCATAGAGCGTCTGTAAGGGACAAACTATATATATATTATATATATATATATATATATATATATTTATTTATTAATTAATTAACTAATTGAATTAATTGTACGTAGGACATGATCAATTCTGCGCGCAATACATCGCGGAAACAATCTACTCAATCAAACTCATCTCAAAGGTCGGCCGATAAGGTACGGATTTGAAACAGTTCTGAATTTGAGTTGATCTGGAAGATTCTAGTTCATCTGGATGAACATGCGTCTCTACTTATAGTTCATCCGGATAGTTAGAGTTCATCCGGATAGTTAAAGTTCCTCAGGATAGGTAAGGTTCATCAGGATAGTAAAAAGTTCATCAGGATAGTTAGAGTTCATCGGGATAGTTAGAGTTGATCCGGAAGATTCTAGCTAGTTCATCTGGATGAACATGCGTCCCTAGTTATAGTTAACCGTGTTGGTTATAGTTCATCCGGATAGTTAAAGTTCAGCAGTATAGGTAAAGTTCATCAGGATAGTTAAAGTTCATCAGGATAGTTAGAGTTGTTCCGGAATATAATTAATAATTAACTGTGCCGGCTATGATAAGTTCATCAGGATAGTTAAAGTTCATCAGGATAGTTAACTAATGTTTAGCCGGTTATGATCGATATGATTTTATTAATTAATTGAATTGTAGGTCTCTTCTGCGACTCTATCACAACACACTCCTCCATCTACAACAGCGTCGCAAAAGGAAAGGGTAACTATTTTAATTTACACAGTTGTGTACTTCCCTTATAACTAATTGCTATATGATCATTTAATTAAATGCTGATGCTGTCTTTAGGTGAGAAAGAGAAAAATGACAGAAGCAGCAGCTGCTGCAGCCAGTGATGCTGGGGCATCAGAGCAGGAAGTGGTATATATATATATATATAATTAATTTAGAAATTTGACAAATCGCTTTGACGTTATCGTTAATTAATATATATGTTACTAATCAGTTAATTACATGGTGTCAATTTAGGAAAAGAATAAGAGACATGCAAAACCTGCAGCTCGTGAAGTACCTCCTAAGAAGAGTGATCTTCAGTTGGAAAAACCAAATAATTATGATGCCATTGCAGCTGCTACCGATCTGCAGCCAGTAATCCAAGAGGTATAGATTAGTATATACCACAATTTTTGTATTCTATTTTTTACTTTAATTAATTAATTGTTTATATATATGCTATAATTAATAATATTATTATTATTATTATGTCACTTCTGATCAGGGGAGCCAAACTGCGACGTTGCACATGGAATGGGATCCACTGAACGTCGTGGGAATGGCTGAATTATTACCAAAACAAAAAGATGAGAAGATTCATGGAAGTCCATTAGCTCCTGGTTGCCGTAGAATTAGAGTTTATCAGGTCAAAAAGGGTGCAACATTTTTACCATTCCCAGTAGATGGTAAAACAACGCTTTCGGAGGTTGAAAATAAATATATTATTGCATGGCCGATGAACCGAATGATCCTTCATTCTAATAACAAGTCAGATAGATCACAGCCGGTTGATCATTCTACGGTGCAAAAAGTATTGGAACAACCACAGGTAATTACTACATTAATTAATCGTATCCGCTAATTAATTAACTTTATATATATATTATATATATCTGATCGGTTTTATTTGTCATGTTTCCAGGTAAATAATGATCGGAAAAAGATGCCGAAAGTGTACGTAACACCAAACCAGCTGAAGAATCAAAATGTGATAAATAGAAAAATCACACGGCACCAGCAGAAGCAGCTGATCAGCACGGACAAGAAATTATAATTAATTATTATAGAAATTAAACTTTGATTAGCTAGTGTCGTATGTTATCTTTTTGAACAGCGTCATGATTAGTGTATGTACATTAATTTTTAATTATAATATATGATTTTTAAGGTTTCTCTATACTAATTAATTAATATATAATTAATTGTAATTAAGAAAATATATGTGACCATATATATAATACCAAAGGCCACACTTTTTATATTTTAACGTGGCCGTTGCCACCATTTGGCCACGCTTATTGGGACAAATTATCTGATTTCAACTACCCTTTGGCCACTTTTTTTTTTCCAATTATATGTGGCTAAAACACAAATATACGTGACCATATAATACCAAAGGTCACGCTTTTTATATCTTAACGTGGTCGTTGCCACCATTTGGCCACGCGTATTGGGACAAAATATCTGATTTCAACTACCCTTTAGCCACTTTTTTTTTTCCAAATATATGTGGCTAAAACACAAATATACGTGACCATATAATACCAAAGGCCACGCTTTTTATATTTTAATGTGGCAGTTGCCACCCTTTGGCCACGCTTATTGGGACAAAATTTATGATTTCAGCAACCCATTTGGCCACGTTTTTTCATATCATATGTGGCTAAAACACAAATATACGTGACCATATAATACCAAAGGCCACGCTATTCATATTTTAACGTGGCGGTTGCCACCCTTTGGCCACGCGTATTGGGACAAAAATTATAATTTCAGCAACCCATTTGGCCACGTTTTTTTATAACATATGTGGCTAAAACACAAATATACGTGACCATATAATACCAAAGGCCACGCCATTCATATTTTAACGTGGCCGTTGCCACCCTTTGGCCACTCGTACTGTGACAAAATGTATGATTTCAGCAACCCTTTGGCCACGTATTTTTATAATGTATGTGGCTAAAACACGAATATACGTGACCATAAAATACCAAAGGCCACGTTAACCAAACACATGTGGCCGTTGGAACCCTTTCGCCACGCTTTTCTGAAGAATTGTTTGATTACAACAACAAATATTGGTACCCTTTAGCCACGCTTATAGGTGGCTTCAGCCACTGATATTGTAACGTGGCCGTAGGGTACATATGGTCACGGCACCTATGGTGTCGTTTGGAATGGAAAAAAAAAACGTGACAAAACACCTTTTGTCACGGTTTTTTTCCGTGGCCAAAGGTTAGTTTTGACGTAGTGTTCCTGGATTTGCAGAGGTCAGTCGGTGACATAGCGAAGCAGCTGAAGGAGCTCAATTCCCGTGGGGGTCAGTTTTCCGGTAGTACTTACAAAAACCCCAATTCCAATGTGAATGCCATCACCACTAGGAGCGGGAGAGTTGTCCAGAGTCCATCGCCGGCAAAAGTAGAGGAAGAGCCGGTTGATGAGGAGATCGAGTTGGAGACGCCTGGCGGAGGGTGCACGAGAGCGTTACGCCAGCAAGTACCGCACCAAACGTCGAAGCTGAGGTAGTGAAAGAGAAGCCGCTGAAGTGGGAGGCTGTTAAAGAGAAGAAGAGGGTGCGATTCGCAAGTAAACCAATCACAGCTGATGACCTGAAGCAAGTGCCTTATCCTGAACGTCTGGTTCAACAGAAGAATGCACGTGAATACAGTCAGTTCTTAGAGCTTCTTAAGCAACTTAGGGTCACTTTGCCTTTTACTGATGTTATTAAACAAATGCCTAAGTATGCTAAATTTTTAAAAGATATGTTAACTAATAAGAAGAAGCTTGAAAATTTTTCGGATGTCACTCTTGATGCTAATTGTTCTGCTGTAGTTCAAAATAAATTGCCTGAAAAATTGACTGATCCTGGGACATTTACAATTCCGTGCTCTTTTGGTGATTCATCTGTTACATGTGCTTTAGCTGATCTAGGTGCCTCGATTAATGTTATGCCATATTCTGTTTTCATGCATCTAGGATTAGGTGAGTTAGAGCAGACTAGGATGACCATTTCTTTAGCAGATAGGTCGGTTGTTAGACCCAAAGGAATAGTGGAAAATGTGCTAGTTCAAATTGATAAATTTTTGTTCCCTATAGACTTTGTGGTAGTTGACTGTGCATATGATGCTAGTTGCCCTTTGATTTTAGGTAGGCCTTTCCTTAGAACCGCTCGGGCGCTAGTTGATGTTTTTGCGGGCACGATTACTTTGAGGGTTGACCATGAGAGTGTAGTGTTTGAAGTGGGTAGACGTAAGGATAGGGGCACCGAATCGGTTTGCTTGATAGGTACTTTCATGTCCTTTATAGATTTGGTGGTTGTAGGTAATCGATTAGAGGATGATGAGTTTGAAGAGGATGAGTGTGGGGAGGACACCGGGGGGTTAGTTGAGTTAGTTGATAAAAATGAAATTTTTTACCCTTTAGGAGAACCCGGTGAGGTAGTTGAGAAGGTAGGTCAGGTAGTTGAGGATGAAGTGGTGATAGTGGATAAGTGTGGGGAAGATCTAGGAGGGTTAGAGATTTTATGTGATAAGAATGAGAATTTTGACCCGTTAGGAGAACCCGTGGAGTTGGTGACTGTGGAGAGTGAAATGGTGGTTGAAGAGGTAGATAGAAAAGCCACACTTGGTGATTTAGGTATTTTGAAGGATGAGGTAGAGTTTAGACCAAGTGTGGGGAGGTTGCATGTTGTTGTTACCCATGACCCGGAATTGAGCTTTCTTAGTGAATGTCGATTTTTCTCGGGTAGATACAAACATTGGAAGGTTAAGATGTTGTTGAGAGAAGTAAAGTTACTTGCTTTATGGACTAGGAAGTTGGTAGATGGTTGGTTGGATAGGAATCGGGTGCAACCCGGTAGTTTTGGGAGTAAAGATGTGAAATCGAAGCCTCCGGATGTTTTGGGAGGTTGTGTCTTTGATTTGAGTTAATTGATAAGTGCCCGGGGGTTGTATAGTTTTGTATTTGTGTTTTAATTTTCTGCAATTTTTGGTTTTTGTGTATGTTGCGTCTTTTGGTTTTGTGTTTTTGGTGTTTGCAGGTTATTCTGGAGATTCAAGCTTTGGAAAATGTGCGTTGTGCAGGGCAAAAGTGCAGGTTTTTGCTGAGTTTGTCGACCATAGACCTGCTGTGGAGCAAAAGAGATAGAAAATTTTTGGGGTCAAATTCCAAAAATTCCCTGGAAATCACGTTCCAAGCGTATCGCCTGGAGGTTGGTAGGTTATAGGCGATACGCGTGGAAATCTCATGCGGGCCGGTTGTGTGCAGCTCCAGGCGTATCGCCTGGGGGATGCAAGGTTGTAGGCGATACGCCTAGGGGAGGTAAGTCAGAAAATTTTCAATTTTTAAATTTTTATTATTTCTGTTTACCGAGTTTGTGGTGGTTCGCTGCGGTCGATGTGCTGAGTCTCTGGAGTTTCAGGTGAACACGTTTCAACTTCTTTTATTTTATTTATTTTATTTCTGATTTGTTTTTGTTCCATTCCACATTGAGGGCAATGTGTGATTCAAGTGTGGGGATGAGATACTTTCATATTGAGTCAATATTAGTCAGTATTTTATTTTTGGTGTGTTATTGAGTCATAAAAAAAAAATATAATATTAAAAAATTGTTCAAAAATGTCCGAGATTCTGGCTGCAATTAAATGGAAAATGATAGGTAAAACTGGGATTTGATTGTCTTATTTTATGCTTAATTGTTAAGATGAATTAATTTGGGAAAAGTGGTTAAGTATGGTATGAATGGAAAACATTACTAGACTATGATGTGTCGGTAGGCCCAGCTGATCTAGGAGTAGCTTAAATAGCCTATGTGTTTATTTGTTGTATAAATATGCTAATCAGTCTGTTAGTGGGTTCCCATTTTAGGAGTGATAGGGATTCTGAATCTGATGATTAGGAAGGAAGAGACCGCTTTAGGCTAGATACTCCTATGTCCTTAGAATTTCAATTGAGCATAGTAGTTAATAATCTGGTTAATGAATTAGAGTGAAGGGGCAGAATACTCATGTACGAACTAAGGATAGTATCCCGTGGTAAGTACCTCTGATGATGTTCTGGATCTCGCGGGCAAAATACTCACGTATGATTTCGGGGGTATGACCTTGTGAAAGAATACCTCTGGTGATGTCCGTTGGTAATTTTAGGTAAAAGTAACCAATTATATATAAAAAAAAATGAAAAAATGAGAAAAGAAAAAAAAGAATGAAAGAAAAAAGAAAAAATGATAGATTAGAGAATAAATGCTCAATAGTTGCATTCCAATAATTAGTTATTCTTTGGACATCTTAGTATCTGGTTTAAGGGGGGTTGGAGAAAATATAAAATTTAAATCATTATTACCCTTTGCTTTGACTGAATATGATTCGGTAGTAAGTTGAACTTGACCTTTCTTTAGTGGGATCCATAGGCGGCTGAAACTTATATCTGGTAATTTTATAAACACATGGGGGCGAAAGAAAAGGTTGGCGGTTGGGTTTAATCGGATCGAAATATCGGCAATCGTAGTTAGGGTGTTGGTACATTATGGAATGTGGAATTGATTGGTGGATTGTTAATTTTAAATGTGAAATGTTTTAGAAGTCAATTTCCTGGTTATGATTCCATTGCAGTATTTTTCGAGGACGAAAAAAGAGTCAGTGTGGGGATGTTTGATGTGTTGCAAATACATCCCATTTCCGGTGTCTTTTAGTTAGATATTTGAGTCAGTTTGAGTCGGTTTTCATTAGTTTCCATTTGTTTTCAGTTAAGTTTGAGTCTGTGGGTCCTTTTTATATTTTTATGTAAGTTTTGCAGTTTTGAGGAATTCCCGAGGCCAAGAAAGAAGTTAACAAGAAAAGAAGGAAAAGAGCTGAACAAGCAGTCCCAGGCGTATCGCCTGGGACCTGATGATCAGTAGGCGATACGCCCGGAAAGGAGAAGTCAACGGAAGCTTAAGTCGGTTTGACCGACTGTTTTGTCGCGGCATGGGCGGTAAGCGTATCGCCTAGAGAGAACACACCTCCAAGCGATACGCTTGGAGGTCTAAAACCCGCAGAAATTGCTTAATCGATATAAATTCGATATTAGGGTTTCTATTCGTCATTCTTCGACTTCCAGACGAACTCAGAGGCGATTTTGGGCGACTTGAAGAGCAGAGAAGGCCAGGGACAAAGGGGGAATCATCGGTGGATCAGTTTCTCAACACGAATCATCATCGGTCTACCGGGTTTCATCCTTTATTCTTATTGTTCTTAATTTCAATCATGTTTTCTGTCAAAGTTCAGATTTTTACTATTACTCTAGACAGTGACATGAGGCTAGGCTAAATTATTTGTATTGCCTAGACCCACTTGGATGATTATTTGGTGTTTATGACTTTATTCAGCCTTGATTGATTGATTGATGTTGCACTTTTATTAAATTCCAATGATTATCATGTTTGATGCATATGTGTGTTATGAGCAGATTATTAGTTGATTGTTGATGCTTAATTTACCCGCGAATGTCTTTCGGTTTAGGTAGATTATCTAAAGTAGTTGACTTTAGGGTTAATTGCGATAGATTGGTTTAGGGTTCTTCTAGACTATTGTATTGATAATTGAGTGATAGTTTACTTATAATGTGCTGCTAAACTGGAGACTTAAAAGGTACAGGTTTAACGGGTAGTTGGGTTGGTTAAAGTTCTAGGGTAGCATTGTCTCAAAAGGAAATGTCCTAGGGTTTTGTCTAGCTTGGTATTCCGTGGCATTCATGGTAGTTACTGGTAGCTCCTGTTAGGTCTAAGGTGCCCGAGATTAGGTTCAGAGGTGGTTAGGTCTAATTGAGGTAGGACAGACTTAAAAGGTGAACTCCTGTTCGAGCGTTAGAAGTGTAGCTAGGAAGGAATTAAAAGGTGAACTAGCCACCATCAGATTAATCGAAGCTGAATGAGGTTATAGATGCTAAGTAGGATTCCAGGGTCTAGGTGATACTCTTCTCTCATCTGAATTCTCCCAAAGTTTCCTGCTTTTGTCTGTTTGTGCGTTGATTAGGTAATTTTAGTTCATCAAATCTCAAAACAAAAACCCAAATCAATTTACTCAAATTTCCATTTCTTAGGTCCTAGGTTAGTTTTGTCTATAGAGTGTCTCTAGGGTTCGATATTCCCGGTCTTGCCTTAGCTATTCTACTATCCGATAGGTACACTTGCCTTAGAGTTCGGTTTAGTTTAGGTATTTTCGGTAAAATTAGGTGTGTCTAGTTCTAGGTTTAGGTCTAGGTTTTTTATAGTATTTTTAGAGTCGTTCCGAGCACATCATTGACCTGCAGATTACCTTTTTCAATCTCCACATTAATCCAAAGTTAACCAGTTACTCCTAATTTAAAAAACTAAGATGTAACAAGAACTTCAGAACTTCAGGAGCAATACCCAAACATCATTGGCAATAGTGAATCATGGGTTTGAATACCATAATGTGATCAATTACTACTGCTTTAAATCTGTCACATTTTAGAAATTACCCAATTCCAAGCAACCTCAAGCGTTTCAGATATTTGGAATTTGGTAAAGCTTTTGTAAAAACAATTGCCGCATTGTCTTTTGTATCAATTTGCTTAACCAAAATCTTTTAGCATTCACCACATCTCTGATGAAATGAAGCCTAACATTAATATGTTTGGTTCTTTCATGATACCTATTTTTCTTTGACAGTTGCACTGCCCCTTGATTATCACAATGTACAACATCATCTTTGATATCAAGTCCTAATTCCTTTACAAATCGTTTTAACCACAAAGCTCCCTTATTGCTTCTATGAGTGCTATGTGCCATGCTTCTGTATTGGATAATGCTACAACATTTTGTAAAGAAGCTTTCCAACTAATCAAGTTATCTAGCACAGTGAAGCAGTAACTAGTGATTGATTTGCCTCTATCCAAGTCTTTAGCATACTTTGAATCTACAAAACCTACTACATTGCTTTCACTGCCTTTACTTTGTCCAAATACCAATCTAACATCCTTAGTTCCATTCAAATATCTAAATTACCACTTAATACTTTCCCAATGGGCTTTTCATGGATTGGATAGAAACCTGCTAACCACACTCACTCCATAGCCCAAGTCTAGTCTGGTGCATACCATCATATGCATTATGCTAGCAACATCAGTTACATATGGGAGGGACCTTTGACATATAGTCCTCTTCCTTATCTTTGGGACAGTTTAATAAGGATAATTTGAAATGAGCAGCAAAAGATGTGCTAACTGGTTTCCCATGCTCTATATTGAAATTATAAAAAAACTTACTTGTATATGAGGTTTGAGTTAATCTTGGCAACCTCTTAGACCTATCCATTGTAATTTCCATCCCCAAGATTTTCTTGGCAGCCCCAAATTAATTCATTTCAAATTCTAACTTAAAGATATCCTTAGTGACTCTTATTTCATATGGATCTTTACAAGCTAATAACATATCATCCACATATAACAATAACTAGACAAATTGCCCTGGTGCATACTCCTTATAGTAAACACCAGAATCTTAAAGGCTTCACTCAAACACTGCTTTATTGACCATGTCAAATCTTTTGTACCACTGTTTGGGTGACTGTTTTTAACCCATATAGTCATTTCTTGAGTAGACAAACCTTATCTTCACTGCCTTTCTCTTCAAGTCCATTGTAAGGAATATTTAAGAGATTTCCGGCTGAAATCCTGTTTTGTTAAGTTCCGGCTGAAGTTGAAGTTGAAGCGGAATTCTCAACTTCAAGCGGAACTGGGAGTTCAAGCGGAAGAAGCAATTTTGTCAGCTAGCAAATATTCCGGGTGAACTCGATTATCCACCAGATAATGAGTTCAGCCGGACTTTTCCTGAGATGTCTTTTCAGCAAGTCCAATCCTGCAAAAGCTTCTCGTTTGCTTCTAAGAAAAAAAATATTAACTCATACTAAAAGTATGAGTATTTTTTGTGATGCACATGTGCACCACACAAAAAAAAATTAAAAAAAGCGTTAAAAATTTTAAATATTTTATAAGATTAAAGATAACATAATTTTAAGACTTTTGGTGAAAAAAAATTTAAAAAATATTAACGTATGAAAAAGTTATGTAGGTTTTAAGATTTGTTTACGCAGTTCTCATAAAACAATGTTTTCGAAGGATCCTTTCCCTATATATATATATATATATATAGGGTTAGGTTCAAATGAGAACTTTTTCTTTTGAGAACTTTTGAGAACTAAATCTCAACCACAAATTTCAGGGGGGACCACTACAATTCATGGGAGAGGGGATACATGTAATAAACATGTGGCTCAAATTAGTTCTTTTTAGTTCTCAAACCAAATTGGTTCTCAAATGATCCTCTCCCTATATATATATATATATATATATATATATATATATATATATATATATATATATATATAGGGTTAGGTTCAAATGAGAATTTTTTGTTTTGAGAACTTTTGAGAACTAAATCTCAACCACACATTTCAGGGGGGACCACTATAATTCATGGAAGGGGGGATACATGTAAATAAATTTGTG
Source organism: Deinandra increscens subsp. villosa (assembly GCA_039602395.1). Lineage (NCBI taxonomy): Eukaryota > Viridiplantae > Streptophyta > Magnoliopsida > Asterales > Asteraceae > Deinandra > Deinandra increscens. The sequence continues at coordinate 27,928,660 of JBCNJP010000003.1, forward strand.
GCTCAAATTAGTTCTTTTTAGTTCTCAAATCAAATTGGTTCTCAAATGATCTTCTCCCTATATATATATATATATATATAGGGCTAGGTTCAAATGAGAACTTTTTGTTTTGAGAACTTTTGAGAACTAAATCTCCACCACTAATTTCAGTTGGGGACCACTACAATTCATGGGAGGGGGGGGTTTATGTAAATACAACTAGTGACTTAAAATGGTTCTCAAAAGTTCTCTCAACCAATTAGTTCTCAAATGATCATCTCCCTATATATATATATATATATATATATATATATATATATATATATATATATTAGTTATGTTGACTATTACAGAGAGGTAATTAATGTATTTTATATATCTAAATATAAGGCCTAATGTATTCATTATTGTTTAAAGAATATATGAAGTATCAGTATTTAATATGGTATCAGTGTCTAAAAGTTCCTAACCCTATTTTTTCAGTTGTCGGCTATGACCGAACTCTAACAAGAAATATTTGCACATTTGATTTCTACTAGGACAATTCTAAACGATCAATTGTGGGATTTAACTTTGTACTCTTTATTCACGTGATCAAGAAATACTTTGGAGTTCGAGATTTTTTTCTCTTCTTATAGCTCCACGTGGAAGTACCACAAAAACCAATTTTATTAATTGGTGTGAGCCGCAAGCATCCAATCATAGATTATTCCGTTCGTATTCAAGTTTAGGACTAAGGTACACCGCCATTTCTCGTGATACGGCGGACATTATCCACTGGCTTAGACATGGTATTTGGATACGGTGCGTCTACTCATCTCACTACCAACCCATGTGTATTTCATAACCGTCAAAATCTGATATTAGCAATGTTGGAAATGGCAATACGTTGCCAATCAAGGGTTCGGGTAATGCTTTGCATCACCTCCCAAACCAAACATATAAATTAAATAAGAGTTAATTGCCATTTTCGTCTCTGAGGGCTTATAAGTTTTTGTCATTTCAGTAAAAAAAAGTTTTTTCTCCTCAGCTTCCCTTACGTTTCTAATTTCTACCATTTTGGGCCAAATCACTAACTGGTTTGAAAAACTAACTAAAAACCAGGGGTATTTTCGTAAACTATATTATCTATTTTTTTCTTTTGAACGACTTATATCCCTAAAAACCAAAAGTTTTAAAGTGTCATACACATGGTTATGCTTTTTAACGGGTCAAAAACAAAGTTTTAATGAGTCAGTTTTAACGGGTCAAAAACATAGTTTTAACGGGTTAAAAGCTCAGTTTTAACGGGTCAAAAACTTAGTTTAATGGGTCAGTTTTAACGAGTCAAAAACATAGTTTTAACGGGTCAAAAGCTTAGATTTGCCATATATAAATTGGGTCAAAACCAAAGTGTTAACCCAATATAAGTTTATGGAAAATATGAGCTTTTGACCCGTTAAAACTGTGTTTTTTACCCGTTAAAACTGACTCATTAAACTGAGATTTTGACCTGTTAAAACTGACCCATTAAAACTGAGATTTTGACCCGTTAAGACTGACCCATTAAAACTGAGCTTTTGACCCGTTAAAACTGACCCATTAAAACTGAGTTTTTGACCCCTTAAACTGTGTTTTTGACCCGTTAAAAAGCATAACCATGTTTATGACACTTTGAAACTTTTTTTTAGGGATATAAGTCGTTCAAAAGAAAAAAAATAGATAATATGGTTTGCGAAAATACCTCTGGTTTTCAGTTAGTTTTTAACACCAGTTAGTGATTTGGACCAAAATGACAGAAATTAGAAACGTGAGGGAAACTGAGGAGAAAAAAACTTTTTTTGTACTGAAATGGCAAAAACTTATAAATCTCAGGGATGAAAATGACAATTAACTCATTAAATAATGTTCTTTTAGCCCCCGACATCATTAATAATCTTATTTCTATCCGTTAATTGTCTCGTGACAACCAAGTTGCAATTAAATTATGATCCACTTGGTTTTTCTTCAAAGGATCCCAAGACTAGCAGACTCCTTTCCCGCCACAATAGCTCGGGCGACCTCTATTCATTCACATCTCCATTGAATAATGTTTTTTGCTTGCTTGACTGCTCACTCTCCATATCTTTGGCACAACCGTCTTCGTCACCCGGGCTCTAACGTTTTAGACTTTTTGTCTAGTTAAAATTTTATTTCTTGTAATAAAGACAAATCTTTTAATGTTTGCCATTCATGTCAATTATCTAATAGTAAACGAAATCTATTTTCCAATTTTGTATCCTTTACTTTTACATCGCTTGATATCATACATTATGAACTCTGGACATCTCCTATTTTGAGCAAAACCGGTTATAAATATTACATGGTTTTATAAGGTAACTTTACCAATCACGTGTGGATTTACCCTCATCAAATTTAAATTTGAAACATTTCCCACATTCAAAAAATTCCATAAACTCATTCAAACCGAATTTAATAAATCAATCAAAAATTTGCAGTGTGATTGGGGCGGCGAATTTGATAACGTGATTTTTAAAATTTCGCTAACGATCATGGCCTCGTGATTTGTTTTTCATGCCCGCAAATATCCCAGAAACTGGCAGGCCGAACGGATGATTCATCTCCTTAACGACATAATCCGAGCTCTTTTTACGCAAGTTAATCTTCCACCTCCGTTTTGGGTTGAAGCTCTCCATACCGCGGCCTACCTTCACAACATCCTTCCTATCAAACGACTCAATTGGTTAAGGACAAGGTTATAGAAATCGCTCGACGGTAGCTAGGTGGTCGACTAGGGTTAAGGGGTTAAGCGGATTAATCTAAGATTTATCGGGGATTAATCGGAGTCCCTAAATCATTATAAAAAAAATAAAAGATTAAATATAAACATGTATATCTTACCAATATCCTAGTATAATTAATAAAGAATAAGTAAAAAAAAAACCTTTAAAAAGTCACAATCTATTTAAGTCATAAACTATTATAGTAGAATTTCAATACGTTTAATAATCTCAGAAAACAAACACACATTTACATTTAAATTTTCATATTCTTTTAATCTTCTCCGACTACTTCCAACAACTAAACTTCATCTGACTCATATTCATCATCTTCAAACATGTTCACCTCATTCTCGGACTCGAAATCTTCATCAAGAAGTTATCTCGTGGGTGTTTGATTATTATCGGTCCTGGAGGCTACATCAACCGCTTTCTTAACCGATCCGGGGTCACTTTCCGAACAATATTGTTAAGATCAATTTTTTGGATTGGGTATTGGGTATTTTTAAGGTTTTTTTTTTTTAATTCTTTTGTCGAAATTTTTAACCTAATCGTTAAGAACCGTCACAGACCGTCAATGACCATCAAGGACCCTCAAACTCTTAATTGTAATCGCTTGGGGAAGGCCAAGCGATTAATTCTCGAGTAATCCCGATTTATGCAACACTGGTTACAGCATATACGTGATATCAGTATTCGATACCTGTAAGTCCATACTAGAAACAAAATATTAGACTTACCGGCTAATAAGATTTGACATACACAAGTACAGAAGAGCGTTTAGAAAAAAATGTTAGACCATCAAAAGGCATTTGTGTTAATGGTATCTTGGAGTGTATTTGACACTTCCTCCATTAGAGGTTGAGAATTCAAACCGAGCAGTTGGCAGGTTAGATGGATTGAAGAGTAGAGTAAGAGCCATTAAAAACAAAAAATTGAACACCCTTTGGGACTACGTCATGTGCAGTATCACGGGTTCCAGAGTCCATGAACCGGCCCTAAACATTATCAAGGTCTTACAATGGGTTGAGCTATTTCCATGCCATCTAAATTTTAATTTCACAGCACCCTTGAACGATTGTCCACAAATGTTGAACAAATTTCTTTCTTTATAATTTTTGAGTTTCTTAAAGTTTGATCATGTCAAACTTCTTTTTTTAAACGGAAAATTTGGATCACTGACGAGTATATTACACCACTCACCCGATCATCTCCAATCTTCATCAGGAGGAAACTCACCACTGGTGAGAAAACCCCCTGGCCCAATTTGTAACCCTCATTTTTTTTTTGTTACAAGTAGGACTTGAACCCAAGACCTCTTCATAAAAGATCATACACCTTTGCTAATAGACTAAACTAGCGGGTGTTCAAGTCAAACTTCTTAAACCAACATCTGATACATTTAGTAATACTTTAATAAAAGTCCAATCAACTTTGATATAACAATAAAGTGGCGTGGGATAGAAAAGATGATGTGAGGAATAACCTTTACCATACAACCTCCCATCTCTTGAAATTACAATATATAAATTTATTACTAATAATGGTCTATCTTCAAACCAACAACAATACATGAAATGAAAGAGAGGGTTAACAAATCAATCCCATAGTTGCTTCTCAAAACTTCTTATAAAGCTTCAAAGCAGCAAGAACAATAAGTAGAAGATAAGTTATGCCACCAGCAAACGAAAAAAAGAGAGCAATGGCTACCTGGTGGCAAAATTTATCCATCATATTACACACCTTGTCCCATTGCACATGCGAGTTGCCACTGTACGCGATAACTCCGACGGATGCCGTCCCACCGATGCCGGAAAAGATTAGTACCACCATCACTAAGTCTAGAATTGTTACCGTTAGTGACACGAGCTTGTTTCTACCTCTGGTTACCAGTAAGAGAATCACCGAAGCAGCTCCGTAAGAACATGCTATAGTGTTTGCAATCACCAAATACCTGCAACAGAAAAATAAAGCCTAAATCTGTAAAAATTAAAGGTACGAAAAATTGAGATCTGGAATTAAAAAAAAAACAACTCAATAAAATGAGATGCATATTAGGATTAGAATGGTGTTGGTGTTGTTCACACACACCCCCTCAAATTTGATTCAATACGACTTTTTTTGTCAAATCACGCCCCCGCTTAAAAACATCCATGGCCGTCTCCTTATTCAAACTTAGAAATCAGAAGGCCCATGTAAGAAAGTTAAACGGCCTTTTGAAATGTTTGAAAAACGTCAATAAAATCATATGAATATTTAGGATTAGCAGGGTACTCATGAAGCGCGATTCTTTTGGTCAAATAACAGTCACATGACCATTTAAAAGAAAAGAAGTTTTCCAAAGTGAGAAATCAAACGACCATCTAAGAATGTAAAATTAAGGAAGGTTCGCAATGTTTGAAATTAAAAAAGTTTGATGAAATCATATGAATATTAGGATCAACTCTAATCTAGTACAACTCTTTTGGTCCAATCACAGTCATAATATAGTTAAACAACGGTTCAAAAAGTTTGGAAAGATCAAGGTATAGTATAAAAGGTCAGACAGTCATCAATTCATCCGGTGCCCACAAACAGCTCTTTAGTTATGAGATTTGCAAATACCGTGAGAGCCAGAACATCCTAGAATTAGGATATGAAAACAAAAGAAAAGAAATGGTGGAGACAAGAATATTATAAATTATGTCTTCCTCATTCTTTAAATTAATCATTCGCGCAAGGAGGAGGTGGCGTATTTGGCAGGGCAGAGAGAGAGAGAGAGAGAGAGAGTTACGTACACAAATGCCGACATATCAGTCCACTTGGCGGTGACGGGGAGGTCGACCGGCGGCAGTGACTGAACAATGGTGACAGAGACGGTGGTGGTCTCCTTATTGACTCCGAGGACGACGGCCGCCACCAGAGTGAGTGCAAGTGCTAAAAACCTCACGGTGAAATTTGACTTCCAGCTGTTGTTGACCACCTCAACCTCCTTGAATTGCGTCTCCATAACTCTGATATGATACTACTGCTGAAAGAAACTTCTACTAGTGATATAATAATATGTAGCCAGCTATAAGTTTCTATTCCCATGCGAGTGAGTGTATGATAATGGATAGATATGTTATAAGCTGTCCATTGTTTGCAGTTAACAGTCTGGGTCTGGTCCCTACTACTATTCAATTCATTATTTGTAGTTTTAAGTAAATAATAATAATAATTATATCGTTTTGATATATCATTCAAGGTAGTTTTAATGCTTTCATAATGAGAACGATACATTATGGTGGACGGTGATTGGTGTGGGTCCGGAACCAAGCATCGATAGATAGTTACGCGTATCGTTATTGTTAGCCAATTCTTCTTAATATCCAAACCTCCGGTATCATTGTGACCCAACTTTTTTTCGTTCCAAACTCGCTCGAACGGATGAATGGACGATGATGATGATCAGGGCCGGCCCACCTTCGTTACCCAATAGACAGCTCCCTAGGGCCCAAAAACAATGGCCCTCTATCCTTAATTTTATATATTGGCCCAACAATTGTTGGAAATCAGAGAATAGAAACTGAAACAAAACCAGAATTGTCGAATACTTGCTTTATTGAAATGAAGACTTTAGGTTACAGTACAGAAACTAGAACCTAATGCTTATAAGCTATTTCGATTAGTTGCACTCTAAAGTGAAAAACAAAGGACTTATAAAACATAACTGACTTCAACAGAAATTGAGAAAATACTGGGTCATGCACCAATCTCGGTCCACTTCTTTATTCCACACCATGCACACATTATTCTTCATGCAACTCAGTCAAAGAACACATGTGTAATTGCCACATCATTTAACATTCTCCTCCTAATGTGGACATTCTTTGACACCTATCATCTCTTTCATTTCCCTAAACTTCAACTTGGGGAGTGACTTGGTGAGGATGTCGGCCCTTTGAACTTTGTCGGGTATAAACTCCACCGAAATTTGGCCTTGATCCACACGCTCTCGTATGAAATGATACTTGGTGTCGATGTGCTTGGTTTTCTTATGTGAGATTGGGTTCTTGGACATTGCAATGGCTCCTTTGTTGTCCATCATTAACTTCACACATTGAGGTTCTTCTCCCGTAATCTCACTGAATAGATTTCGTAACCACAATGCTTGACATGCTCCCTCTGATGCCGCCATATATTCTGTCTCACAGGAGGAGATTGCAACGGTTCTTTGCTTCTGTGAGCTCCACGTAACAGGGTTCCCAGCATAGTAAAAAATAGTACTAGTTGTGCTTCTTCTATCAGCTATATCACAACCATAGCTGCTGTCACAGTAACCCACAATTCTGCCATCTCCTCCTTCTACACACCTCAAGCCATTATTCAGTGAGCCTTTGACATACCTCATTATATGTTTCACTGCAGTTAGATGAGACTCTTTTGGGTTGTCCATGAACCTACTTACTAGACCTACCGAGTATCCAAGGTCTGGTTGTGTATTAACCAAATACCTTAGACTCCCAATAAGTTGTCGGTAGTATGTGGGGTCAACTGTAGCCTGATCACCATCCTTGACCAACTGCAACCTGTGCTCCATTGGGTACTCACTGGAGTTGCATTCTTCCATGCCTGCTAATTTCAAAATCTTCTTTGCATAAGCACTTTGAGTAATGGTTATACCAACCTTCTTCCTGCTTTACTTCTATTCCAAGGTAATAGGTGAGTGGACCCATATCACTCATATCAAAATAAGCTTTCATCTTTTCCTTAAAGCTCTTGATATTTTTTTCTCTTGAACCTGTTACAAGTATATCATCAACATAAACAGCTAGAAGTAATACAAAACCTAATTTGTTGATGATGTATACACCCGCTTCATGAGTGCACTTGATGAAACCAAGTTCCTTTAGAGTCTTGTCTAGCTTCTCATTCCATGCCCTCGGGGCCTGCTTTAAGTCGTAAAGAGCCTTATGCAGCTTGTATACATGATTCTCCATAGCTTTAACTTTGAACCCATCGGGTTGAGTAACATAAACATCCTCCTGCAGGTCACCATTCAAAAACGATGTTTTAACATCTTGATGGTGAACACACCACTTCTGCGTTGCAGCTAAAGCTAGGACCAATCTAACTGTCTCTAGTCTAGCCACAGGAGCGAAGGCTTCTTCATAATCTATCCCTTTAACTTGTACATAGCCCTTTGCAACCAAACGGGCCTTGTGCTTGGTTATGTTCCCACTTGCGTCCTTCTTTTATTTAAAAACCCATTTAAGACCGATGGCTTTGTGACCATAGTGCCTGATTCAGTTTTCCCACCATGCTAAGTGAACTTAGATGATTCGGCTCTCTCTGTTTATCATCAATCATCTTTGACTTCAGTTTGTTAATTAGCTCATCAACAGTTACCTCTTCCAGCTTGTTGTTGTCTTTTATTATTGAAATGTTAGTATTCCAGGACTTGGGCAAACTGTTCAACAGTTTCAAATTTTTGTCCTCCAGTCCGGGTTCAACGTCGTAGCTTGACATCTCAGTAATTAAGGACACAAATATTTGAACTTGAGCTTCAAAGGACTCTCCTTGAATGTGATTGAACAAGTTGAACTTCTGCTTCAGCATCTGTTTACGGTTTTCCTTGATATCGGGATTTCCTTCATATGCAACCACCAAAGCTGTTGGGTTACGACAGTGGCATTCGGGTCTCGGTAATAGCAATTTTTTTTTATTTGGAAATAATTATTTACAATAAATAATTATTAAACAATTACCGAGTAGATTAAAACAGATAATTAAATTAACTATTAATTTAATAGGCAGCGGAAACGTATTAATTTACTAACGCGAAAACCAGGTAATTAGCGTAAACCAAAACAACAGGATTCGACAATCACCAAACGCGCAAACACCATAATTGCGTTTAAACAAACGCGAAGTATTTATAAAATAAATAAATAATTTAATCTAAACTAACTACGAGTTTAGATATACCTGAGCGGTGATTCAAACAGACGTTCGAGACACCGGAAGTCAACGGGTGACGCTAGGGTTTCGCAAAAGTGATTCGTCTGACGAATCTGACTTTCCTCGTGAACACGGATTTACTACGCGGTGAATCAAGCACCGAGAAAATCTCGTACGTCGGATTGGGCGCGAACTAGGGTTTGCGGACGACGAGCCGAACACACCAAAAGGTGGTTCACGGCTAGGGTTTGTCGGCGGTGAACCGGCGACGGCGAGGAAGGGCGGCGGCCGGTAAGGTGGCGGCGGTGGCTTAGCGACGGTATGGCGGCGGCGGCAGCGGGGCGCACGGCGGCGGGGCGTGCGGCGGTGGCTGCAGGGCGGCGGCGGTTGTGCGTGCGGCGGCGGCTGAGAGCGGCGGCGGCGTGGAGGGCGCACTGGGAGTGAACGGCGACAGCGGCTAGCGAAGCGGCGGAGGGCGGCTGTGGCTAGCGGAGCGGCAGACGACGGCGGAGCGACGGGAGGGGTTTAACCGGATCGCGAGACTCGCGACCTTGGTTGTCGGAAACAAGAAGGGCGGCGGCGGCGAGGTTGCCGTCGGCGTCGGATCGCGAGAGGGAGGGAAAAAGGGGGGCCGAAATTCTCACTAAGTGGATTAGGGTTTCGCCTCCCTAATCAGTTATATTTATAACTGACTTTGTTTCCGTTTAACCCCTCGATATTATTAATTCCCAATCGAACCATTTATTTTCAGAAGTTAATCTTTAACCTTTTAAATGTTCGTCGCTAACCAAATATTAGTCATACTAATAATCCGTCGATTTTCGTCCATTACGTTAATAATAATATTTAACGTTTTTGTCGCTTAATTAATCTTAATGATTAATATTGATTTAAGTAATTAATTATGTATCAATTAAACTATTTAATAAACACATAATTAATCTTTCTGCGAATTTGCCGGTTATATAGGTAAGCGGTCTTTAATACCCGTTGCCTCCGGTGTAACTCTTACGGGTCTTGACCGGGTCGGGTACTTGATTTAGTCGGGTCTGGACACCTAAATCCAACAGTCTCCCACTTGGACTGATCGCGACTATTAATCAAGATACAGTCAGAGGTGCTCTAGCTACACGTGGCTGTCCCAACCAGTCATGACACTTCAAGTCAGAACAACCAAGGCATATCAATAAACTTGTGATATAGTTTAGACTTAAGGTATTTGTAAAGTCATCAGATCCTTTCTGTATATGACATCAATCGAACCAGAGACATGGATCTATTCATTCTCTTTGTGTTCGATCATTGTATTTCTCGTATTACTGTTCGAAGTGGTCCAATCAAACACACAGTAAGTTTGGGTAAGGCCTTACACTTAACACTTGGAACCGACGAGAGGGCTCATGATGTCTTGATGTTGCATTATTATTGCAAGAGTAGAGAATTCCATATTGATAACATACAGCTCCCACTAAGCTTCAAATCGATTCCCAAGAGTAACCGTTATGGCTGGCAGTTACGCGACAGCGTTAAGTTACAATCAAACAATGATCTTAGGCAGACGGGAGGTCGCTCATGTATCTCAGGTCAAAGGATACCGTTGAGTATACCATTAATCAGAACCGTCTTATGATTAGATCCATGAAGACATTCTGATGCGAGTTACGTCCTGACGTCATTCTCCAATGAGGCCTTGTGAGTCTGGAAGTCAACACCTTGAGTCCAGAGTCAGAATAGTCTTGCTTCAGGCTTTGCTCCCGCAATGTCTGATCGACTACGGACCTTTAGAATATTAACCAAATATTCATGGATATCAAAACGTATAAAGTTCGAACGCGTTACGCAGAATTCAGACTCTCGTCTAGCATCTTTAGAGGAGGTCGAATGATATGGTGCAAACGATGGTGTTCGACATCCAACACTAAATCGAGTATCGATGCGATGCAGAATTCACGTACTGTACAGTAATGTGATTTCACTGATCTAACCCGATCCTTGAAATCACGAATTCGCAATCATGCCCTCGTATTTCGTTTTAGGATTGCCCTGTGTCAGTTGTTTCTTAAGATTCAGTGTTTGTCTTGAACAGTGAGTCTTCTTAAGTGAATCGAACTTGTGATAATATAGCGTCCTTGGCGAGCACATTTATGACTGTGTTATCACGTGAGCATGTTAATTGACTGTTTAGAGAGTCAAATTAACCCTTTGAATGTTTTATGGCATTCTTAGTTCAGATTCAATTAAGGTGGCTACCAATGTTCAACGAGTACAATTGATACTCATGTTAATGAACATACATTTTATTTCATCAGTGTTTGGCAGTGATGATGTGATTTTCCATCTATGGTTATGGCGTAACACTTTACGGCAACCTTCCATGCTTTGTCTAAATATTGAATTTTCTTTTCGTATCATATTTAGTATGATTCGAATTGTTTCAAGAGATTGATCGTGTTAATGGTTGCTCAGCCATATCATGATCAATACTTAATTTAATCTTGAAACTTTTGATCAATTGAGGTGTCATTTAAAATTTTAATCCAGTAAATATTAAATGATCTTTAGATCGGCATTAGATCGTTATTCCGGTAAGGATCAGTGGCGATGCTCCCACTTGCTTGAGGCAGATTGACATTCATATCATCATTTTTCTTTCAAACCGTGTGGATACTGATTTTTACGCAGAAATGCGATAATCAATTTCCGTTCTCAAGAACGAAAAAGCTCGACTCCGTAGTTTGCGGTACGGAATTCGAATGCTTAATATCCAGATGTTATGACTTACTCATAAGTTCAAAAAACGATTGTCAAAGTCTTTTCAGAGTTTGATAGCATGAAGATGCGTTCGTCTTTGATTGTTTGAAAGTTTCTCGTGATAATCGAGATGATGATCTATTCTATCGGTTTCTTGGGTCCGACATTAGAGGATGTTTCCCTTATTCTGGTAAGGTAAAACATACAAACTCTAATTGGAATGTCAATGTGTTTCGCTAAGCAACAAATCATTGTTGGTGAAACATTGTCCATCTGGCTCGTCTCGTATAGGTGCGAGAGTTGTTTTACATAGTCCAGCGACTTATCTGAGTCACTTTGCTTTAGATATTTAGAGATCTAGCTTTGGACATGTAATTCCTAAATTCCATTTTCGCAAGATACAGGTCTTGGGATTGGAAGTCAGATATGCAAGTGATGTTTGAAGGGGCATTATGGTTACAAAATGTAAAGGACTTGGTGGTGGCAAGTCATTAGTCTTGTGTTTATTGGTTTCAGGAAGAAACCGTGAATCTACGTACAAAAACTAAGTGTATGTCGGATTCAAACACATGTGAGTACAACTCTTGTAGTCGTAAGACTTTCAAGATGTGTTTTAGGTATGCACACTTAATGGTGATGTCCACCAGAGGTGGTGGGACCATTCTACAATGTTATAATCATCAGGTGATTATTCCTGTAGTAGTTCGGCTGGTGAATCGAACTTATATGAACAAACGTCCGCTTGAAGCAGAGGATTGATAAGTTCACTAGGTTATAGATCGAAAAGGCGATCTACAATTTGTTCGTCTTGATTTAATATTCTTGACGTCATATGGTTCAAAGTCGTGAGACTTTATGAACTATTATTGCGTCGTGCGTAGACTCGTAACAATTACGATATACGCTTAAGGCATTATAGCTTTGATGGGACATGATAATTATAGAGTTATCATGTCGCATTTAAGCTAGCCTTGATTAAATCAAGTGCACCAGGCTATAAGATATGTTGTTATGGGATTTTAAATTTAATCTAACAAAAGGTTGAATCAAATTCAAAGTAGATTAAAACAATCATGTATGTTTTGAAAATCAACCATTGTCAAAACATGTCACAATCAAAATCCAAAGAAAGCAATTTGTTCATCCTGGAAAACAGCCAGGGAAACCAAACAAAAACAAGTTGTTTCTAAAACACCAAGAATTGTTTTAAACCAAACTCAAAACACGAACTTTATTTAGGTGCGAAAGTCGCAGAGCAGCTCAGTGTCGCCTTGGTTTGCTTCCTTCAGCTTCATGCACCTACAAAATGTAAAGTATGTCAAACATATATTTTGTAGGAATAAGTGAAGCATCATACAACATGAACTTATGTGTATACCTGAGGAATTGCCCGGTTGGGCTTTTCCGTTCTTCACCTTCGCAAGGTATTCTGGGCAGTTTCTTTTCCAGTGCCCCATCTTGTGGCATTCAAAACACTCGCGCTGTTCAGGCGGTGGTGCCTTGGTTGCCTTAGACTTGCTTTTCTGGGAGCTTCCAGACGCTCTGGGGACAGCTGCCTTGCCTTTCTTCTTGTTGCCACGCCTACCCTTCTTCACCTCGGGTTTCTTGACGCCACCTGATCGGATGGTGAGGACATCGGGTGCCTTGCCGTTAACAAAATTAACTTCAGCGGTTTTAAGCATACCGTGAAGTTCAGTCACTGACTTTACCATGCTATGCATGTTAAAGTTCACCCGGAAAGGAGTGAAGGCACTGGACAGTGAGTGAAGAATTAGGTCAGTCGCCATTTCGGCGGGTATGACGTAATTCAGCTTTGCTAAACGGTCGATGTAACTCTTCATCTTCAGGACATGAGGGCTGACAGGAGCGCCTTCGGCCATGCGACAACTAATAAGTGTCACAACGGTGTCATAGCGTTCCTGTCGGGCCTGAGTTTCAAACATGCCCCTCAGATCACCGATCATCTGAAAAGCCGTCCTGTCAACCATGTTCTTCTGAATCTCAGATTCCATGGTGGCTAACATAAGACATGCGACATTTTTGGCATTTGTACGCAATGTGTTATGGGCGTTTCGCGCCACTTGCGTATCAGCTTCAGGTTCCTCAGGAACCTCAACATCTAACACGGTTTCCATGTTAGCCATTTTCAGGACGATTTTCAGATTTCTTTCCCAATCGAGGAAGTTGGCGCCATTAAGTTTCTCCTTCTCAAGGAGAGACTTGAGATGGAAAATCTCTTGGTTTGCGCGGTTAGCCATCTGAAACAACAGGCAAATGTTTTAGTGTTTCGATGTTTGATTCGTATTCAAGGATGGCAAGCTAATCTTGAATAGGAATTGGGAATTCAGTTAGTTAGATAATTTCTCCAGACATCGTAAAGTGCTTTCAAAACTTCTAAGTAACTGAATGGACAACGATTGTCACTTGTGACTGTTACAACTCCCGTTATGGGGCTTTCGCGAATGGATCAACGAAATACGTTTAGCCCCATCTATGCCCCTTTTGTCTACAAGCCGACCAGAGGTACGGTGTTGAAATACTCCAATACCAAAGGTGCATGTAAAGAAAGTAGTAGTTGTCCTAAGCGGTCAATGTGAGCGTACGGTGTTGAAATACTCCAATACGCTCACCTTGGAAGATACCCTAAACACAACGTGCGGTGTTGAAATACTCCAACACGGATGTATCGGTAAATATGTTCCAAGTTAGACTTGACTTAGGATGGCATAGACTACCGGTTTTAGGCTTACCAGATAGGATTAATTTGTCAAATTTTAATATTTAATGTGACGGCAAATATTTTGAATCCTATCTCACTCGGGACGATCAATTAGATAACCTAAGTATTAACGATCTATGTGTCGCGAGACGATAACCAATTTTAATAACGTTCGATTGCATTATCGAAAGTTCGAATTTAATGTCGAATTAAATTGGTTATTTAAATTTGTGAAGTCGTAACAAAATTAGGACTTTCATTTAATCGATTGAAAAATTAGTTTCATTTTTGATAAAACTAAGTTTGGGTTTTAAGTTGGCGTGTTAATCTAATTAAGACAAGCAACCAAAAACAAGCAAACACACATGTACATATTCGGCCATGCAGGGCTTTCGATATTTGTCAGAGCCTTTGACAATATCAAATAGGGCAAGGGACATAAAGGTAAATCAACCACGAGAACAGAAAACTCCCTGATCGACTTAGTTGCTCCCACTGGCTTCAACAAGCTCCTGCGAGTCACCCAGAAACGTCGGCCTTGTTTTGACTTCTAGCCATTTTCGAAAATCCCATAAAGGGATAATCCCAAATGGGTCTTTACATCAAGCTCGTCTCGTTCGTCCAGGCGAAGGTGAGCGATTCCAAATTAAAATAAAACTATTCTATTTTAACTAATTACAACTTTGAACCCAGTAAAAGGTGGGCCACACAAAACAAAACTACTTGGGCCTAAAGGGCCAAACCATAACGAATCCATGACAAAATCAAAAGGGTGGGCCGAATATGCACGAAAGATAATTCAATCAATTATGTTGAATCGGATTATGTTTAGTGGATCCAAATCGACTAGACATATAAGAAAGGCGATTCATTCAATTTCGCGACTTTTGGGTTCAGAACCCCAGTTCGCGAAAGTATGCCGGTTTAAAATAGACCGGCCTGGGTTTGCGTGTGGTGATCAAGGCTCTGATACCACTGTTGGGTTACGACAGTGGCATTCGGGTCTCGGTAATAGCAATTTTTTTTTATTTGGAAATAATTATTTACAATAAATAATTATTAAACAATTACCGAGTAGATTAAAACAGATAATTAAATTAACTATTAATTTAATAGGCAGCGGAAACGTATTAATTTACTAACACGAAAACCAGGTAATTAGCGTAAACCAAAACAACAGGATTCGACAATCACCAAACGCGCAAACACCATAATCGCGTTTAAACAAACGCGAAGTATTTATAAAATAAATAAATAATTTAATCTAAACTAACTACGAGTTTAGATATACCTGAGCGGTGATTCAAACAGACGTTCGAGACACCGGAAGTCAACGGGTGACGCTAGGGTTTCACAGAAGTGATTCGTCTGACGAATCTGACTTTCCTCGTGAACACAGATTTACTACGCGGTGAATCAAGCACCGAGAAAATCTCGTACGTCGGATTGGGCGCGAACTAGGGTTTGCGGACGACGAGCCGAACACACCAAAAGGTGGTTCACGGCTAGGGTTTGTCGGCGGTGAACCGGCGACGGCGAGGAAGGGCGGCGGCCGGCAAGATGGCGGCGGTGGCTTAGCGACGGTATGGCGGCGGCGGCAGCGGGGCGCACGGCGGCGGGGCGTGCGGCGGTGGCTGCAGGGCGGCGGCGGTTGTGCATGCGGCGGAGGCTGAGAGCGGCGGCGGCGTGGAGGGCGCACTGGGAGTGAACGGCGGCAGCGGCTAGCGAAGCGGCGGAGGGCGGCTGTGGCTAGCGGAGCGGCAGACGACGGCGGAGCGACGGGAGGGGTTTAACCGGATCGCGAGACTCGCGACCTTGGTTGTCGGAAACAAGAAGGGCGGCGGCGGCGAGGTTGCCGTCGGTGTCGGATCGCGAGAGGGAGGGAAAAAGGGGGGCCGAAATTCTCACTAAGTGGATTTGGGTTTCGCCTCCCTAATCAGTTATATTTATAACTGACTTTGTTTCCGTTTAACCCCTCGATATTATTAATTCCCAATCGAACCATTTATTTTCAGAAGTTAATCTTTAACCTTTTAAATGTTCGTCGCTAACCAAATATTAGTCATACTAATAATCCGTCGATTTTCGTCCATTACGTTAATAATAATATTTAACGTTTTTGTCGCTTAATTAATCTTAATGATTAATATTGATTTAAGTAATTAATTATGTATCAATTAAACTATTTAATAAACACATAATTAATCTTTCTGCGAATTTGCCGGTTATATAGGTAAGCGGTCTTTAATACCCGTTGCCTCCGGTGTAACTCTTACGGGTCTTGACCGGGTCGGGTACTTGATTTAGTTGGGTCTGGACACCTAAATCCAACAAAAGCATCCCAGAGTTTCTTTGCAGTCTTGTACTTCTTAAATCCTTGTGCAATCTCTGGAGTCAATGTCATTGTCATGATAGCATAAGCTCTCTCATCCTTGTTACATTTTTCCCAATCATCATCCGAGTATTCTGCTTCAGTTTTCACCACTCCAACCTTTCCTGCTTCAGTGTGAGTAGGAATGAATGGTCCATTGACAATCGATCTCCAAAGTCTCAGATCAACACTTATCAAATGGTTCTGGATCTGTATTTCCATTCAAGGAAGTTATAGGCAGATGTGAGTCTGGGAGGACGGGTAGTCAATCCAATCTCAAAGTCCAGTTTTTGGTACATGCTTGGTTCAAAATCCATGACGAAAGCCTAGGAAAATTTAAAAATTAGTCCAAATAGGTTTCCGATCGTAAACACCTGTTTACGATTTTGACACGCTAGCAGATCGTAAACCCTTTCGTAAACACACCCCGGATAGTAAACTCGGTCGTAAACTCCTCCGGATCGTAAACTTGGTCGTAATCTCCTCCGGATCGTAAACGTAGTCGTAAACTCCCAAAGTTCGAATCTTGAAGTCGTAAACACATTACTGAGTCGCAAACGCGGTCGTAAACACTCAAAAATCCAATCTTGAAGTCGTAAACTCTTTCTTGTAGCTCGTAAACCCAGATTTGATGAAGAACACCGATCGCAAACTCCAAAAACACCCCAGAAATAGTCGTAAACACCAAAAACAGCAACAAGCTTCCACTTTTTCCAGCCAAACACTCGAATCAATATCGTGGAACCTCGAATCAGATGATTCTTAGCTCTGATACCAATTGTCGGTCCCGAAACAACAATCGAACACGATATCGTAAACACAAACAAGTGCAGAAACCTTGTTTGTGTGTGATTCGAGAAGAAGATGATGAAAAAGACTTTATTTAAGATGAAGAACAAAGCAACACAATCAAATATTGAATGAAGAACAATCAATCTTCTATAAAACCGAGTTTGTGATGGTGAATACAAAAGGGAACAGGGAAAATCGTAATCACAAAAACTAGTCATGAACATCAATTACATGGGTATTTATACTACCCTACAAAAGCCGTAATCATAATCGTAAACCCACTAAAGAGAACCGGCCCATCAAGCCCATATCGTAATCATAACAGTCCCAATCCAGTATAAGCCCACCCCTCTAATGTTCATGCCTCACTTAAATATAGCCCAACAAGAAGCCCTCCACTGTGCTTCTTTTGGAAAAGTCTTTCTTGTTTGCTTTGCTACCAAGCATCCCTCACACACTTGTTTCGAATGATTGATAGTTGGCATGCCAGTCACAAGTTCTGCTTACTCATCATCTCCATTACGTGAAAATTCGCATGTCCCAACCTTGCATGCCATGCCCATGACAACTCATCTAAACACACTTTTAGACAAACTCGTTTTGCTAGAGTTAGTACAATCTTGTACAATCTGTTAGTAGATCTTAGTACCTTCATGACTAGCCTTTCATTTTCATCATATACCCTTAAGTATTCATTTTTCAGCCATATATTATACCCAAGTTCAGTCATACGCCCTAGACTTAATATATTACTAGTCAAAGCAGGTATAAAATACACGTTTTTAAATAAGATGTTGGTCACCTGTTTTGCACCAAATTGCAGTGTTCCTTTGCCTTGTATATTCACTTTTGAGCCATCTCCAAATCGGACCCTCCCTTTTACATCTTCATTCAGTTCGGTAAAAGCATCCTTCATCCCAGACATATGATTACTTGCACCATTATCTAGGTACCATACATTCTTGTGTATTTCATCAGTTTCTGCAAGAGACTTCGGGTATACCTTCCCTTCATTCAGCAACACCATCTGCTCCTTTTCTTCACCGCATACACTTTACATTAGTGTTCACTCCTCATCCTGATCTTTAGTCAAGTGTACCTCTTGGTCTTGTTTCTTTTCTGACTTGCACTCTGAGGCATAGTGCCCAAAGTTTTGGCAGTTGTAACACCTCACATGTTTCTTGTCCTTGGGCTTGTGTTTCCATCCACCGCCTTCATGTGAGGAGCCTACAAAGCTCCTGTTTCCACCTCTTCCACCTCTAAATCCTCCTCTGCTCTTTGATCCACCCTTAGCACCTCTTTCAAAGCTCCCAGCCTTACCTTTACTCATATTAGGCTTAGAAGACTTTGATGATGATGATGAACTCTCTACTTAGCTATATAGCAAAGTAGACTCTGAACCAGTGTTGGCTTGCTTCAACTTCAGCATGTCTTCATAGGCCTTTAGTCTACCTATTGCCTCCTCATAAGGCATGGTTTCAATGTTTGAATACTGTTCCATTGAGGCAACCAAATGGATGAACCTCTCAGTCACAGTATCCATCAGTTTTCTCACAAGTTCTTCATCTCCAAGTGTTGCACCCACACTATTGTACTTAGAGACCATTCCAGATAATTTTCATGTATACTCATCAATGGATTCATTCTCCTCCATCCTAAGTGACTCAAATTCACTCTTAAGAGTATGCAATCTGGCCTTCTGCACCCTTTCAGCACCCACATATCTTGTTTTAATGACTCCCACACTTCCTTTGCTGTCTTTTTCTTGGCCACTTGCAGCAGAATATCCTCAGGGATGGCTTGAAAGATGTAGGCTCTTGCAAGCTTGCTTTTCTTGTCATCTACAACCTCACCAACAGGAGGTTCAACCGACTCCCAAACACCTTGTGCATCTAACACAACCTCTATCTTTATGGCCCATGTGGTGTAGTTGGTTGCAGTGAGTATCGGACAGTTGAAGGAGAAATGATTCTCCTTCTGTGGGTTCGAACAGGTGACAATAGACATCTCTTCTAATCTCAGGTACTTAGGCATACAAACGGATCAATGGAACGGTGTTCGCTTTGATACCAAATGTTGGAAATCAGAGAATAGAAACTGAAACAAAACCAGAATTGTCGAATGCTTGCTTTAATGAAATGAAGACTTTAGGTTACAGTACAGAAACTAGAACCTAATGCTTAACAAAGGACTTAAATAACATAACTGACTTCAACAGAAATTGAGAAAATACTGGGTCATGCACCAAACTCGGTCCACTTCTTTATTCCACACCATGCACACGTTATTCTTCATGCAACTCAGTCAAAGAACACATGTGTAATTGCCACATCATTTAACATTGCATCTAAATGACGTCTAAATCACAGTTCACAAAATTGGTCATAAGCACATTATCAGATTAATTACAAGCACAAGCAGTGAAAACAAAAACTTTCAGCTCTAACTGAAGTAACTAAACTATGCCAGCACCAACTGCTCCATAGCCCGCCTGATAGTCTGCCCAAACATCCTTACTCACTCCTGAGGCTTGCCTCTTCTACAAAGAGGTATCTACTACACCTGATATGCTTACTAAAAAGGTTTAGTTTAAACCGGTGAATTCTAAGTTTAAAAAACTTTAACACGTTTTAAGATCCTTGAATCAAAACACTCAGGTCCCTTGAACCCTAGTTTCATGATGAAAACAATAAAAAGTTTATAACATACAATTCCTACAACGTCCCATAAGCATGTCCATTAGCCTTGGGATCATGTTAATATACATAAAAAGATAAATTGTGTAATTGACTTATGTAACGAAAGTTATATGTATCATAGTATCGAAGAGTGAATAAAAGGAAATTTATTTTGATGATTAAGACTTCAAGAGCATTCACATCTCATTTCATATCTTTATCATTATAATTTATACATTTATCACTACTTTTTTTTATCTCTTTCACTCACAACCACAATTAAATAATACATTTTTATACCATTTTCTCCCTCTTCCACTTATAACCAAACCTCAAATTTTACAGAATTAACAGTTTTTTTGTCAAATATACAGATTTTCAATATCTTTTCTCTCTCCATCACTCACAACCACTTACAACCAAACCTTATATTTTAAAGACAATACTCACATATATTATACAGAACAGGTTGTAAATGCTCCAAAGTATAATAGTAAAAAACTAAAAAATAATACATATCTTAAAATTATATACAATGCAACATTTTAGTTTGAGAGAAATTTAATAATCACATGATACAACCAAAGGGTTCTAACCCGCGCGATATTTTATATGATAGTCTGACTCTTTACTCTTTATAAAGTTAAGTATTTAAGTCTCATTAAGAACAAAATATGTATATTATTATTATTATTATTTTTTTTGAACGATAATTTTTGACTTAGCGGTGTATCGGGACTGGTTACCTTGGACCTATCCATTGTTTCGAGTCCGAACCTCGTAGCGAGGGAACCCGGGAGCGCCCCCTATTTGCACCATCGGGTGGGAACCAGGCAAACCCGTAAACACTCCCTTGTGACTCGGGATCAAACATAAGACTCAATCCTTTATTGCCCACCAATATCTCACAAAGTGGTGTAAATAGGACTAGAACTTGTATCTCTTTAACCACAAACTTAGAATTTTAACCACTACATATCGGGAGTGTGTATGTTTGTTGTTCTAAAAATAACTCACTAGATAGAAGTAGGGGTGTTCAAAAATATCCGAATCCGAATCCGAATTTGAAATATCCGAAATATCCGAAGTCAAAATATCCGAAATTTCGGATATCCGAATTTTCGGATATCCGAAATTCGGATATCCGAATTTTCGGATTCGGATTCGGATATTGATTTTGAACATTTTCGGATATTCGGATATCCGAAATATATATTTTTTACAATATTAAATTATATATATTATTTAGTTTTACATACTTTAACTTAAGAAACCCTAAATCTAAAGTTCTAAACTCCAATGTTCACTCTCTTTGCCTCTTTGGATCCCGTCATCCTCCAAATCTCGACCCTCACTGGCTCATTGCCTTACACCACCGATTTGTAGTTTGCCATCGAGCTTGTTGCACACGGATTCGAGCTTCAAAATCGAGACATTTTTTATTTTTTTGTTGGTGTTTGACTATTTAATGTACTTGTGTTTGACTATTTGCTCATTTGTATGCTTATCACTAGTAATTTTAGAGATTGAATGTATATTTTTTTAGTTTTTTTTTTTGTTTTGAATATTCGGATATCCGATTCACTATCCGAATCCGTATCCGAAATTTCGGATATCCGAAATTCGGATATCCGAAATTTCGGATACGGATTCGGATAGTGAAAATCAACTATCCGAAATTTCGGATATCCGAAATTCGGATATCCGAATTTTCGGATATCCGGTTTTGAACACCCCTAGATAGAAGTGGTAAAGCTAAGTGTTAAATAATAATACAGTTTGTATTTTTAGTTTTTATGGGTTTTTTTTTGTTTTGTTTTTGTTTTTGTATTTTTTTCAACTTTAACGATTTTAGATTTTGAACTTTTCGCCTTTAACAGCTTTGCTACATGTCAAAATAAAATTGTATAAAGTTTTCAGGACATTGATTTTTCTAGTGGTTTAACGAGTCGTAACGTGTTAAAGTTCATATGTGAACGAGTGGGAATCTGAAACCGGTGAGAAACAAAAGCCTTAAAAGTCAAAGTCCTAAAACGCCCCTTGACTTTAAGAATATGTGCGTCTAGACCCCTTAATTCATCTGTCATTTCCATAAGATGCCCCTCACATGGTAACAAAATATGCAATTTTATTTTCATATAAACAAATTATTGGACGATCCATAATAATTGACACATTATTATCTTTATCCTTTATCTCATTGACTTTCTGACCCATTTTTAGGTTTTTTATATATATTTTAGTTTTCTTTTGAAATAAAATAATGTTAGGAAAACATGCAAACCGAACACGATTGTGTTAAAGCAAACGGTGTTTATACGTTCTAGAGAACAATATGTCGCAATAGTTAAATATAACACTATACAAAATTAAATATCTAAAGATAATAGTGTTAAACAAAATACCAACAAATAAAACTTTTAAAAATAATTAAACACAATTTAAAAAGCGATTTAAAAATCATTAAAGTGGGGGGAATGTCGAGTGATAGAATTTTAAGTTTTAAAATTTTTTATTGTAACCAATAGAAGTGTGCCACGCAGGAGACAGAAAAAGTAGAATTGAAATAGAATTTTAAAGAATTTTTAAGAGGGGGTGGTAGAATTTTGTAGGTTGAAGTTTAATATATTTTAATGATTTGAATTATTTATAATTACTTTATTTTTAAAAACAAACACATATAACATAAATTAGAAGCATTTTATTTAAAATCCCACATTACATAAATAAAATAAAACGTTTACATAAAATAAATAAAAACTTAGATATTATTATTTGAAGTTGACGCCCTCTGGAGATGGTCCGTCATTAAGGTCCAAACCTCGATGTTTGAAAAACCCTTCTTGTCATGTATTTTTCAGTACTCGCATAACGCCTTAAACATCAAACCCGATTCAAGATCCGCCATGGTAGCTTTTCGTTCAATTTCGGCGTAGACACCTTCGAACTTGTTAACCTTCGAAGTTATTTTTTGCCATTTTGAGTTCATTTTGTGTATGGTTCTATTCGAAATACCAAGTTCATTATTGAAATGATCAAGCACTGTAGCCTAAAACTGATTCGCCGTTGAGTGATGAAGAATCTTGTCTTTGGACACGTGAAGCCAAGCGTAAGCCAACGCGATCTCCTCGTTGGTAGTTCAAGCCATTTTAAAGTGAAATTGTTTAGAGTGAAGATGGTCGAGGTGGTTGTATATATAAGGGTAAATCTTTTTTATTTAAAGCAAAAAAGACCGTTCAACGGTTTCATTTACCTCGACCCACGCAATTTCCCCCCGCTACATATAGACGTTGCACGAAGGATTTTGCCGACGCCGCGGGGGTGACAGCGGTGTTGCTGAGTGTAGCTGGCGGCGCCACGAGGTTTGCCGAAGGCACTCCGCCCGACCTTTTAACACAAAAGTATAATTCTATTTTCCTAAATAAAAATGATATGACACTAAAAACAAAACATGGACGAAAGTCACGTCCCACTAAGTCAATGCCGATGAAAACAAATATGACACTAAGGCTATATGTAAGGGGCTTTTTAGGCCCTAATAGCGCCTCTTATAGCGTTTATACATCGCCTCTCAGGGTGCTATGAGGAAAAAAGCTCATCCATGACGTTATGCTGATAGCACCCCGCTCTTGTGATCGTTGCTCAATTTATAGCCGTTGAACGGCATTAATTCAATTTCTTTAATTTTTTGTTACAATTTTACATATATATGTAATACATTCTACTCCATACTTTTTGAGAATCACTTCTTGATGTGTGCTAAACACATCTCTTTTTCCCGTGTATTTTGTATATAAATTGAGTCAAGTTTGAGTCATTTTTATTTAGTTTTTATCTATTATTTAGTATTTAAGACTTAATGTGCTATTGAGTCATTTTTGTATAATTTTGGGTGAGTTTAGTGATTAATCGAGTCTTGTGTTTAATTAGACCAATTGTGATTAGATGTGCTTAAGATGGTTCATTTATGTTTGATTGTAGGTTGGTATAAATGCCCGAGGGGATGGTATGACATTATATTAAAGATGAAGGCTTTAAAAGAATTAATTAATGAAAGATCGAGGGCTGATTTGAAAATATGGGAAATATCATGCTGAATTATTGTGAATTCCGTTTTAAATAATGATGGGATCAGAAAAGAATTTCCGCAAAAGAGTTAGTCGACGAAACCGACTATTTTGTCGGTTCTTGCATGCATGCGTGCCGCTTGCGGGCTTCCAAAGCAACTAGCCATACGCTAGTTTTGAAAAAAAACCCGCACCCTTAAAATTTCCGCTATAAAATCAACACACGGGCTTTTAGTTCGAGGAGTTTTTTTTGACGGCCGACCCTAGAGAACTTGGACGATTTCCAGGACAGTTTCGAAGCAAAGGGGAAAACAGGAATCAAGGCGGAGTGCTCGGAAGTAAATTCATTCGACTATAATTACGTATTCCGGGTTCCGTTCTTCTTTCGTTTCTTAATCAATTGTTTATCTAAATTATGTTGAACTCCAAATTCTGGATTTTTATTAGTGTTGCTACTATGAACATGGTGGTAGGCTAAACTTTTGCTATCACCTAGACTTGTATGATGATTAATTAGTATTTTCGTCTTCTTTCGGTTTATGACAATTTCTTCGATGGATGATGCTCTAGTAAATTCCTTTAATTTTCTGCAATTGTATGCATATGCATGTTATAATTAGGGTTTTGAATATTAGTTAATGCTTAGATTGCCTTCGAATGTCTTTCGGGTTGGGTAATTTATCTAAAGTCGCTAGCTTTAGGGTTAGTAACCGAAGAGTGGTTTAGGAGACGTCCCGAGCCATAGTTGTTAATTAATATTTATTACTTTGATTGTAATGTTCTGTCTTATCTAGAAACCCAAAAGGTAATGGATTGTCGGGTAATCGGGTTAGCTAATGGAATTTAGGAATAATTGTCCCAAAAGGAAATTGCCTAGGTTTTATGGTTAGCTTGTTACTTCGTGTCAGTTGCAGTGATTAAAGGTAGCTCCGGCTATTTTAGGGTGCTTTAGATTGTTTCGAGGGTGTTCTAGGGTAGTTGAAGTGGGAAGAAGTCAAAAGGTGAACCACTTGTTCGAGCATTAGAGTAACCAATTAGGAAGAACTCAAAAGGTGAACTAATCAAGCCGGTAAGCCTATTCCAGCCTTTAGGTATTCTATCAGTAACATTCGGAGAGTAATTCGGGGGCTCGTAGAGTTTCTATAGGTTGTGTGTTAAGATCCCGGTTCCATCAGAATTGTCATAGCTGAGTGAGGTTGTTAATATTAATTAGGATTCTAGGTTTAGGTGGTGCCTTTCTCATTTCTGAAGTCGTCTAAAGTTCTCTAGTTGTCGGTAACTAGTCAGTTAGTTAAGTTAGTTATCTAAATTCTTAATCCACTTTTAAATCAAATTACTCAGATTTCCCATTCATAGAGTCCTAGGTTAGAGTCTAGCTATTTAGTGTCCTTAGGGTTCGATATTTGGTCTTCTGTAGCTATACTGCCACCGATAGGTACACTTGCCTTTAGGTCCGGTTTAGTTTTTGGAGTTTCGGTAAAATTAGGTGTGTCTAGGTCTAGGATTAGGTCTAGGATATTTTTATTATTTTTAGGTGTAGTTCCGAACACATCAAGTTTTTGGCGCCGTTGTCGGGGACACTTGGCAATAGCAAGATTAACTTAGGTCGTGATTAGGAAATTTTGAGTCTTTTTCTTAGGTTTTTCGTGACTAGAGTTCTTAGGATTTCCATTCTCGAGTCTAATGTTTTAGGTTAGTTTTTTTTAGTCTATTTTTTTATTTTTTTTTATTTATTTTGCTGTGTATTTTGTTTTTTTCGCCATGGCCACAATTGATCTACAGAACTTCATCGTTAACCTCCAACAATTCTTAGATGATATGGCCACATGGAGTAGATATGATCCTAGGTTACCTCGAGGCATCAAGGTTGCACAGGAGTATCTTAGCTTGATAAAATGGCTTCAAGAGGAAAACACGCCAAGTTGCATGAGTTGCGGTGGACCACACATGTACAATGATTGTTCGGTTCGTGTTGAGATGTGTAGAGAAATTTGTCAAAGGATCCTCCGAGAGCGAGAAGAAAGAGAAAGGCGTACGGGGGAGTCATCAAGGACGGTGTTTGAGGAAATCCGATATCAGGAGACGTTAATGGACGCTGAAGTCCCACCTCCGGTTAATCAGGGTATCCAATGGATTTGGGATGACGATGACTGTGATCTAAACCAGTGGACAAATAATAGTTCGATAGACGTCGCTGAGGTCGCTGAAACAGAAGATTCGATAGTAGAGGAGAATGATCCTGAAGATGACATACCAAAGGATAAGGATGAGGAGCTTCCCACATATGATGACATGGTTGATGAGGATGCATACTCTTCGGATCCAATTTGGGATTGGTCGGATGAAGAGGATGACATTGTGTGGGATGAGGAGTGTGAGGATGAGATCGCAGCGAGTACAACAACAAATAAGGAAGCTGAGGACGTATTTGAGGAGGTGCTTCACGACATTGATTCAGATGATTTATTTGAAGCGCAAATGGTAGAGATGTTTGGTGAGGAGTGGACGACGATGTCACCAGGAGCGTTAGATGAAGATCGGTTTGACCCGGAGGGTGATTTGCAAAAGCTAGAAGAGATGTTGTATGGGGAACCGATCGTTGAAGGTGAAAACGTCCCACTCGAGGAAGAGTTTTGTGAGGATAGCGAGGCTCAAGCACCGAAGCATGAACCGTACTCAATCTCCATTCGGGGCGTGCTAAGGTGTGAGGAACCGGTTGTTGAGGAAGATGATGAGGTGTTAGAAGACGTCCCGCTTGGTAAGTTAGCAAGTGATGATGACCCTGTGTTTAGTCCAAGTGTGGGGACGTTAGAGGAAGTAGGTTGTAAGAATGACCCGAGGTTGAGCTTTATTGTAATTATTAAGTTTTTTCCGGGTAGATTTAAGCATTGGTGGGTCGACTGGTTTTTAGGTATGATTTTTAAAGATTGGTTGGTTAATGCCTTTAGATTTCTAAGCGTTTTGATGATTAGGGCCTTGGTTAGTAAGAACATTAAGGAGAAACCGCCTGATTGTGTTGGTTGAAACTCGGGGAAGCCCGAGTTGTAAATTTATGTAACTTATTTATTTGATTGTGCTTTATTTCATTTCGGTTTTGCTCGTTTTGTGGTTGTGTTTTTCAGTGTTTGCAGGAAATTGGGGGAATTCAAGATGATGAAATTATGTTGGAAGAGTCCAAGTTTCAAGTGAACACGTTTCAACTTTCTTTATTATTTTTTTTATTCTTATTTATTTTTATTTTTCGTGATTAATCGTGGTTTCGTCGAGTCTTTGTGTTTTGTTTTGTTGCAGGTTCGATGAAATTCGCATTGGGAGGCTCATGGATTACACAGGAGAACCTGCGGACCAAGCTCGCCTGTCATTCATCCAAATCACAAATCAGGGGAGTTTGTTCCATTCGGTTTTTTTATCATTATTTTTTTTTCTTTTGCATTCTTATTTTCCTCTTTATCGTTCGTGTGCTTTTATTTTTAGTTTTATTTTTTTTTAATTTTATTCTCATCACACATTGGGGACAATGTGTCGTTTAAGTGTGGGGATGGGAAACTTGCATCTTGAGTCTTTATTTTTTTTGTAGTGTGTCTGAAAAAAAAAAAAAAATCTTGAAAAAAATTGTTCAAAAATGTCCAAGAGTTTGGCTGCAACATAATGGAAAATGATAGGTAAAACTGGGAATTGGGTTTCTAATTTTGTGCTTAAATGTTAAAATAATGAATAAAAGTCAATAATATGGTAATGTGTTAAGTATGGTGAGAATGGAAAACATTACTAAAATATGATGTGTCGGTAGGCCCAACTGATCTAGGAGTAGCTTAAATAGCCTGTGTGTTTATTGTTGTATAAATATGCTAATCAGTCTGCTAGTGGGTTCCCATTTTAGGAGTGATAGGAATACTGAACCTGATGATTAGGAAGGAAGAGACCGCTTTAGGCTAAATACTCTTATGTCCTTAGAATTTCCAATGAGCATGTTAGTTAATAATTTGGCTAATGAATTAGAGTGAAGGGGCAGAATACTCATGTACAAACTAAGGATAGTATCCCGTGGTGAGTGCCTCTGATGATGTCCTGGATCTCGCGGACAAAATACTCACGTATGATTTTGAGGGTAAGACCTTGTGAAAAAGTACCTCTGATGATGTCCGTTGGTAATTTTAGGTAAAAGTAACCAATTAAATAAAAAAAAATTGAAAAAAAGAAAGGGAAGAAAAAAAAATGTTACATTAGAGAATAATTGCTCAAGAATTTGCATTCCAATAATTAGTTATTCTTTGGACATCTTAGTATCTGGTTTAAGGGGGGTTGGAGAAAATATAAAAATGTAAATCACTATTACCCTTTGCTTTGACTGAATATGATTCGATAGTAGGTTGCACTTGACCTTTCTTTAGTGAGATCCATAGGTAGACTGAACTTATATCTGGTAATCTTATAAACACATGGGGGCGAAAAAAGGTCAGTGGTTGGGTTTAGTCGGATCGAAATATCGGCAATTGTAGTTAGTGTGTTATTACGTTTTGGATTGCGGAATAGTATGGTGGATTGATATATATAAATGTTGAATACTTAGAAGTCAATCTCCTGGTTATGATTCAATTGCAGTATTTTTCGAGGACGAAAAAAGAGTAAGTGTGGGGATGTTTGATGTGTGCTAAACACATCTCTTTTTCCCGTGTATTTTGTATATAAATTGAGTCAAGTTTGAGTCATTTTTATTTAGTTTTTATCTATTATTTAGTATTTAAGTCTTAATGTGCTATTGAGTCATTTTTGTATAATTTTGGGTGAGTTTAGTGATTAATCGAGTCTTGTGTTTAATTAGACCAATTGTGATTAGATGTGCTTAAAATGGTTCATTTATGTTTGATTGTAGGTTGGTATAAATGCCCGAGGGGATGGTATGACATTATATTAAAGATGAAGGCTTTAAAAGAATTAATTAATGAAAGATCGAGGGCTGATTTGAAAATATGGGAAATATCATGCTGAATTATTGTGAATTCCGTTTTAAATAATGATGGGATCAGAAAAGAATTTCCGCACCATTGTAGCATTGTCTCAATGGTACCGGTGTTGTTTGGACTTTGGGGAAACCCAGGTTCAAACCTCACTGTTGGCAAATGATTGATGACCAAGGGCAACCTTGGTTCGAGTCATGATGCCGACCGGTTTTACCCAGCACGCAGGTTACTCCAGATAGTTCTGCTATTGTGGAGGCTTGCAACTGTCTAAGCTTGGGTTGAAACCTACGGGTTACAACGAAGGTCCCATGTGGGCCTGCTAGACAGTCGCATGGTTTTCCCGGGGAACGTCCATATGCCCCACACGACCCCAGCTGAGGCACGGTTAGGACACTCATGTCTGGCTGTCTGTGGGGTGGACCCTCATCTCCTCGTCTACGGAGGTAGGATAGGTGCGCGATGTCCTAACCCATCGTGACCAAACATCGCCGTTCCAAAAAAAGAAAAGAATTTCCGCAAAAGAGTTAGTCGACGAAACCGACTATTTTGTCGGTTCTTGCATGCATGCGTGCCGCTTGCGGGCTTCCAAAGCAACTAGCCATACGCTAGTTTTGAAAAAAAAACCGCACCCTTATAATTTCCGCTATAAAATCAACACACGGGCTTTTAGTTCGAGGAGTTTTTTTTTGACGGCCGACCCTAGAGAACTTGGACGATTTCCAGGACAGTTTCGAAGCAAAGGGGAAAACAGGAATCAAGGCGGAGTGCTCGGAAGTAAATTCATTCGACTATAATTACGTATTCCGGGTTCCGTTCTTCTTTCGTTTCTTAATCAATTGTTTATCTAAATTATGTTGAACTCCAAATTCTGGATTTTTATTAGTGTTGCTACTATGAACATGGTGGTAGGCTAAACTTTTGCTATCACCTAGACTTGTATGATGATTAATTAGTATTTTCGTCTTCTTTCGGTTTATGACAATTTCTTCGATGGATGATGCTCTAGTAAATTCCTTTAATTTTCTGCAATTGTATGCATATGCATGTTATAATTAGGGTTTTGAATATTAGTTAATGCTTAGATTGCCTTCGAATGTCTTTCGGGTTGGGTAATTTATCTAAAGTCGCTAGCTTTAGGGTTAGTAACCGAAGAGTGGTTTAGGAGACGTCCCGAGCCATAGTTGTTAATTAATATTTATTACTTTGATTGTAATGTTCTGTCTTATCTAGAAACCCAAAAAGGTAATGGATTGTCGGGTAATCGGGTTAGCTAATGGAATTTAGGAATAATTGTCCCAAAAGGAAATTGCCTAGGTTTTATGGTTAGCTTGTTACTTCGTGTCAGTTGCAGTGATTAAAGGTAGCTCCGGCTATTTTAGGGTGGCTTAGATTGTTTCGAGGGTGTTCTAGGGTAGTTGAAGTGGGAAGAAGTCAAAAGGTGAACCACTTGTTCGAGCATTAGAGTAACCAATTAGGAAGAACTCAAAAGGTGAACTAATCAAGCCGGTAAGCCTATTCCAGCCTTTAGGTATTCTATCAGTAACATTCGGAGAGTAATTCGGGGGCTCGTAGAGTTTCTATAGGTTGTGTGTTAAGATCCCGGTTCTATCAGAATTGTCATAGCTGAGTGAGGTCGTTAATATTAATTAGGATTCTAGGTTTAGGTGGTGCCTTTCTCATTTCTGAAGTCGTCTAAAGTTCTCTAGTTGTCGGTAGCTAGTCAGTTAGTTAAGTTAGTTATCTAAATTCTTAATCCACTTTTAAATCAAATTACTCAGATTTCCCATTCATAGAGTCCTAGGTTAGAGTCTAGCTATTTAGTGTCCTTAGGGTTCGATATTTGGTCTTCTGTAGCTATACTGCCACCGATAGGTACACTTGCCTTTAGGTCCGGTTTAGTTTTTGGAGTTTCGGTAAAATTAGGTGTGTCTAGGTCTAGGATTAGGTCTAGGATATTTTTATTATTTTTAGGTGTAGTTCCGAACACATCACTTCTACTCTTCTATCATATTTTTTAAAATTTATCCTTTTCTTTTCTTCATTATATTAAAAAAAAGTGTCATCCTCTTCCTCTTTATCATATCTTTACGATTTCAATGATGACGAAAAAGACGAGATGATTTCGTCGTCCACTACTAAATACCTAGTTGAATATTTGAATCCCCCACGGCGACCGGTCCTCAGGAGAATTCAAATTCAACGCGATCATGCTGAAGCAAATGACGTTCATGCGTTCTAGAGAACAACATAACGCTCTCATGGCAGATATGGTGTAACATGCAAGGTCGGTTCGTCCATTACAAAATGTAGTCAAAGATGACGATGATGATAACGGCGATAACAATGAGGATAAAGAGAATGATTATGATGACGTTGAAGACGATGATTAGTTTTTTTTATAAATAAGTTATGTAGTAATTATTAATTTTTTTATTTAATTTATATTGTTTTGTTCGGTTTATGTCATTTATGTTTTTATTTAATTATAAATTATTATTTAATTATTTAATTTGTTTAATTAAATTAAAAATAATTAAATTAAAAAAAGTGATTGCAAGAGGCTCCATAATCAGACCACTTTTTCTCATAGAGCCCCTTGATGACTGCGATGTCACATATTGCAATTTAGCCCATGAACAAGCTCCATTACTACACATATCCTAATTAATGTTACACTATAAATCTGAAAGAAGTGAAAACCGCTTCAAATAAACTTTTTAGATTATACCAATAAAATCTAAATTCAGTATTCGAATGAAAGTAGCATGTGGCACCGGATTTATAACTTTTTTTTGTCGGTATTACATTTAGAAAATAATTAAAACTTGAGTGTCGCAAAGACAAACATGACTTATATTCCTTAAGAAACTGATTGATTTAATTTTGATTTGAGCGGTTCACCTTATTTTAAGGATTACAAATTGATTGACTCGTACCCACCACGTACAAGGCATTTTTGACAAGATTTCGACCAGGGGCGGACCTAGTTTAAGTTTAGAGGTGACACGTGTCTGTAGAAAAAGTGTGTATGAGAAGTCAATCTAAATGTTTATTGGTTTGTAGAAGTTTGAAAGTTCTCTCACATTCTGCATAATATGGTCACCCGGGACTAATTTGTCACCCGAGCTAACTGGTCACTCGGACTAACTAGTCATTCGAGCTAACTGGTCACCAGGGGTAACCTGGTCACCCGGGGTAACTGGTCACCCGAGTCAATTGGTCACCCGAGGTAACCTGTCCAGATGTGAGTGAATGGGATATCAAATCTCAGAGTCATTTATCGCATATTGGTGTAGGAACAAAGGTTTATCTATTTTATATGCGTAAACCTCCAAGCCATGATTAGCTATTATGTTGAGTTTTACTCTGGCTCCTACCCTCGCGCAGGGGGGGGGGGGGGTTGAGCGGTGGAGAAACGGATTTCTAGGTCAAAATTCTCCAAAACAATGCGGACACGAATGCAGCTCTAGAAATATGGGTCCGTGCGAGGTAATTTTTTGCTCGTTTTAATCAGATTCTAGAAGGCACTAGAATTGACCTTTGGCTTGACAAAAACTTTTTACATTTCAAAACCGACTATTTATGTTCACCTTAAATAACAATCACTCTTATCTCGGTTTAATAATCATAATGATGGCATAACTACCGTGTGTATATATACACGTATATCGCAAAAAAGAAAGATATACGATAAAAAACACACTTAGTAATTCATCGTTTTCACACCCTGATCATACGGAACCGGAGGCGTGTGACGTCATAGAGTCATAGTTGTGGATACAGTGAACGACCTCTAAATGATTTAATAAAAAACGATTGGGATTGAAAACGAACATGTCATACTTAGTTGCAGCGGTAAGAGTAGCGATAGGACAATGTTTTACATTTTCAAAATACATAGCATGACAAAATATTTAAAGACATGACAACCATACGGTGTTTATGCAAATAAATCTCCATAAGTTTCATAGTTTGATGATAGAGAAAAGATGGGACTATGACGCCAAAATGCAGGTCCTATGTTTGAGCGTCCCATTTGCAATGCAAGGTTTATCTACCCGAGAAATTCATAAGCTTTAAAGAGTTAACATGAAATTGGTGAATTCACAGGTTTATTGACTCGACAAATAAAGTTGTAGCATGTTTAAGGCATACATGACATCAGTTAAGTTACCGTGTTGTAATGATTAACATCAACATCAAATTCGAATACGTACAGATCACCCACTCATGGCACATTCCCCAAGGATACCGAATGGTCAGAATAACTGGCATGTACTCACTGACTATTACCGTGGAGTCAGAATCGGAGTGACCAATCCTAGGCATGACTGTCAACCCAAATAGATCTATTCACTAGTCATCGTTTGATACAGAACTAATCGAATTCAACTAATAGTGGGATTTTGTGATAACAAGTTCATAACGAGTTATACTCTGGTTTGGGGTATGAAAAGAACATGTAATCATATTTCTGGACACTCAGTCATAACATCAAGTAAAGTTTGTTTGTTTCCTGATTTCTCCCCCAAGATATTTAAAACTATTTAAAAAGAAAGGCTCGTGAGACTCACACGAACAAGGTGATGAAAATGATAATGAACAGGATATGAGCAATTAACGTCCTATAATAATAATAATACAGCTTAGGGATTTGATTCAATTGGGTAAATGACTAGTCACCCAAATGAACTCGGTCAAGTCTCGACTCTAGTAATCCTGATAGTACTACTGGATGCCATATTTATTGATCAAATAATATATTAATTTCTGAAGAAAATATTTATTGTACACATAAATATAGAAGGTTTGGGAGAATAAATGAATATGCTTTGAACTCTTAGGAATATAATAAGGCGATTTATTATTCGACGTTCAAAATATACGATTTTCCACTACGAGATAAATACACAATAGTTATCGTTATCTTGGAATAAATAGTGCTAAATGAAAATATAATAATTCCTACATTCCAAATGGTCAAAATATAACACTTTATATTTTTAGCTTTTTAAATACGGTTTTACCGGTAAAATGCCGAATTATCTGGTTTCATTTCTATGATTCGTTTTATGACATTCTGAGTTTCCAAAACACTTTGTAAAAGATTATGATGATGTTTTCAAGTGTTTTATGATCTAAAATGTTTAGGTTTTTCGGTGAGAGTCCGTTTCACCATATTAGGGTTTTCTCATTCCGAAAGTCACCGTTTGGTACCAGTTTCCTTCTAAAACAATATTTTATACTTTTGGTTCTTATGGTCTATCATGAAAACTAAAGTTGGGTAAGTTTTCTGTTCCAGACCAGTTCCTAAATGGTTCTATTTTCACAAACTTATTTAGGTCAAATTAGGGTTTTTGGGTCTTGAAATCTCCATTTCAATTCTAAGTCTAGATCTTTGATCCATTAAAACTACATTTACAAAACTTGTTTGTAATTAGTTCACTTAAGATTTTGAGGTCTCAAAATATGTCATAGCTTAAGTTGTAGATTTTTCATCATAAAACCTAGTTTAAATAAGTTTTAGACAAATTTCAAGTTTATATATCTTTATAAAAGATCATAACATATAATACTACAAAATATGTAAGATTTAGTTCATTAAAGTAAGGTTTTAAGCATAAACTTTAGGGTTTTGAACATCTTTTGATTTCTAAACAGTTATGGACATAATATGACATGTTGAACAAAACAACACATACACAACTTATAAAATCCGAAAATATGCATATCATAGCAAAATACTTCCATCAAAGTTTATTATAACAAAAACACAAGGTTTAACCATGAGATATCATCAAGACTTGCAAGTTGGACATATGGGTGTCTCTATTCATGAAATATTATCAAATAAAGAATATGAACAAAAGAAAATGAAAGATTCTCACTACAAGCTTCCAAGGACCGAATGACTTAAGTGGTTTGTTGAAAGCTTTCAAGTTTAGCTCCCAACCACTCTTGATCTTTGAACTTCTAGAAAATAGATGAAGGCTTAGGGTTTTTAGAGAGAAACTGAAAGTTTGGAGAGAGAGAGAGAGAGAGAGAGAGAGAGAGAGAGAGAGAGAGGGATACGGTTTGAGAGAAAGAGAGTGAAAGTGTTAACAATTTTCTTTGGTAATTGAAAGTCATAGGAGATGAGTATGTTTTATAAGGTGATCAAGTAAGTGGACTTGGTTATGAGGATGTTTGGCTTTAGTTCTAGACCGAGGGAAAAAGAGGGAGACGAGAGAGAGTAATGATAGATAAGGGTGTTGTCTGTTTAAGTTGTGAACTCTTATGTTTATATGGGTTATATTTGGGTTCGATTGTACAAGAGGAAACCGATGGGGTTCAGTTTTGGGTTGGGTCTCGAAACTTGATCAAGAGAAAAGGAGAGGAGAGTGCTTGGTTGTTAGTGATTAAGTCTTGTGAAGTATAGTAGAGTTGTATGTAACCAGTTTCTTAGGAGAGTGAGAGGAGAGATATGGAGGGAGTTTATGAACCTTTGGGTAATAACCAAGTTGTCATTTGGAGACAAAGTTGTCCCTAACCTATCTTAGGGTGTCATAAGCAAGGTGGCTAGGAGATGGGATTGGCATCTATAGGTGTTAAGGGTGAAGTTAGACTAGGGTTTAGGTGGGCATCTTGGTAGTATAAGTATCGAGGAGGTAACCAGATAAATAAGGTGGTGGAGTGGTGGTTTTCGGTTGTGGAACCGAATGGAGGAGGAGGGCCGGTTAGCTCGGTTCCGGTTCGGCCAAATACGAGGTCGAGGGTCGGATTGGGGTGGCGACATGCATGGCCCATCAGGTCATGCAAAGGTGACGACATGATGGGTTAGGTCGAACGGGTTTTAATCGAGTGTACGAGTGACGGGTTTAAATAAACGAACATGTTTGCAAGTGATGATCTCATATTTTGTTTAGTTATAAAAAGAAACTAAAATAAGTAATGATGGATTTTATTTTAAAACACACGCGATAGTTCTAAAATATATTTAGATGCAATGAGGTTAAAAAATTGATACATTAAAGGTTTAGATGTAAAACATTTAGTTACATAAAACTAAAAGTTTAATAAATAAAACGTCTAACAGATGACGGGTTTTGACGTATTAGCTCGTTAATACCAATTTGATAATAAAAATATAAAAAGACATTTTTATATTTCTTGTTATTAAAATTCCATATTCCATCTATCATAAATATAACTTTCTTGATTTAACGGGGTTGATTTCCAATACAGTCGCAGGGATTAGTCAAGTCATATCTAATATGCACGAGTTGTTACCTAATTTAGATAAAATTAAGTCTAAGCACAGATACACATATAATTATACAGTCAAAGCAATAGGGTTGACCTTGAAAATTATCGGGTTGTCAAATTCTCCCTCGGTTAGAAGAATTTTATCCCAAAATTCAGTTCGAAACACTGACGACGACAGCATTGTCAAAAAGGTGATGATACTTTGGGCGCATCTGGTGCTCGCATTCCCAAGTGAATTCTGGACATCGGCGAGAGTTACAACGTACCTTGACTATGGTAATGTGGCTTTGCTTCAGGTGCTTGACTTCATGGTCAAGTATCTCAACTGGTTCTTCCACAAGGTAGAGAGTGTCGTCGACCTGGATCTCATCAAGCGGAATGACGAGCGATTCATCGGACATGTATTTCTTCAGATTGCAGATATGGAAAGTGTCATGGACACTACTTAACTCTGGTGGTAAGAGTCGTTTGTAGGCAACTGGTCCAATCCGTTCCAGGATTTCGAAAAGACCAATATATCAAGGGTTAAGCTTTCCTCACCTACCAAATCTGACTACACCTTTCCATGGCGACACTTTAGCATAACTCGATCTCCAACTTGAAACTATAAAGGCTTGCGACGATTATTGGCATAACTTTTCGGGCGATCTCTGGTGGCTTTCAAGCGGGCTTGAATTTGAACGATCTTCTCGGTCATTTCATAAACGAGCTCAGGATTAGTCAACTGACTATCACTAATTTCGGTCCAGCAGAGGGGCGATCTATACTATCTTCCATAAAGTAATGCGAACGGGGCAACTTGAATACTTGTGTGGTAACTGTTATTATAGGAAAATTCGGCGAGCGGCAAATGGTCATCCCAACCATTTCTGAAGTCAACCACACAAGCACGCAA
Organism: Deinandra increscens subsp. villosa; assembly: GCA_039602395.1. NCBI lineage: Eukaryota > Viridiplantae > Streptophyta > Magnoliopsida > Asterales > Asteraceae > Deinandra > Deinandra increscens. Next base: position 27,965,799 of record JBCNJP010000003.1, read on the forward strand.
CATATCCTATAGTAGTCCTCTCGCTTTGGCAACCAGTCTGATTATGGTAGGCGGTACTCATATCAAGGAGAGTACCCAAAGCTTTTTGAAGTTACTGCCAAAATCTTGACTTGAATCGGTCATCTCGATCAGAAATGATGGAGACGGGCACGCCGTGTCGGGATACAACCACTTTTATGTAGATCATGATTAGTTGTTCTATCTTATCAGTCTCTTTGATTGGCAAGAAATGTATGAATTTTGCCAGTTGGTTAACTATCACCCAGATAGTATCGCAACCAGAACGAGTCTTTGCCAGCTTCGTGATAAAGTCCATGGCTATCTGTTCCCACCTCCACTGGGGAGTTTTAGGTTGAACAAGCAAACCATAGGGCTTCTGATACTCGGATTTAACCTTCGAACATGTCAAGAACTTGCTGATATAGGTAGCAATTTCAGCCTTCATGTTAGGCTACCAGTATAGCTCTCTTAAACCATGGTACATTCTATGAGCACCGGGATGGATGGAATAGACTTGTGTGCCTCATCGAATACTAGCTTCCTCACCCTTCTAAAATGTGGCACCCAAAGTCTATCCCAAAAATATCTGGCTCCATCAGGCTTCTCCACAAGTTGCTTCCCCATGCCACGCAGACATTCTTCATTCAGATTCTCTTCTTTAAGGGCTTCAAGTTGAGCATCACGGACTTGCGATGTGAGTATAGTATGAATGGTCATACCTAGTTCTGGAACTCTGAGTGGCCTGATATGCTCCTTCCTACTCAAGGTGTCAGCTACAACGTTAGCTTTGCCAAGATGATAACGAATCTCACACTTGTAGACATTGAGTAGTTCAACCAATCGGCGTTGTCTCATGTTTTACTCTTTTTGATCGAAGATATCATGGAAACTTATATGTTTAGTGAATAAGGTACACTTTGTTTCATACAAGTAGTGTCTCCATATCTTAAGAGCGAACACAACGGCTACAAACTCCAGGTCTCGATGCATCAGCACGCAACCCAAACTCCATTCTTCTCATGAATCTTTAGTTGTCGAGAGGCATAGGCAATAACTTTATCTCGATGCATCTGCACGCAACCCAAACCTTGATGTGACTCATCACAGTACAAAACAAAGTCCTCAGTTCCTTCTGGTAAGGATAGGATTGGCGCGTTACAAAGTTTCCGTAATGAACTACTTGTCCTTTTGAGTCAAAGCGATCAGAAGCTGGGATATCTTCTAGAAATTCTCAATGAATCGACGATAATAGTCAGCATGACCTAGGAATTGGTGGATTTCTGACGGAGTCAAGGGAGTACACCAATTCTCCGTCAGAAATCCACCAATTCTTAATGGCTTCGACCATAGACGGATCAACATGAATACCTTCGACCTTAGGCGAGGAATTGGTGTTGCTCGTGTTCTTCCTTACTACAAGAGTAGATCAGGATGTCGTCGATGAACACAATAGTAAATTTACTGCGAGAGTAGATCAGGAGTCTCAGGTGTCACACCCCAACCGACGGCGGAATATGTCGGGATGCGATGATTGTCCTGATGCACACAACACTAATTTAAATGTTGTGATATTCTTAATGATCCCATTTCATAATAACCAAAATAAAACATAATCCACACATCATTCAAAATTACAATCCAACACGATAAACACATTAAGTCTTTATTTTATTTTGGTCTCATCTAAGGTCCATGCATTCTATAGTGAAAATCAAACCTGATCAAACTGCATTACCTGTAACATGTACAACATACGAGTCAACTACGAAAAGTTGGTGAGTAAACATAGGTTTGTGAGTAACATATAGCTTAATGAAGAGCGATTCATGTGTTAAGTGTTCAATCCAAATTATGATCAACAAGTCAATGAGTGATGTGCATCAAACCTAGACAGTAAGGGAACAATAACCCGACGCCAAATACCAGGCATGCCAGGTGGGTTGTCAACCAATAGATCTATGATTGTTTCCACGGCTTGATGGTTAATGGTACACATGCGATTAAAAATTAGCGACTAGCGATTAATGGACGTCCAAACATAGAATCCCCAACAAGTTTTACACAATCAAAATATCACATATTGCACACCATAGAATCGCATAATAATTTAAATAGCATAGCGTTTAGAGTTTTGATTAAATATACATGGTGCACCCCAATATACAAAAAAGGAAAAAGGGATTATGAATAGTCACATGATAGTGGAGTCGAGATGAGAGAAAGATCTGACGATAGCGGTAAAGAGTCAAACCCGTAGATCACCTTAACAATCGAATGAGATAGAGAAATAAATAAATAAGCAAATAAATAACTTTCACGAGCCAAAACAATATGACAGACACAGTCGACTCGATGACTCGTTGGTGACTTGTGATAGTGATGACGTACGCACATGATCTACGATGTGGGCCATTCCTTAACTAGGACACAATTATTTATTTTCATGACGTCCTAAATATATATATATATATATATATATATATATATATATATATATATATATTACGAAGCTTGCATGGCATAGATCTAATCCAAATACAATATAAAAATCATATCTTGATCATGGAATCACTTAGATTTAACATTTAGAAGCATGCATGACATAGATCTAGTCCAAATACAATCATATCTTGATCATGGAATCAATAGATCTAACATATAGAAGCATGCATGACATAGATCTAGCAGAATTACAACATAAAATCATATCTTGATCATGAAATCACTAGATTTAACAGTAAGAAGCACGCATGGCATAGATCTAGTCTTAATACAATATAAAGCTCAAATCTTGATCATGAAAAATTATGGAACAAAGAAGAAATACTCACAAGAATAAAGAGGGATGAATAAAGGTGAAGATAAACCTTGGATATTCCAAATTTTAGCTCCAATTGAAAAGGTTTGATGAACAAGATAAAGATCAGAGGTTCTCAACCGTTTTTTGGTGTTTTAGGGTTAGTGGAATGAGGAGCATGATGGCTAATGATGAATTTATAGGCAAAATTAGGGTTTTCTGGAAATTAGAGCTGTGGTGTAGCGCCAAAAAGGATGGTGATGAGTTTGGCGATATGCCAGGGACCCCCTATACGGGTTCCTTGTTCATTTCCTCGATTCACGTGCTTAGTTCTCCATTTTTTTTGATATTTTCGAGTCCTTTTTCACTAAAATCATCCTTTTCCCGTAATGTTAACCACATTTAATCCACTAAAAAAGAATATAAATACGTCACCTAACTAACTACGATCAAACATTTAATACACGTATTACGTGTTTGGTCGGTTTTGTCCTACGTTTCACTTTTAGGATAATCACCAACGTATCATGAATCGAATTAGTGTGTGATTACTTGTGATATGATTTGTGATTATTAGTGCTAATTAAAATACTAAATTTGACATATGATACTTAAAAACGTTATTTCCTGGTTAAAATCAAAATCGCGTGGGATTTACCAAACTTCTGTCATTTGCATTTTAAACCTTGAACTTTCACACATCTTCACTTGTATTTACTTGTGTGCATAACTAGTATTACACATAGGCCTCATACCTGTTTAGATCGCTCGAATTACTCGGTTAAACTTAAATAACAAAACGTTCCAAATAAAATCCAAAATAGAAATAAATTGAACATTAACTCGATCAACGAACATGTTAAAAGATTCAATCGCACAAGATTAAGGACAAAACATCATAATCGAATACAGTTCTTCATTGATTATCAATCATGGATCCTGGATACAAAATTGGGTCGAAAACAGATAATTGGATTAACCGGAAATGTTACAGAAGGATCAACATGAATACCTCGATCGTTGATCACATGACCCAAGAAATGTACCTCACGTATTCAAAAGTCGCATTTAGAAAAATTCGCGCACAATTCTTCTCTCTTAGTAGCTCCATTATAAGTCTTAGGTGTTGCTTGTGTTCTTTCTTACTATGGGAGTGGATCAGGATGTCATCGATGGACACGATAACAAATTTATCCAAGTACGATTTGCACACTCGCTTCATTAGGTCCATGAATACAGCGGGTGCGTTCGTCAAAACGAAAGGCATAACGAGAAAATCATACCATAGCTTGTTCTAAACATTGTATTTAGAACATCATCTTTGTGAACTCTGAGCTGATGGTAACCTGATCTTAAGTTGATATTCGAATAGAAACTTGACCCTTGCAGCAAGTCAAATAGATCGCAATTCTGGGGAGGGGATAATGATTCTTAATCATTAACTTATTCAACTCTCTCGATAGTCGATACACTTCTGGAAAAATCCATCTTTCTTCTTCACAAACATGATAGGAGAACCCTAGGGAGAATGACTTGGTCGGATGAATCATTTATATAAAAGATCTTGTAGCTGATTAGATAGCTCTTGCATTTCGAATGGAGCAACACAGTACAACGATCTGGCAACGGGGTCGGCTCCGGGCATCAGGTCAATTCGAAATTCCACTTGTCTAACTAGTGGCAGACTAGGAATGTCTTCGGGAAAGACCTTCGGGAATTCATAGACAATCGGGACATCTTCAATCTGCTTCTCCTTTGGCTTTTTCTAGGCGACATGAGCCAAAATGGCATGATATCCTTTGCGAAAGTACTTCTAAGCCTTCATGAAAGTTCTACTCCTTTTGCCTTGTATGATCAGAGTTTCGCCATTTGCGAGCGGAATTCTGACTATCTTCTCGTGATAAACAATCTCTGCGCGGTTTGTCGACAACCAATCCATTCCAATAACAACATCAAAACTTCCTAACTCGACATGTAGTAGATCAATGTCAAATGGATGCTCCGAAAGTTCTAGTGAACAATCTCGGTAAATTTTCCCATTTCTATTAATAATCTGTCAGCTAGTTCTATGGTAAACTTACTGTCTAGGGCAACAAGGGCGATTTCAGGTAAAGGACTAAAATCGGTAGACACAAAGCTCTTATCCGCTCCAGTATCGAACAAAACAGAAGCATAACGCTTGTTAAGTAGAAACATACTCGTTACATAGTTTGGATCCTGACGGGCTTCACCAACATTGATGGCAAAGCTCTTTGTTTAGCTTGATTATGGACAATCTCTCTTGACATGGACAACAGTACCACAACCATAAAATGCACGGGTAGGGCAATCCCTATTGATGTTGTCTTTAGCCTTGTAGTTCTCGAAAAAGATATTCCCCCAATCCAGAGTGTGGTGGATGTTGCACTTGTTGCACAATGGTAGGTTACCGGTGTAACCACTCTTTCTTTGTGTTTAGGCAGAAGCAGTAGCAGCATATACCTTCACCGACTCGGGGATTTTCTTGCGAACCTTCTCGACACTTTTCTTTGAATTCTTCTTCCAGTGACCACGCTTCCTTTTGTGGTTAGGCTTCTTATTGGAGGAGGGGGCGGCACAAACATCAGCAGGCTTACATCAACATGCTTAACCTCAACATTCTTCTTAGCAAACGACACACTTTGGTGCATAGCTTGATACACCAGATTATGAGCTAGGAGAATAACACTTTGATAGGTGATCTGGTTTGAAGACAAAATGTTGCCTCTAATGTGTGGCCCAAGACCCCAAATATGTCACACCCCCAATTTCCATTAACGGAGTATAACCGTGTGGGGTGTGATCCAGACCAGGATCCAAGTCTTTAGTTACAACCAAGCCATAGTTAAACGGGTAAACAGTCATGTATTACATTGAATAAATCAGAGTTTACATTTCACAAAAATCAGCGGAAACATTAAAAGTTTACAAGGTTGTTGTTTAGTAAAAGTGATTACTAAAGTATCTGAAATACGACTTTCAAAAGGGTTGTACAAAGAACAAGTACTGCCAACGCCCGTGCCATCCATGATCCTCCAAGCCACCTGAAAAGCATTCAACAATCAAGTGTCAGCCAAGGCTGGTGAGTTCACTAAGCGGTCTACCCATCACAAGTAGACCTATATTTATGATCAAAGACAGGTACAACACAATCAATATCATAAGACCTGTAAAATTTTCCATATCGTAGGTAGCTAGCCTAATTTATGCACATTTGAATTGTTCGCAACCGAAGCTGACAATGTATAGGGATTACCTACGGATTTTCCTTCCCGTGTCCTGAAAGACCACGGAGGGTAGGATAACATTGGTCCCAGTCCGACCTCCAGTCGGGTTGGTGCATCACGTGCACCGCTGGGCGGGGGTGTCAATCCCCAGTAGTACTACTCAACATCACCTAGCTATTCTATATTAACGGTCCGAATGTAAGGACTTTTGAAGTTTAACAATCAATTCAATGATACATATGATATTTGGTCGGAAAAAGTTTACTTAGTAAGAAATACTTTACCGTTGCGCATTATCGTCCCTGAATGGACATAGCAACATATAGTAATGAACTCACCTGAGGGGGCACTGGTACTCAGCCAAAAGAAGCAATAGGTTGGTCACAATCAACCTAATCGGGCAAATATGACCTAAACGGGTTAGGAGGTGTCGCGAGGACTAAAATAGCAATCTTAGCTCCTAAACATGTTTCATGCAATCATACAAGTCACTCAATGCACATACAAGTCCCAGATTGGGAGAAAATCAAGAAATTGCAATTTTTGTCAAAGTTGACCCAGAAAGTCAAACTTCAAGCACTTAACTAGTGGCATAGCTAAAATCCACAATACTTGGAATTAACTCTTTAAATTTTACAGGCATATACTACATATCAATTAGGATTTGTTGCAAAAAGAATCAAGTAAAAAGGTTAAGGTATGAGAAAGTTATGCACGTCCGAAGTTGGCCAAAAATCACCTTTGTCAAACATTAACACACCATTTGGTGACATAGCTAAATTGCTCATTTCTTGGAGTTAACTCCTAAAATTTGGTAGGCAATAACTAATCAACATTTAGGGAATGTTGCAAAAAGAATCAACTCAATCGGATAAGTATTGGGAAAGTTATGCGCGTCGGAAGTTGGAAATTTTAGCAATTTGCAAAATAGTCAAAGTAGGTTTAAAATTTGCATAACTCATTCAAAACTTAGAGTTCATTAACCAAACCTTCCAGATCTTACTTTTAATATATAAACATCATTTACAAATAGCAAACTCGTCAATAAAACAAGATTAGCATGCTCAACCAATTTGAAAAGTTTACTTTTCACAGAAAAAGACAGCTTTGCACACTTAACTTGCAGCTGTGTTTTGGATGACCAAACGGAGGTTTTAGAAAGTGTGCGAGTAGCCGTTGTAAAGCTAAGACATCCTACTTTACTAGGGAAAAAGAATCAACTGATTTCGATAAAAATTGAGTGAGTTATGACCTCTGCAAGTCGGCCTAAAAATCTGGACGAATCTGTCCATACTTTATAGTTTGCAAAAATTTCGGTTTTCAAACTTTGAGCAACAATTTGGTCACCAATCCTCATGTACATTTTAACATCATAAACAATCAATTAACATACAATTTCAGTCCTAAACAAAATCATACCAAGATCATAGCAAAAATCGAGCATAACACTTGCACATAGCAATTTCTCCTAAAATTTAAGTTCATTCACATAAAGGAACTTCAAGACCCTTTTATGGCAGAAAAATCACCACATTCACAGCCCTTAACCCGACCTCAATACAGCCCCAAATCGTGAATCATCATAGCTTAACATAAATCATGGTTTATGAGCATCATAACACTCCATTTAGCACATAAACACTCAAAAACACACATGCAACTAACAATTTCAAGTTTCAAGATTTAGGGCTTACGAATTTTGAGAGAGAAATCACGAGATGAAGAAGATGAGATGAAGAGAAAGCTTCTTTTGGTCTTGTAGTGGCTTAAAACCTTGATTCCTTGCTCCTTAAAGCTAGATTTTGAGAAATTTGAAGATGTGTGTGTGTGTGGTGTGAGAACCGTGAACAAGAAAGGGGGAGGGAGGAAATGATGAAGATGATGCGTAAAATGAGGGAGAGGGGGAGTGTTTGGGCAGATTTCTTGTTATAAAATTTACACCTTTGGTCCCTCATAGTTTACATTTTAAACATAACAAGCATAAAACTCATTTTAAGTGGGTTTTTAACTAAAAGCTTGTTTGGTAAAAATTCTAAAAATGTTCCTATTTGTTTTTAAACTTATTTAATATGCAATGACTTAGTCGGGTTACAAGTATAATTTAACATTTACACATAGAAATTTCGATTTTATGCGCGAAGCCCGGTTTTACATCGAAAACGCGAAATTTTCATAATTAACACATAAAGATCACGAAACGAGTTCACGAAACAAGTTACTAACATCAATTAGCACAGTAGACATGAACAAATATGACAATTAATCAAATAACGGGTCACGGGTTCGCTAACGGAACTAACGGAGTTAATGGAAAAAGTTAACGGGGTTAACGGAAAAAGTTAGCGGAGTTAACTTGGGAAGTTGCAATTGTCACAGCCTCCCCATGTTAAAGAATTTTCGTCCCGAAAATTGTCGTAATGCTCAAGGTGCGTAAAATTTCTGGTTGTCACATCGTCCCCGAGTTGAAAGGAAATTTCGTCCCAAAATTTACTTTAGTGCTAACTGTTTCACGGAATTTGCCCTGATGGTGTTATTACTAGAGAATCCAAGTTCTCTGTTCCAAGGGGAGTGATGGACGGTATATGATTAAAGGCATCGAATGAACATTTCGCATGAGCGTACAGAGAGTGATTTCCTATAATGAACATTTCCGTGAGTGAGTTGAATTGCATCGCATGGTTAGGTTCAACGAGTGTCACGATGACACCATATCCGAAATCGAAGTATTTAATATGTCGAAGTGACCATATGTAGTCTCAGCTATGGTATCCAATAAGATAACAGAAAGTATTATGTCAAATGACACGGTAGAGGCAAGAAGGTGCAGTTAAGTTCGCAGAAAAGGTATAGGTGGATGACGCTGCAAGGTATCGTAGTACCGATAGCATAGCGAGTAGGCGCGGTTATCTCATAAAGAAGTGCAGTAATTTCATAAAGGAGTGCTCTACTTTACCAAGTCGGTGACAATTTAGGCGTACGCGAGGTTAACAAGTCGTGGTATGTCAGAAATGTAATAACTAGGGGACCAATTTGAAATATTTCACTAATTTCCATGGTGAACCAGGATGAGTATGGATCTGGGACGAGTAAGCGTTGATAAGGGTCCTGGGAAAGTCACGGGGTTGCTCCAAGTAACATGTGATTTGTCTTTTATAATATAAAACTTTAGTTGTTAAAACGTTGTTGTTCATTTAGGTCGTAATCTATATTTGTCCCTTAGTAGGAAATCTATATCAGGATGTTTCCTCTCAATCTAGAGGGTTGGAAAACAATAAGTTTTATTTGATTAAACTGTGCACATCCCTTTTAGCGAAAAATATATATGAGGGTCATGCGAAAATTGCAACGGGAGTAACATAAATTTTTCTTTATTGCGGGCACTGTCCCCTAAATGAAGTTTTAAAATAAGGTTTTGTGTCTGATGATTTCAAGGTAAATCTGTGGTTCAGCACTGATCCCACCTTCGACATGCCGACAGTGCTTATGTATAGGGTGTACCGCAGCTAACCCACCACACTACCAGCACGTTGAGGGTGCACCAGTTTCCTTGCCATTCCTGGCTATTTGAAAAAATCTTGTTAGGTAATATACTTGAAAAATAAGGTTATCTTTTTTTTATGTATGTTTCCTGGTGCTTTTGAGTTGAAGGGGAGTGAAAGAGTTCGAAACCATGCAAACATGTGAAAATTTTGAATTTTACAACAAAAAGGTTTTTCCACGTTTTCGGTAGGTGGGGTCTTCGTACTATGGTGCGGATTATTAAGAGTTTAGCGGACGCAACGCGAATACATTTTGAGTTTCTGAAGGGGATTCAAAAGATGGGGTAGTCTTTCACGCTTAGGTTTAAAATGAGGTTCGCCAACATGGAAGTATATCGTTACGCATATTACCCTCCGGTAAAGATCCAAAATAAGGGTGACGTTCTAATGACCGAAATGTTCTTTGTAGAAGCATAAATGATATCAAGTAGGGGAATACAGACTCAGGATGAAGGGCGAGGTAGCTAGTGTAGGGTAGTTTGCAACTATATGTTTCGAAGAGAGTCATCCGGTACGATTGACGCGATATACGGAGAAAACGATTTTTGGGTCGACTGATATGGATGTGATTGCGTCGACGGGGGTACCGTATAGAAGGATAGAACACCAATATACATTGGCCCTCAAGATTAAGTAAAAGTGAAAACGTGTAGTAAGAGTGGGTTTCCGAAATACCAAGTGGTGACGAATTCGAATGCTACCTGGCTGTCAATTAGTGTAAATACGAATCGTAGTTAAGGTTTCGCGAGGTCTACTGCGTATCGAAAAGCCGCATATACGATAAATTCAAACGTGTCTTCGCTAAATCTGGAGTCAATCTACCTCCTTACGCATGTTGTCGAGAGTTCGAGTGAATCATTTGATTAAGTCACCATTGGTTATGAAACAGGGGTTACCAAAGAGAGATTTTCCTAGAGAATGGAGGAACGAGGACAATGGGTATCAATGTATGATGTTGCGGAACTTTCCTAGCATACACTGCCTATTGCTGGTTGTCACTGTTGGTCGTACGGGAGCCTTTGAAAATAAGGTACATGGAAATGTCATTGAGGAGGGTAACTAGCCATAATGGCTCAAGGCTTAAGGACCAACTAAGTCACAAGAGGTAATAAGAGGAAAAGATTCACCGGTAGCGAAGTTCACACATGAATCGGGTGTTGAAAGATTAAAACAGATCGTACGGGGTTCGGGAAGTAACAAACATTGCTCTGTTGGGTGAAACTGTAATCGCAGTGAGGTATAAAGTGCGTGAGATCGTGACGAGGCTATTAACAACATTTGTTGACTCGTACAGACGTACCGGGGGTTACTAGTCAAGGGAAAAAAAAGACTTCATAGGAAGTTCCTATCGAGAGGTTGGCTTCAAATGTTCGAGGCGTAATTGTTCCATTCAAGACGTCCGGGCTTCCATCAGGTTAGAGTTTATGAAGTCGTTGTACAATTGCGAGGGCTTGCAGGAGTGGTTATAGCGGTAACTTTCATAAGAGTAGAATTAAGAGTGCGGATAAATCAAGAGTCAGTTATAGAGTTTAACCACGGATCGCTCGCAGCGAGGGGAGGTCTTCGTCACCAAATGATGTAAGTGATATGATGTCATCACAGGGGTTATCATTTGCACCAGCATTTTCTATATAGGATTTTGATAGGTTGGATAGCCATAGCTAGAGAGAGACGACAACGGGTGTGATGGCAAAATGAACTTTGCTAGATGTCCTCAACCATATGGTTGAGTCCCTTTAGCTTGAGAAATTTGATGTTAGGGAATTTTTGAAAATGCAAGGTCGTATTCCTTACAACCGACGGTCTGCCGAGCAGGATTCCCCAGGGCTTCCATACACTGCAAATTACATTTACGTGTGCACCCGTAACGGCAATTTACCTTGTATGGTCACGCTGGTTCCTCTTACTTTAGCTACCAGGTTCGATGGGGTAGTATGTGGTTTCCAAGGGGTAAGTATCAAGAATGTGGTCATTTAAATCAAAGGTAACTGACTGGGATTTGCCAAGGAGACAAGTTCTGAGAATAACAGCTCATCTAATTTAAAGTTTATCGTAGGTACAATTTGGTAAGCAAGTGGTTCAGTAGGAGTATGGGCAGGGCAGGCTACAATGCCCCCAACTTACTTAAAGATATAGAGTAGTTATTGTCTGACTCGATCACGAATCCATTATATACACATATGTTTATATATATACTGAGAGAATCTCATATTATACTTAGTCATCACATGCCTGATTTCATTTATGTTACTAAAGTCACATTCACGTTGAATTATCACACAACACTATGTGATTTATAATGCGAGGTCTAAATTGACCAAGGAAAAGAGTGTCAACATTTTTGGGTAACAGACGCAGTCACAAGCATCCCATGAGAAATCATCTGATTTTATACAATGTTGCCCTATACGAGGCTAAACATTAAGTTATACGTGTAGGTCACTAAAACAGGTTGTTGGTTGTTAAAGCATGTAGCAAATCGTTAAGGCCAATTACCAAATCGTTAAGAGGAGCCACCAAGTCGTTAAGAGCAAATGGGGGCAAGTCGTTAACGCTTAAAAACTCAACCAAATCGTTAAGGCAAAATACCCAAGTCGTTAAGAACACTGTTGGGAGTCAAATCGTTAAGCACAAAGAAAGCCAGATCGTTAAGACCAATCCCGTGCAAATCGTTAAGTTCAAAAAGTGGCAAATCGTTAAGAACAAATCAGGTCAAGTTGTTAAGAACAAATCAGGTCAGATCTTTAAGAACAAAATCAGGTCAGATCTTTAAGAACAAAATCAGGTCAGATCTTTAAGAACAAAATCAGGTCAGATCTTTAAGAACAAAATCAGGTCAGATCTTTAAGAACAAAATCAGGTCAGATCTTTAAGAACAAAAATCAGGTCAGATCTTTAAGAACAAATGGGACCAAATCGTTAAGGGGAAATGCAAAATCAAGTAAATTATTTCTAAGTCTCGGGAAAGAAAAGTTTCTACCAAGAATCAAGTTCCTATACTAACACGAGGCGGGAATTTCTAAATGAGGATCACCTTTGGCACGCGGAGCAGTACTTTCGGGAAGCGTTGTAACCAAAGTTTTCAAAACAGTTACAGTTCAGAAATTTTTACTTTTAAAAATGTTTCTGGTTCACTGTAACCAAAGGCTCTGATACCAATCTGTCACACCCCCAATTTCCACTAACGGAGTATAACCGTGTGGGGTGTGATCCAGACCAGGATCCAAGTCTTTAGTTACAACCAAGCCATAGTTAAAGGGGTAAACCAGTCATGTATTACATTGAATAAATCAGAGTTTACATTTCACAAAAATCAGCGGAAACATTAAAAGTTTACAAGGTTGTTGTTTAGTAAAAGTGATTACTAAAGTATCTGAAATACGACTTTCAAAAGGGTTGTACAAAGAACAAGTACTGCCAACGCCCGTGCCATCCATGATCCTCCAAGCCACCTGAAAAGCATTCAACAATCAAGTGTCAGCCAAGGCTGGTGAGTTCACTAAGCGGTCTACCCGTCACAAGTAGACCTATATTTTTATGATCAAAGACAGGTACAACACAATCAATATCATAAGACCTGTAAAATTTTCCATATCGTAGGTAGCTAGCCTAATTTATGCACATTTGAATTGTTCGCAACCGAAGCTGACAATGTATAGGGATTACCTACGGATTTGCCTTCCCGTGTCCTGAAAGACCACGGAGGGTAGGATAACATTGGTCCCAGTCCGACCTCCAGTCGGGTTGGTGCATCACGTGCACCGCTGGGCGGGGGTGTCAATCCCCAGTAGTACTACTCAACATCACCTAGCTATTCTATATTAACGGTCCGAATGTAAGGACTTTTGAAGTTTAACAATCAATTCAATGATACATATGATATTTGGTCGGAAAAAGTTTACTTAGTAAGAAATACCTTACCGTTGCGCATTATCGTCCCTGAATGGACATAGCAACATATAGTAATGAACTCACCTGAGGGGGCACTGGTACTCAGCCAAAAGAAGCAATAGGTTGGTCACAATCAACCTAATCGGGCAAATATGACCTAAACGGGTTAGGAGGTGTCGCGAGGACTAAAATAGCAATCTTAGCTCCTAAACATGTTTCATGCAATCATACAAGTCACTCAATGCACATACAAGTCCCAGATTGGGAGAAAATCAAGAAATTGCAATTTTTGTCAAAGTTGACCCAGAAAGTCAAACTTCAAGCACTTAACTAGTGGCATAGCTAAAATCCACAATACTTGGAATTAACTCTTTAAATTTTACAGGCATATACTACATATCAATTAGGATTTGTTTGCAAAAAGAATCAAGTAAAAAGGTTAAGGTATGAGAAAGTTATGCACGTCCGAAGTTGGCCAAAAATCACCTTTGTCAAACATTAACACACCATTTGGTGACATAGCTAAATTGCTCATTTCTTGGAGTTAACTCCTAAAATTTGGTAGGCAATAACTACTCAACATTTAGGGAATGTTGCAAAAAGAATCAACTCAATCGGATAAGTATTGAGAAAGTTATGCGCGTCGGAAGTTGGAAATTTTAGCAATTTGCAAAATAGTCAAAGTAGGTTTAAAATTTGCATAACTCATTCAAAACTTAGAGTTCATTAACCAAACCTTCCAGATCTTACTTTTAATATATAAACATCATTTACAAATAGCAAACTCGTCAATAAAACAAGATTAGCATGCTCAACCAATTTGAAAAGTTTACTTTTCACAGAAAAAGACAGCTTTGCACACTTAACTTGCAGCTGTGTTTTGGATGACCAAACGGAGGTTTTAGAAAGTGTGCGAGTAGCCGTTGTAAAGCTAAGACATCCTACTTTACTAGGGAAAAATAATCAACTGATTTCGATAAAAATTGAGTGAGTTATGACCTCTGCAAGTCGGCCTAAAAATCTGGACGAATCTGTCCATACTTTATAGTTTGCAAAAATTTCGGTTTTCAAACTTTGAGCAACAATTTGGTCACCAATCCTCATGTACAGATTTGTAACATCATAAACAATCAATTAACATACAATTTCAGTCCTAAACAAAATCATACCAAGATCATAGCAAAAATCGAGCATAACACTTGCACATAGCAATTTCTCCTAAAATTTAAGTTCATTCACATAAAGGAACTTCAAGACCCTTTTATGGCAGAAAAATCACCACATTCACAGCCCTTAACCCGACCTCAATACAGCCCCAAATCGTGAATCATCATAGCTTAACATAAATCATGGTTTATGAGCATCATAACACTCCATTTAGCACATAAACACTCAAAAACACACATGCAACTAACAATTTCAAGTTTCAAGATTTAGGGCTTACGAATTTTGAGAGAGAAATCACGAGATGAAGAAGATGAGATGAAGAGAAAGCTTCCTTTGGTCTTGTAGTGGCTTAAAACCTTGATTCCTTGCTCCTTAAAGCTAGATTTTGAGAAATTTGAAGATGTGTGTGTGTGTGGTGTGAGAACCGTGAACAAGAAAGGGGGAGGGAGGAAATGATGAAGATGATGCGTGAAATGAGGGAGAGGGGGAGTGTTTGGACAGATTTCTTGTTATAAAATTTACACCTTTGGTCCCTCATAGTTTACATTTTAAACATAACAAGCATAAAACTCATTTTAAGTGGGTTTTAACTAAAAGCTTGTTAGGTAAAAATTCTAAAAATGTTTCTATTTGTTTTTAAACTTATTTAATATGCAATGACTTAGTCGGGTTACAAGTATAATTTAACATTTACACATAGAAATTTCGATTTTATGCGCGAAGCCCGGTTTTACATCGAAAACGCGAAATTTTCATAATTAACACATAAAGTCACGAAACGAGTTTACGAAACAAGTTACTAACATCAATTAGCACAGTAGACATGAACAAATATGACAATTAATCAAATAACGGGTCACGGGTTCGCTAACGGAACTAACGGAGTTAGTGGAAAAAGTTAACCGGGTTAACGGAAAAAGTTAGCGGAGTTAACTTGGGAAGTTGCAATTGTCACAAAATATACCTCTCAGGTTTCTTATATAGAGGACTAACCATCATTGAACAGAGATGGGCAAGCTCTTGGAATCGCTTAGTGTAACCAGCGATGTCAACTTCATTCATTCATATGCACCAAAACTAATCTTCAAGCCTCTGCAATTCTTCTCTTGGGAAATACTCATCATGCAGAAGCTACTTCAGATCATCCTATGACATGGCATAGGCCATGTCAGTACCTATAGCATCAGCATGGAAAATCCACCATGATAGTGCACCATCAGTGAATGTGCAGGTGGCGTACTTAACCTTGCAGTCATCGGGACAATTACTTATACAGAAAACCAATTTCGAATTCTCAAACCACCGGATTAAATCAACAGCACCTTTGTGTGCATGTGGTGTATATAAAAATATAGCAATTTTAGTGACACCTTTTGTGCATAAGCTTTTAAATTTATAAAAAACGAGATCTTAAAACAATACTATTTCACCACATTCATAGACAAGTGCACCCATTGTGGATCAGTATAGTATGGGTAAGAGCCAAGGTCGTCCGTGGATACAAGGGAAAAGTAGGGTTTTTGGTACTTCATCTTTGTTGAAAACATGACCAAGTTCTTTTACTATAAAAGTGTGAGTCTAGTATAAGATATATATATATATATATATATATATATATATATATATATATATATATATATATATAAATGTAGAAAGAAGACATAAGGATAAATTGGGGTTCGAGTATATTCAGTCGAAGATAGTATTACTTAGGGGACTTATCAATGGCGAGGTTAGCAAATTGTTTGATTATGACTTTCCTTAATATTATTACTCGTTAGATGAGGGCCTCTTTTCATCCTGGAATCATGTCTCACGTTCCTCTAGATCTCCTCTTAAAAATTTCGAGATGACCGTCCTGGGAGTAATAAATGAAGTAAGCGTAATTGCAATATAGTTATAGGCCCCGATGGGTCATCGCCGGTTACACTCGAATACGTTGTCATGAACCAGCAAGGGAACAACCCACAAATCAGATTATTTTATTATGAATTTTTTTAAGGGGCTAAGGTCCGTCTCCTCCATACACCGCTTTCGCGTAAATATGGGCGGTCGTAACCAGAGCCAAGTTCTGTGAAGTGACAAAATATTACTAACCCTTATCCCAACCAATACCTTCAGGCCATATTTAGCATGAAAGTTGTGTTTGTTTACATAGACATAAACTCACGAACCTATTACATTGTATGGGGTGCGAGACACCATTAGGATCATGCATCGTCCCCCAGTCGGGTGTCACAAGTCTGACTGATGAGCTTTCGAATCCTCAAATGGTCCATAATACACAAGGTACGTTTGTTCAAAAGAGCTAAAAATACACTTTCAATAGAAAGAGTTTTCATAAAGGCATTTGTACTTACCTTAAAGTAAGTTCATAAACTCATTTTTACCAACCAGCCAAAGATTCGGTTTTCCCCAAGTAAGTGTAAGAATTTAGCCAAACATAAGCGTGACTTTAAGGATTTGCTTAAGAGAAGATGAGAGATTCATAGACAAATACAAATCAAATTCTTATTAAGATGGAGTTCTTACAATCTTGATGAATAACTAGAACACCGAAAACAAAAGCTCAAAAGATGATATAGAGTAAGTGGATGTCTGTGAAGCGAGCGTAAGGCTTGTGAGAATGAGGGCTTGAAGCTGGATTTTATAGGTAAAATTCGGCACCGGGAACGGGCCATGCCAGGCAGTGGGCACGGGTCGTGTGTTACATAGGTCAGGGGCACGGGCTGTATGTGGCAGGGACGAAAGTCAACTCTTCTCGGGCATTGCTGAACGGGAGCACGAGCCATGTTTTGTGAGGCATGGGTCGTGCTTAAGGCCAGAAATCTGGAAACTTGCATATTTCTTTGTGTTTTTTTTATTTTTTTGGTTTCTTTTGTGATTTTGACCTAGACAACACTAAAAAACTAGAAAAGGAACATTATTACATTGTTTCAGTGATAGTTACTTAGTTTTAGTCCATTTTGTGGGGAATATTTGGGTATAATATATGTATAATTTCGTGTATATCACACCTTCAGTGCCCTTGAAGTCAACAACTTATAGTTCCTGATGTCCTTGTATGAGCAGTCACGAGCACCTAAAACGTTAGTCCAATATATTGATTACGGTTTTGCCAAAATCTTAATCTATGATTTTCAGCATTTGGTAACTAAATCTTACCACGAGAGGATCCATCGCGACGCCCTTTGGCAGGACGTTGTGCTTCGCTAGCAACAACAGCTTCAACGACACATTGGGCGATTAATGCGTCAATCTCAACAGCACTCTAAGGAGGCAGGGGCGGGGCGTCTCTTTCGTTACGAGTGTTGTGTCGTCTCGGAGGCATGTTATCTTTTCTAAATTTACAGACAACAAAAAAATAAAATCAGACCATATATAAATAAACTCAGCACATGTACAAGAATGAAACAACCATAATATACATAAAACTGAACATAACAACCACAATAGCATAAGATAATACATCCATTCATTCAACACAGAAAACTAACAATTCCTTTCTAACAACAATATTTATAGTGCAATACAAATCTTGTTAAGGAAGCGCAACCCCGTCAAATATACAAGTTCAAATATTTTCCACATTAAAAGAAAGGGTCACAACCTGAACCCCATAGGTAGTACTATCTAGTGCTGGTCTCGTGCAGGGCTGGGCATGGACAGGATGTCGGCAATCTGTGAAAACATGGAAAGGAATGTGTGAAATAGCTTGAGGCTCTCCTTGGCGGCAGCCATGCGACGCTCAAGCGTCTCGACCAACAAACGAGTGGTGGTAGCATAACCACTATCCTCATAAAGGTGTGTATGAAGCAAATCTATGGCACCATCAACACCAACGATATGATCCTCTATGGCACCAATACGAGACTCAACAGACTCTACATCCTCAGAAGAAGGAATCAACTATATATCTCCCTCCATGCGGCTAAGAGGTTCATCATGCCTGGACACACGCGTCACAAGCATCAGAACGGTCTTGGTCACGGGCTCTCTGGTTAAGACAGGAATACCATCGAGCACTAGGGAAGAGGAAGAACGAGATGATGCCTCAGTGGATGACTCCCCAATTTTAAAAAAACTAGACAGTCTCACCTCGCGGCGCCAAGTCTGGACGGCGTCGCGAATCCAGTCAAGGTGTCGGGCCTTCGTCCTACGTTGGCGCTTAGGAGCGAGCTAATCGGTAGGAGTAGACAAGACAACACGACGGACTGGGAATATCACCATTTTCCGTGGAGTGTACCCCATCCTAACGCTGTTTAGAACACGAAGGTGAGACCTGAACGATGGTACACGCATGGGTGAAGTGCCTCGGGTGGGAACCTCAGCAGCAATAGGAGGCACCACGACAACAGTAGTGATCTCAACTACAGGCTCGGGGGCGATATCCTGGGGCTCCTCATCAGGATCGGAATCGTCAGACACGTATGGATGAAGGACACCGGTAAGAGATGTAGGGTGATGGGCAGCCTCGGTAACAGAAGCAGGCTCAGGAAGAGGGTTGGCAGGAACATGATCATGAGATGACGCAGTGTACTTCGTGGACAGAAGGTGAGTACTCGTACTCCTCCTCTAAATCAGATAAAATGACAATGACTTCATGGGAAGACATGATGAGACAAAATTTCCAAGTCATGATAATAATGAGCAAGTAAGTAATTACATCAAATAAGGGAATATGTAAGCAAAAGGCTTGCATGCAAATGGTACTTGCAGAGTGAGCTATAGTTCAGGTTCTACATGATGCAACCTAGTTTGCTATAATCAGGATCTGATACCAATCTGTCAAACCCAAATCATATGGAACCAAAGCGTCTGACATCATGGAGTCATCGTTGTGGATACATTGGATAACCTCTAAATGATTTAACCAAAATCCGTTGGCATTGAAAACAAACATGTCATATTTAGTTGCAGCAGAAAGAGTAGCGATAGGACATTGTTTTATATTTTCACAATACATAGCATGACAAAAGATTTAAATACATGACAACCATACGACGGTTATGCAAATAAATCTCCAAAAGTTACATAGTTTGATAATAGAAAAAAGACGGGACTAAGACGCCAAAATGCAGGTCCTATGTTTGAGCTTCGGATTTGCAATGCAAGGTTTATCTACCTAAGAAAATCATAACCTCTAAAGAGTCAACATAAAGTTGGTGAGTTCACAAGTTTATCGACTCGACAAATAAAGTTGTAGCAAGTTTAAGGCATATATGACATCGATTAGGTTACCGTGTTGTAATAATTAACATCAACCTGAAATTCGAACACCAACAAATTACCCACTCATAGCACCTTCCCCAAGGATACCGAATGGACATAATAATTGGCATGTACCCATTGACTATTATCGTAGATTCAGGATTGGAGCAACCAATCCTAGGCAGGGTTATCAACCCAAATAGATCTATTCACTAGTCATCATTTTGTAAAGAACTATTCGAATTCAACTAATAGCGGGGTTTTATGATAACAAGTAAATAACGAGTTATACTCTGGTCTGGGGTATGAAAAGAACATGTAATCATACTTCTGGAAAGAAACGGCCCGTGAGACTCATCTGAACAAGGTGATGAAAATGATATCGCACAGGATTTGAGCAAGCAACATCCTAATAATAATAATAATAATAATAATAATAAGACAGCTTAGGGGTTTGAGTCAATTGGGTAAACGGCTAGTTACCCAAATGAATTCGGTCAAGTTTGACTCTAGTAATTGTTAGAGCATATTCCTATGCTACATTGTGTCTCGTGTATTGTATCAATGTGAGAGCATGAGTATGTGAGTCTTAGAGACAGCGTACCATGGTCCGTACCAGTTGGTACGGAGCCAACGTACCAATGGTACATTGGAAGGCACGCTGGGCAGTTTGAGTAACCTATAAATAGGTTGACCTGTTTAGCATGATAGAACTCTTGGTCAGATTCTACACTTTGTGTGTGTGTGTTCCAGAGAGAGAAACAATA
>JBCNJP010000003.1:27986915-28006169 GCA_039602395.1 Deinandra increscens subsp. villosa
CAGGGCTTCGCTAGCAGTTGGAGCATGGGGCGTGTCATGCATGGGCATGGGGTGTGTCAAAGTACCAGAATCACAACTTTGATCCTTTTCGTCTGATTTTTCTTCATTTTCCGCTCCTTTTGTGATTTTAGCTTGAATAAACCTGAAAAGCTACAAAGAAGACAAAAACACTGTTTTCATGTAATAGTTAATTGGTTTTATCCCAATACGCGGGGATTATTTGTTAATAACATATGTACATTTTTTAGTACACCATTTACCATCAACATAAACTGGATGGCTCGATCGAAAGGAATAAGGCCCGGTTCGTACCCAAAGGGTACACCCAAACATATGGGATTGACTATTTGGAGACATTTCCCCCCCGTGACTAAGTTCGATACTAATCGGGCCTATTCTCAATATCGGCAAATAAAAATTTGTCATTTCACCAGTTTGATGTAAAGAATGCATTCCTTCATGGAGAATTATAGGAAGAAGTCTACATGGAAGCCCCCCCCCCCTCCCCGGTATTCAAGGGTAACTTTAACGGAGGGGAGGTGTGTCGTCTTGAAAGATCTCTGTATAGACTCAAACAATCCTAGAGCGTGGTTTGGGAAATTCAAATTAGCCATGAAGAAATATAGGTTCAAGCAATGTAATGCAAATCACACCCTTTTCCTCAAACGAAATGGAGATTAGGTGACATGCTTGATCATATATGTCGAAGACATGATTATCACAGGCAATGATGTGGAATAAATACAACGACTCAAGTATAACTTATTTGCAGAATTTGAGATGAAAGACCTAGGAAGACTAACATACTTCCTTGGCATAGAAGTTTTTAAATCAAAACATGGAATATTTATCTGTTAAAAGAAGTACATATCAGATTTACTGGCAGAAACTGGGATGAAAGATTGCAAACCTGTAGAAACCCCCATGATGGTGAATCATAAACTTCAGATGGAAGAAGGTGCAGAGCTACCAAACAAAGAGAGTTACCAACATCAGGATACTTTACTATTGTTAGTGGAAACCTAGTCATATAGAAGAGCAAGAAGCAGAAAGTTGTTGCTTTATCAAGTGCTGAAGCCGAATTCTGTGGTGTTGCCCATGGATCAACAGAAATTTTGTGGATTTGAAAACTACTAATAGAGATTGGATTCCTACAAAGAAAACTAGCAAGATCATGTGTGATAACGAAGCGGCAATCCAAATTGCTAAAAATCCAATCCAACATGATCATACAAAACATGTTAAGGTTGACAAGACATTTCATCAAAGAAAAACTTGGGGCAAGAATAGTTGAACTTCCATTCATGAAATCAAAAGAGCAATTGGCCGACATTCTAATTAAAGCCGTTAATGGAAACACATTCAGTAAGTTTTTGGTCAGGTTGCGCATTGGAGACCTGACTGCTCAACTTCAGGGGAGTGTTAAAACAAGAAATTCAAAGATTGTTTTTAGGAATTAATGGGCCAAAGACAGCTCATTACAACCTAAACTTGCGACACCTGGTCGGGGGACGATGCATGATCCTTCGGGTGACTCCCGCCCCATGCTACATGATACGTTGGGGGGTCCTTATGTCTTTGTAAGCAAACCCGGATGTTCACGCAAGTGCGGGCTGAAAACATTTGGTTAGGAATGGGGGTTGGTAATATTTGTCACTTCACGGAAGCCTAGATGGTACGTGTTTGTGAACTTGGCTCTCGTTACACCGGACATGCATGCGTGAGAGCGGTGCATGAAAGAAACGGACCTTAGTCCCTTAAAAAGATAATTTTAATAATAAAATAATCTGCACGTCCCCTGCTGGTTCATGACGGCGTGTCGAGTACGGTGTACTGGCCTGAGAGGGGTCCCGCAAGTAAGTGGCACTACACCACTATAATTATTCAATAGCAGCACAGTTCCCCGAGGTTCGCACTCCTCGCAGACGATCGCCCATGAGAGTAGTGATACTAGATTTGAGGCTGAGAGGCGGTCTAGTTGTCTGCTAGTGAATAATCTTAAGAAAGCTTATAAGTACTCGTTTAACCATCTTTAACCACTGGTACGTTCTCCCAAGTGATATTAACTTTGATTTACATTTCTTACCATCTTATTAGTTTTTATATTTGTTTTTATTTTTCTTTCTTAAAAATTTATTTTCTAAAAATTTACATTAGATTTGGCTAGATGATAACAGCGGGCTGAGTATCCAGAGCCCTCATTTTCCGTTGTGTCCTGAATGATCCCGGTTCAATTTACCACTATTATACTGCTCCAAGATGGGTGCACTTGCTCGTGTAATGTGGTGAAATGGTAGTCATCAAGTAAATCATGTTTTTATAAATTTGAAAGCTTAAAGACTGCTAAAAAGGTTTGAAAAATATTGTCATATTTTATAGACACCTCAGCACACACCAATGGTTGATTTGGGTTAATCGTTATTATCAGTGTTCGATTAGTCAAACACCATCGTCTAGGTTAGTAATTAGACACCTACATACAATTACATGCTCTTTAAGTGCTTAGTAGTTACGCAAGACCTGAAGTCTTATTGAATTTGTAGCAGCGCAACATATGGTGAGTTCACGGCCCCACTTTTCTCTTTTCATTTGGGGGAGAGAACATGCAAAATTTCTTACTGTTTTTATACAGCTTTTAAATTTCCAACATATCACATGCACTACATTGCTTAGCACCAAACAAAACTAATGTCCTTACTAATTGGGCCGTTAATGTGAGATAGCGAGGTAATGTTAAGTAGTACTACTAGGGACTGACAACCCCGCTCAGCGAGCACGAGATGCACCACCCGACTGGCGGTTGGACTGAGAACAATATTAGCCTAACACACTGTTGTTTCTGGTGGAACACAGAGAAGGACAAAACACGTAGGGAATTTTTCTTACAATGTATTAGTCAGCTTCGGTCGCAAACTATCTAGGTGAGATGAAACTTTAGGCTAGCTACCCATGATATGGAAATATGGTATAAACTTTACAACTTATTTATGGACTATATGACTCTTAGGTCCATGGACTGAAACCTAACTTGATATCAAAACTTGTGAACTCACTAAACTTTGTTTGACACTTTCTTTTAAACATGTTTCTCTCAGGTCGCAGGTGTTCGAGTATCACGAGTATGCATGCATGAGTCCCTTAAACCCTGTCATGGTTTCTTTTGTATAGTTTACGTTATTTCAAACGACAATGTTTTGTTAATTCTTTCGCATTGTAAAAATCTTATTTAATGTCTTAATAAATACAAACCTTTTATCTTTAATGGCTATTTGGTGTAACTAATGGACAGGGATCCTAGTTTATCACGCCCCACACGGTAAAACTCCGTTAGTGGAAGTTGGGGTGTGACAGATTAGTTGTCGTACCGTATTATGTCTACGTCTTATATGTGTATTTTGACCATTATACATTGTGCTATGAGCTCTGCCAATTGCCGATTGGCTATAACAATGTATACATATGGCCGTTGCAGGCTTAGGCCATGTTGGTACATCCTCAATAAATTGACGTAGCCATTCTGCCTCTTCACCAGCTTTATCTAAAACGATGAATTCTGCTTCCATCGTGGATCTAGCAATAACCATTTGTTTTGACGACTTACATGATATGGCTGCACCTCTTGGTGTGAAAATATATCCATTTTTTCCCTGGAATCATTTGTATCAAGTATCCAATTTGCATCACAGTGTCCTTCAATCACTGCTGGATATCTGTTATAGTGCAACTCGTATTACCTTGTGTACCTTTGGTACCTAAGTAACCTAATCACACAACTCCAATGAGTTGAACTTGGATTACTCATGTATCTACTTAGCTTGCTTATAGCATGTGCTAATTCTGGTCTTGTACAACTCATCAGATACATCAAACGATCAATAATTTTTGAGTACTTTAATTTTAACAGGCTCTCCTATGTTCTTAGCTAGAAGCTGACTCGTGTTAGTTTGGAGTTCTAGCTACATTAGATAAAAAGTGCATGAGTGGTGGATCGTCTATTCGATCATGATAGAAATGATGTAATTCGAGTACGGATCAAGAACACAACAAGGTAAATACAAAGGATATTGTATTGATATGCTTTAACAAGAGAATACACACAGAAAACACACACATAGAAGAATGATCTAGCCAAGAAGTCTATGTTCTATACAAGGTAAAACATATTTATACTAAAGCTACAGGTCACGAACTGGATGTATACGAATTGTGAGTTCGTGGGTCAAGAACTCCCAGTTCGTGCCTCACTTAGTTCCCAGAATTCTTTGCATCATTGTCTTATTCTGATACTTCACATGACGAACCAGATTATGCTCTAACACAAACAAATTTTACATAAGATTCAAACGATGAACTAAGTTCTCTTAAAAATCAATTACAAGGAGTTCTACGATTACCTTAGTGTGAAAACTAACTTCGAACCAATACCCAGAATGAAACTTTGATGCTTTAAGATGATACTGCTATGTTCATGGTTGTTGGTGATGCAAGGAGACTGGATAGAGGCTGGTATAATTGTGGAGGCCGTCGTGGCAGAAAAACGATTTGAAATAGTGTGTGGTCTGTGGATTTTCTCACGGATCGAGGTTCTTCGAAGAAGAAAAAAATGATAGTTCATGAGAGTTTTGAGAGTTCGGTTGTGTACAAATCATTGAGGAGGGTTGGCTGATCAAATGAGGCTTTGAAAGGGTGAAACCGGTTCATTAAGATTGATGGTAGCGACCGATGGAGGGTTGTAACCGTCAAACAAATAATGGTGATCGGAAATGGATTAGTCGCCTCTTATATTTTCTTTCAAAATCAAGTTTAGTAAAATAGCAAACTCATCCGTTTCGTATTTGACAGAATGGGGAAGCAAGTTTGGTTAATTACATAAGCAGTCCCTCATGTTTGACTCAATAGAAAGTAAGTTTTAGAAAATTATGAGTTAGGTCCCTCGAAGTTGAAAGTGCTATCCAATACTTAACGAATCCTAACTCGTTGCAAAATACTGTACTAAAAAACACAGTTATTTTTATAAATTGTATGGTATTTATATTTAAATAATAAACCACGTATTAGGATTAGAACTTCTAACATCGCATGTATATGAATCACATAAAATTGTGATTTGCAATTCACAAAATCATGAATATAACTTACGTAAGACCATGCAATGATTTATCCAAAACACGTCACATAAAATCATAAGGTATAAAGTGTAGTTCCACATGGAATTATGAAATCATGGATCATGCACGTTGATCATGTTTGCAAGTTAATTCACCGTCGTCAAGAATTAGGTGCAATGCTCGTGAAGTAACCGTCACCCAGAAATCCTAAGTGTGTGTTTAATACAATGCATGCATGGATATTTATAAAAACGTTTATAGTAACGTAAGTTTAGTTTAACAGGGAATCACCTGAAAAATTGTGTTGTCATGACATGTACATTAACTATTCTAGCTAACTACGATAACGGAAGTTACTAGAGGAGCTTAACCTGGAAATTACCAGTTGTCACATCATCCCTAAGTCGAAGGAATTTTCGTCCTGAAAATTAAGGTAACACTTGAGGTAGCGCTGACTAGTTGACTAGAATAAAGAAAAGGGGGAAAGAAAATTTTCCAGTTATGACATCATCCCCAAGTTGAAAGAAAATTTTGTCCCGATATTTAAGTCACTAACAAATAACATAACATTTCGAAGAATTTAGGTTCTCTACCCTGAAAGGAGTGATGGACGATATGTCCAAGAGTGTGTTCTACACGTCGAGGAGATATCAAATGTTTAAAGTATTTTGAAAAGAGATTTCAATTTGAATGTATGGGAAGTGATTTTCTAATCAAGTATTTGTATGTAAAGTGTTGAATGACTGCATTAGAGGGATTGTGTCAAGTGATCAGACCTAACAAGTAACACGACAACATAGTTGTCTGAAATCAAAATTTCAATGTGCTGAAGGGACCGTCATATGTCCATGTAGCCTTCAGCTATCGAACCGAATGGTAGGAGCGAGATTTTCATTCTGTGACTCATTTCCACTTACGGTTTTTGCATATACCAATGACCCCGGTGAACCGAAGACGACAGAGTTCAGGTATGAGAAAAGTGTCCGCGCATTGAAGTTAACTGTGGATTGGGTTGACTAGACACTAGATCAATAGGCAGACATTGCTGTAACGATTTGAAAAAATAACACTTTGCCATGGATTGGACGGTACCTTGTCATATGATGCTTGCTAAGGTACCTGTAGGTCCTGATAAAACAACTAATCACGATATTTTAATCTAGTACAAGTGCGGAATCCTTGTACAAGACCAATTCAAGAATAAAGATGAAGAGAACACAAGAATACGATGATTAAACAATAAAACACTTGAACTTGCACACAAGATGAACTTGTCGGGTACAAAGTTGTAATCGTAAACTGCTCTCTCACTGATTTATGATTACGATCGTAAACTCAAGGATGCTCCTCTCAATCGTAAACAGCCAGCCCCCCACAATGGAGAACCACATGGGGTTTATATAGGATCCCCAATGGGTTTACTATTGGGCCCCTTGTGGATCATAAACCCAATAGTAAACCCAAACCCAATCATAAACTAGCCTAAATACAATAGAAAACTAGCCTATGATTCTAATGAAACCCTCTAAGCCCATCCCAACTTATTTAATATTACAAGCCTCATAATCTAGCCTCTACAATCTTCCCCTAGGCTTGTGATATTAAATGTCTTCGATCTTTGAACTTCTTCTTCTTGACTGGCTGGCATAGATGCTGATGAAGATTCTTTCCGCAGAAATCTTCAATGGGTTTCATGACGGGCACTTGGGACTTCCTCTTGATCAGCATCAGCTCGAACTTCTTGAAATGAACAAGTTAATGAGATGGAGGATTCTCAATGACTTGCTTCTTTTGAAAGAACTGGTTCTTGCTGAATCTTCGGTAACTGTCTTGAATCTCCAAAAATTAGAGGGTAAATTTTGAAAACCTCCTAACTTTGGAGAACTTGATTGTTGATCTTCAAACTTCATTATCTCTGACTGCTCTCATTTTCTGTTTCAAAGATTTGACTTGAAATCTTCAGCTTCCCCTAAACTTGTGAGCATTTTCTTTGAAACACTTTTGAAGCTTTTGAAAACTTGTAAAGACACCAACAACTTCCCCTGAACAGTTGCTTATTCAGATGGAAGTCTTGTCCGGCTGGTTCTTTAACTTGAGCAGTAACAACATCTTTCTATCATCAACCTGTCTGACACACATTTGAAAAAATATACTCCACCAGACATTTGATGACCGGTCTTTGGGTTAGGAGGTAATTATCATCTGTTCAGTTGATTCAAATTAACATAATTTTAACCAAAAACCCTAATATAGATTACGGGTTTTCTATAAAACTTCCCCTGAACCCAAGACCTCTAAAGACTTCCCCTTAGCTGATAATTTCCCTTCAGCTAAGGACTTCCCCTGAGATAATACATATTATCTTCGAGTTCCCTTCAGATACTATGTATTATGGAAGTCTTTTCATTAGATAATAAGTATCATCCTCGAGTTCCCTTCGGATAATACTTATTATCCTCCCTCCTTCCCCTAAAAATTTGTCAAGATCTGACGGAGGAATTCTTTTCCATTAGATAATAAGTATCATCCTCGAGTTCCCTTTGGATAATACTTATTATCCCATACTCCTTCCCCTAAAAATTTGTCAAGATCTGTCGGGGGTATATTGTCATGCATTAAAACCCATGAAAAACACATTTTGACTTCTCAAATCGACCTGGCCAAGACGAAAACACACCAAAAAGAAATTAACGACTCACACACGAAAGATATAAACTAAACAAATACTTACCAAACCAAACATGAGAAAGTTTACAAGGGATCAAACCGTATGAATCTGACTGAGGAACTCTTTTCAGCTTCAGTTACTCAACTAGTCCAGGTGATTGCCGGTATGTTTGTCCGCTTTAAACTCAAACCCGTTTAATCCCAACCGAATGCGTCATGCTTAATATAGTACAATATTACCGTCATGTTTAATTGTCCCCACACCCAAGCGTACACAGCAAAACCCACCCAACCTCAGAGTTTATTGAGGATTCACAAACCCCCAGCTTGAGGAACCATGCAACACCGTTATGACTACCACTTATTTCATTAAGGAATTCCTTTCATTAACCATCAGTTGGTGATCAGGTCGGCCGCTAAGCACGCAAAGAAGACCAACTGAGTAATTATTTATTCTTTTCTTTTCTTTTTCATTTTTTTTTCATTTCTTTTTCATTTCTTTTTTCTTTTCTTTTTCTTTTCTTTTTATTATGTGGTGTAGACATAACAGCAGAAACATGGCGTGTGAGAGAGTGAATACTAGGTATAATTACCACTCTCAACCTGCTTTTGTCGGGACTCAGTTTTTTAAACCATGTAGACTAGGATGGGAATCTAAACATTATATCTTTTAAGTTCACAACACTTTCATTGGAGGTCATAAGTTTAGGTCGAGCCTACCGAGCATATCACCGTGGAGCTTGCCTTTCACTTCTGCCTTACGCGTGTCAGCCATCTCCAACCCGGACATTCATTTTACTTTCCCTAAACTTCTCAAAAACAAGACACAAACAATTAAAAATTGAAAAGCACACTATTTTTGAGGGGTCAACTTTTTCTTCATCTTTACATTTCTTCCCCTTGCTTTTTGATTTTTAATGTCACAATCTTGTGAACATCATTTTTTTTAAATAAAAAATAAAACACACAAACACACTTAAAAAAAAATTTGTCAAGTCCTGATAAAACAACTAATCACGATATTTTAATCTAGCACAAGTGCGGAATCCTTGTACAAGACCAATTCAAGAATAAAGATGAAGAGAACACAAGAATACGATGATTAAACAATAAAACACTTGAACTTGCACACAAGATGAACTTGTCGGGTACAAAGTTGTAATCGTAAACTGCTCTCTCACTGGTTTATGATTACGATCGTAAACTCAAGGATGCTCCTCTCAATCGTAAACAGCCAGCCCCCCACAATGGAGAACCACATGGGGTTTATATAGGATCCCCAATGGGTTTACTATTGGGCCCCTTGTGGATCATAAACCCAATAGTAAACCCAAACCCAATCATAAACTAGCCTAAATACAATAGCAAACTAGCCTATGATTCTAATGAAACCCTCTAAGCCCATCCCAACTTATTTAATATTACAAGCCTCATAATCTAGCCTCTACAGTACCCATCGGGAGGTGCAACTGACGTAAAAGACAATATAAACTTTAAAGAGGGTTATCTAGAATGCTTGACAAGATTCAGAAAGGGAATTAAATCAAAAGCCCACAAACGTGTCCGATCTCCTTGGTGTTCATGCAGTATGAACTGGTCATGTCAGAACATTAGTTTATATAGTGTTCCAAAGAATGATAAAGTACGAGCATGGAATAAAACTGGGTCTTCGAAACACGGAACGTTAGGATATTGAAAAATGATCTTTGGCTTTTAAATGTGGATTACCAAAACAAAGTTTTCTGGAAAAGCGATGAGGATCCACGTGTTCATAGTTTGTTGAGCGTTCGAAAGTTGAAATTGTGAAGATTCTTCTAGCATACCACTGCCTATTGTTCGTTCCAGCTATTTTTCGTAATAGGAGTGTTAATAGGTGTACAAGATGGTATGGATGTATTGGTTTAATACTCTCCAAGAGGGGATTGGTTGGTCCATCATCAGGACCCTGGGGTACCCAGAACGTGAGAAGGAGAAAGCAAATGCCAGTAGTACCATTAGCAATGGATAACAAGGGATTCATGATTGATGGGTGCAAATGGAGTTTCCACAAAATTCGTTGGCCGGAGTGTTACTGCAATAAGGTACAAGGTAATTTCATCACCGGTGAAACTAGTTGAAATGCTAGCCAAGAGTGTATCACTTTCTGGTCCAAAGCTGGAAAACTTATCAAAGACATAAAGGAACATTATGAAAACGCTGGAGCGTATGGATCGGCTTAGTTCGACATCAATTGCATAATAGAAACGAGAACAAACAGTGTAAATAACAATGCTCAATCTCTCATTAATAACGAAACAGATTACAGAGAGAATCAGAACACAATACACACACACTTTGCTAACACTCGCTCAAAAAACTCGTTACAAAGACAAAGCTACAACCTATTTACAGACATCGGCCAGCCGAACTCCTAAGCTTGTCCGAACCTCAGGTTCGGCCGGGGTTCGGCCAAGGTTCGGCCAACAACAAAATAGTTGTATTCTTCAAGTCTTCAACGCTTTATCTGATCCAACACGTTGCCACATGATGTATCAACACATTAAGAGCGCTAGAATCAAAAATTGTTGGTAGTCAGCTCATATATGATTCGAATCATGAATACAAAACAAATGGTATGGGTTCAGGAAATCCCTTTACCTACATTGCTCCATTAGGTGAAACTATGCTTATGGTGAGGTATGAAGTTTGTGAGATCGTGACGAAGCTGTTGGCAATAAATTTTTGGTTCGCCCAAGAAACATTAGGGAGTACAAGGCAAGTGAGGAAAAACTTCACAAGAGTTTCTGCCAAAAGATGCGTTCCAGTGATTGAGATATACTTCACCCCTTTTTTATTTATCCAATGTTGTCCGCTGTTTCGACAAGGTAACATTTTATCTGGTCGTTTCATGGTTATAAGAGTTTCAAGAATGGATCTAGCAGGTAAAGTCGTAGAAGTAGAGTTATGATTCAAGATGAGTTAATAACAGTAAAGGGTTTTACCATGATTAACATATGCAAGACATTTCTAAAGGGTTTGTGAATGGATTTGAATCCATATATAAAAGAGATGAGGTCAGGTTGAGTCCAACATGCTCAACATTAAAATGCCATGAGGTTTTAAAATAGGAATTTAAATCTACTATAATCACCCGCTTGCCAAGTAGGAT
This sequence comes from Deinandra increscens subsp. villosa, assembly GCA_039602395.1. Classification (NCBI taxonomy): domain Eukaryota; kingdom Viridiplantae; phylum Streptophyta; class Magnoliopsida; order Asterales; family Asteraceae; genus Deinandra; species Deinandra increscens. The sequence continues at coordinate 27,997,839 of JBCNJP010000003.1, forward strand.
TCTCCTGGATTTCCATACACTGCAAATTACATTTACGTGTGCACCTGTAATGGTAGTTTACCTTCTATGGTTACCCTAGTTCCTCTTACTTTAGCTACCAGGTATGGTGGAGTATAGATGTGATATCCATGGGATGGGTTTCAAGAGTGTGGTCACTAACCCAAGGTTATCTAACCGAAATCATTAGGAGGACAAGTTTCGAGAATAGAATTCATGCTTGATTATAAAGTGTACCACTTGGTACATGTCAATCAAGAATTTGTTTTAACAAGATATTGGAATAGGGAGCTCGAATATATGGATGAGTTATCACACATGCCGATTTGATCACAAATCCAATTAATAAATAAATAAAAGTTTTAGCCGGCCCACATCAGGTACCTTTTATGCTAAAAGAGTTACATTCATGTTGTGATATGTAGTAGGAGGTACACGTTTCGAAGATGGTGGAGACGACTCAAGGACAACTGCTTCGTGCCGCAATTATAAGAAGTATAAAATAAGTCATACAGTAAACAGGGTACGTGTGGGAGTGAATATCACGATGCATGAGAAGAATTTTTAGGTGTGCAAGTGATGCAAAACATTTACAGTCTAAGACCAAATCTTAGTTCGCCGTAACCATGAGCTCTGATACCAATCTGTCATACCCACAACTTCCATTAACGGAGTTTTACTATGTGATGCGTGAGAACCCAGGATCCCGGTCCATTAGTTACACCGACAACCATTAAAGATAAAAGGTTTGTATTTTATTAAAACATAAAGAGTTTTACAATGCGAAAGGAAAAACAAAACATTGTTGTTTGAAATAACATGAACTCTACAAAAAAAAAAAAAACAAAAAAAAAAAACCATGACAGGGTTTGAAGGACTCATGCATGCATACCCGTGATACTCGAACAACTGTGACCTGAGAGAAACATGTTTAAAAGAATGTATCAACCAAAGGTTGGTGAGTTCAGAGGTTTTGATATCAAGTTAAGTTTCAGTCCATGGACCCAACAGTCATACAGTCCATAAATAGGTTGTAAAGTTCATACCATATTTCCGTATCGTAGGTAGCTATCCTAAAGTTTTATGTCACCTAGATAGTTCACGACCGATGCTGACTAATATGTTGTGGGAAAAATTACCTACGTGTTTTGCCTTCCCCGTGTTCCACCAGAAACAACGGTATGTTAGGCTAATATTGTTCTTAGTCCGATCGCCAGTCGGGTGGTGCATCTCGTGCCCATTAAGTGGGGTTGTCAATCCCTAGAGTATTACTCAACATTACCTCGCTATCTCATATTAACGGCCCGATTAGTAAGGACTTTAGTTTTGTTTGGTGCTAAGCAATCTAGTGCATGTGATATGTTGGAAATATAAAAGCTGTATAAAAACAGTAAGAAATTTTGCATATTCTCTCCCCCAAAAGAAAAGAGTAAAGTGAGGCCGTGAAACTCACCTTAAGGTGCGCTGCAACAAATTCAATAAGACTACGGGTCTTGCGTAACTACCGAGCACCTAACGAGCATGTAATTGTATGTAGGTGTCTAATTACTAACCTAGACGATGGTGTTTGACCATTATGCCCATGACTCGATGTGTGTGTCAGTTTCCAAAATCGACCATTGATAATGACGATTAACCCAAATCAACCATCAATATTCTTTATTTCAATGACGTTCGAATTATAAAAAAAATTCATTTTATTGTAAGTTGGTATTTTCCAAAAAAATACAACGGTTAAATGTATAGTATATATATATATATATATATATATATATATATATATATATATATATAGGGGACAGTTATTATACAAATGACGGTTTGCGTGCGAAGGGATATCATCCGCTCATCTGCGCGTTTTTTTATCTTCAGCGTTATTTTAGACGCTTAATTAATAACAAAAAAGACACGAAGTCTTTAAAAGGGGTATTAACGTCTTTTTACCTTTAAATAAAAGACGCATAGACAATTTTTTAAATACGCATCAACAAAAAAACACGCATACCTCAACCTTTTACACATAAAATAACGCATACGTTCATCATTTTCACGCAACTGAATAAAAACCACTAAGCTGAACATAATCTAATTACGCATCAACAAAAACACGCATAACTCAAACTTTTATACAAAAATCACGCATATGCTTAACTTTTTCACGCAATTGAATAAAACCACTAAACGAATCATAATTTAAATGCAAACATTAAAAAACGTCATAATCACGCATTAACTCGTTTCTCTCCGTAAAATCAATGACTAACATCGTAAAAAAAATATAACGCATGTTCATTATGATAATAACGCAAAAATAAAAAATAAAATCTTTCTTCATTAAAAACCATCTTCATAAAAAAAAGACAACATCATCTAAATTACATCAAAAAGATCTAGACAAAAGAAGTAAGAAAATCCATCTTCAAATCAACAGAACCTTTAATCAGCTGCATGATCTTCCAAATAGCTTGAACCTGGTCCTCATCAGCTATAGCCAGGTCAGCCAAAAACAAAACAGAAATATCACGTAATGACGAAGAAGGCATAACAAGCAACTCATCCATGATTTTGTCACGATCAGCAACACCAACTCTTAAAACATTCAGGTGTTGCTTCAGAACATCACTAAAGAGAACATCCTTATTGAAATGCTTCATAACTTTATCACGCACTTTCTGCTTCAGTATATCAGAAGAAGGTGGTGTCGTTGATGACGAGGACGAAGAGGCCATCTTCAGAGAATGTATTATTCTATATTTCACTCAACTCAAAAACAAAAACTATAAATAACGCAAAACCACTATATAAAGAGGTAGAAAACCCTAATTCTAAAATCGGACGGTCTAGAATGAAAAAAACTAAAATTATTTATTTAAAATAATAATAAATAAATAATAAAACAACGCACCGGGTATATAAACAAACAAATGAAAAGTTAAACCCTAAAACCACCATTTCTATACTGTAAACACAAAAACCACCAAAACACAAAACGATGGCTTCTTCCTCCTCTCTATCACAAGCAGAGAAGATCATAAAGGATCTTCTTAAAAACAAAATTGAAGATGAAAAGCTAATGGATCAAGTATCAAGGAACTCCTTAGGGATGCTAACAATCCTGACTTCAAATAACGTCAGGGATGATATGAACCTCATTAGCGAGCTCATTCCAGAAGATACAACAGACTTCATTGACAATGCTGCTGCCTACATTTTTGAACAAATTAGGTTGGACACTGAGATAGCTGAAACGGTCAAGGAACTGTTGCATCAAACACTGGAAAAAAATAAACGCAATCAAAAGGGATTGAAAGGGATCGACAATTTCTAGTGTAATGCATGTTTAGTTTCCATTTTCTTTATTTTCAGAAAATGTAATGCTTACATTCTAATGAAATATATCGATCACCCTTGACTTTCAAAAAACAACTCCTGTTGAAAAATACGCAAAAACCATAAACAAAACATACACCAACTTCTCTAAAAAAGACAAAACATAAAAAACTAAAAAATAACGCAACTATTATCACAATTATGCATTTTGTTATTACGCATGCGGTATACAAAAAACGCAAGTTATAAAAAAAGCATAATTGAATATTCACTATCATTAAAAAAATAACGCATGTTATTTACAAAATTACGCAACTGAAAAAAAAAACCATGTACAAAATAACGCAACTGCATCTACTTTTCACCATCCTCATCATCTGAACCAACTTTTTTACCTTTACATGTCCTTCTATCATGGCCAGGGAGCCCACAAATCAAGCACTTCCTGCTCCTTTTACCAGCGCGGCTACTCGCTTGTTCCTTCTCTGATTTAATTCTTTTATGAGAGCCATGTCCTTTGTTTTTAATACCACCAGGAAGTTTTGTGCTTCCATCAACAGGCTGATTGGCTCTTAAAATCTATGCAAACCTATCTCTGCGATTTTTAGGATTTGATCCCTTACAGAGCACAAGGCCTCAAGGTCTAGGCGATTAATTATATATTCATAGGAAGACATAATATCACGCAAAACCTTGTCTACTTCATGAGCATTAGCAAAATTAGAATCACTGCTCAGGGGCATAGCTTTTTTGCCTTTATTAGGTGCAACTTCCTTGGTCCAACACTTCATGATGTATTTTTGAGGGATTTCAAGTACCTCAAACATCGTCAATACATAAAACACATGAGAGCACAACAAACCATAACGCTCAAACCGTTTACAGCTACAGGTACATGTAATATCACCATCAAACCTTGTAAAGTCAACCTAAAAAATGAAAAAGGACAACACATAAACACGCATAAAACACGCAGTCTGCATTTTATAAAATAACGCAAGCATATATTACAAATCACGTAAAGCTATAATAGTACTTACTTCCAGCAAACCAGGTCCAATTGCAGCATGATCTTTAACAGAAACCTTTGCAGTATTATCACCAGTTATGGTATTCATGCCAAAACAGTTCTTGGTACTGCAATATATCTCATCTTGGACATCATTAAACATAGCCCTCGTGTATATGCGTACAGCTTGTTCCTCAATTGGAAATTCATTCCACACGTCGGGAAAAGTGTATCTAGAGTCATGATCATTCTTCTGAAAGGGTGTGTCTTTGAATCTGAAGTGAAGCTTCATAATGGTTAAAAAATTCCAAAAGCGGCATTTGGGAATTTGTAACCTGAGAAAAAAAATGATTCTCACTCTCTGATCTAGAGGTCGTGCGCATCAGACCAGACATCAAATCATCTCGAAAATACGCAGGAATCCACATTCCTCTCATCTCAAACATCTCATACAACCACTTTTTAGATGCCAGGTCATAATCATTAATAATTTTTAGCCATTCCGCATCAAAAATTCAGGATCAATAGAATCCGTCCACACAATGCTACACATTGCCTCTTTAAACTTGTCATTATTACAAAAGGAAGGCCCAACGTTCAAAAAAGACATAAAAAACGCAACACAAAAAAAATGTAAACACGCATGAAGAGAATATTAAATCACGCAACCATTAAAATTAATTACGCATGACATTATAAAATCACATCAAAACTAAAAAATTACGCAAAAAATAAACCTTATCAGCAACTTTCTTCATTATGTGCCACATGCACAGTCTATGACGACACTGGTCAAAAACATTTTCAATTGCAATCTTCATCGCAAGGTCTTGGTCTGTAACTACAACCTTGGGTTGACATCCAAAAGACTTCAAAAACTTTTCAAGAAGCCACATGTATGACTCCGTTGTTTCAGATGACAACAGACCAGCACCAAAAGAAACATTACAAAAATGGTTATCAATTCCAGTGAAAGGAACAAAAACCATCTTGTACCTATAATAAAAATCATATTCAACTTATCACGCATTTGATTAATTATAATCACGCATTATATAATAATAATAACGCATGCAATAAACATTATCACGTAATTGATAATGAATAAAAACCATACTTGTTTGTGTTGAAGGTTGCATCAAAAGAAACAATCTCTCAAAATGCTTGATAGTTGGCCTTGCATTCACCATCAGCCCAGAACATTGTAGTAAGTTTCCCCTCGTCATCAACCGTGTACTCAAATGAATAATCAGGAAGGAAATTTTTCTTGTTCAACATCCTTGTAACAACAATCTTAGCATCATACTCACCAATATAGCAGTTCAGATCCCTTTTAAAGTTCTTGCATTCGACCACAGTCGCTCCAACTATCTCAAAACCTTAATATTTTGTCCGCATCACATTAAACGCTTTAACAGGACCAAGGTTGACAAAAGATAATTCATAAACCTGAGATTCCCGAACTCTTGTCAGATTCCTGTTTGAGCTATGTCTTCTTAACCCACAAGGTAGTGGTTGTGCCCCTCCACAAATTTATACAATTTCTAAGATCTCCCATCGCTGGAAGTATACATAATACGTGCATTGCAACCAGTACGGGTAGAATACTTCTTCCTAGGCTTTACTTTCTTCTTACCCTTTCCAGATACATTACTAGAATCATACTTCTTGAACGGTTTGTTACATTCTTTAGAACAAAGAAAATGCTTCCCCTTAACGATACCACCCAACTCATATTGTGATCATTTCCTAACTATAAATCCAAATTGTTTGGCATACTCATAGTAGAATGCCTCAGCTTCCTCCAAAGAAGTAAATATCATGCCCTCTTCAGGTTTAACTGACATCAGAAAAGGATGGAATGTAACATTCTTCACTTCTCAATTCTGTGAATAACGCAAACACATAATAGGTAATCACGCAAACAATATTCATCAAAACACACAAGTGTATTTTGGTAATCACGCAACAATACAATAAAACAAAATCACGCAACCTATGAATAGTAATAACGCAAACTATTTCTATAAGCAACTTTGCAATAAAACTAAATAAAATAATAACGCAATTTAATTAACAGAAACGCATGCAAAAACATACACACTATACAAAAATCACGTAAAAACTAAACTAACTTCAATAAACTGGATCTACGAAACAACTACACCAGCTAAATATGCATTGTAAAGATTACAAACATGCAAACAATAACTAATCTAAAAATCACGAGAAAATAACTTCAAAACGACTTCGATCAAAATCAAATCACGTAAACCATCTTCGAGCATCATTACAACATGATTTCGCATAAAAATAACTTCAAAATCGACTTCGATCAAAATCAAATCACGTAAACCAGATTCTAACATCATTATAACAGTATTATACAATAATTATACAATAATAAAACACAAAAACTAAGACAAGAAATACAAATCATACCAAACAGACGTTGTTCATATTCAGGTTCCATGATCCCTCAGAAAACGCAAAATAAAACTATCGCAAATTTTGAATGTCGTTTACTAGATCTGAATCTCTTAATGAATTAATATATATCGCAAAGGATATTCTACATAAATATATGAGGAAGATAACTAAATCCGGATTATTAGCGCGCTTGAAATCACGCAGGAATATCTTTAAACATGTAAAATGACGGAAAAGCCCATCCGCGTAAAACTTAAAACATTCCACGTGTCGGCCTCCCCTTCCTTCGCATGCTTCGCACAGAAAAAAGCCTTTGTATTTGAACTTTCACCTATATATATATATATATATATAATAATACTTTAATATGTATAGTGTTGAAAATTAAGAAATGTACAATATGGGAAAGCATGATGCACAAGTGGTTAAAACATACATGTTGAAGATTTTAGAGTTGTGAAGTTTTAAGCACAATGTACAACATGTTAATGCACTCTTTAAAGAATATCCAGCCTAAATCACATGGATCACTCCTCTCATTTTTTTATTTTAACGGCAAGATCTTTCCTCTCTTTTTGAACGGCAAGATCTCTCTTCTGAATTGGAACCCTAATTCAAAATCGATCTGGAATACAGAGTTGTAGACACACGAATTTAGAAAAGCAGCGCTTTCTAATCCCTGCATCTTTTCTCTCAATGAAGTGTCTCAGATCTGGTTTCTTCAAAACCCACAACTGGTGCAGCATTGTTATTCAAAATTCAAAAACCACCGTGCAAATTACGAATGCTTCCTCCAGTCGTCGCCACTACTCTTCCATCTCGAACCATTTCCATCACCATTGCATTCTAACTTGTTACCGAATCATATCGTTCTGACTTGTTTTCGATTCAAGGTACGGTCTTAAACGAGATAGATTTATTGATGCTTTGATTTCTTAGTTACAGGTAAAACATCGATTTGGGCTTCAATTATGATTTTTACGATCTCATATACGAGGTCTGCGTCTCTCAAATCATATATATGTTTTGATTTAGTATTTGGTTATTAGGTAGAGTAGTTATATTCACATCAGCTCTGCAACCTCCTACCGAAAATGTGGTCCGACCACCCCTCACCATCAGCTATGCTACCACCTTCTCCACGGCTTGAATTCAAGAATATGCAAAGCTCTGGAGCCATCTACTTCAATTTTAGGGTTTTTCAAGCAATCCTTGGGTTAAAGGTATGTTTCGTCTACTCATATCGAACACCATAATTGTCACTTCCTTTTCTAGGGTTCTTACCTCCAATTACCATGTGTGATTTCAGGTTGTATACTTCACTTGAGCAGTTGAAACAATTATAGGGTTTCTTGAAGGTAATTTCACTCTCTTAAACTGCAAATTTCTATTGTTTTCATTAGGTGTTTTCATTAGTATATATGTCATATAGTTGCAGATTTAGTGGGCTATCAAGTTCTTCCTATATACACCACAGTCTTAAATAAAGGTTAGATTTTGTTATTTTCTTGAGTCATGAAATAAGGTTTGTCTTTATTAGGCATCTAAGTTGGTGATTATATGAT
>JBCNJP010000003.1:28006669-28027970 GCA_039602395.1 Deinandra increscens subsp. villosa
TTTCTATACTGTAAACACAAAAACCACCAAAACACAAAACGATGGCTTCTTCCTCCTCTCTATCACAAGCAGAGAAGATCATAAAGGATCTTCTTAAAAACAAAATTGAAGATGAAAAGCTAATCGATCAAGTATCAAGGAACTCCTTAGGGATGCTAACAATCCTGACTTCAAATAACGTCAGGGATGATATGAACCTCATTAGCGAGCTCATTCCAGAAGATACAACAGACTTCATTGACAATGCTGCTGCCTACATTTCTGAACAAATTAGGCTGGACACTGAGATAGCTGAAACGGTCAAGGAACTGTTGCATCAAACACTGGAAAAAAATAAACGCAATCAAAAGGAATTGAAAGGGATCGACAATTTCTAGTGTAATGCATGTTTAGTTTCCATTTTCTTTATTTTCAGAAAATGTAATGCTTACATTCTAATGAAATATATCGATCACCCTTGACTTTCAAAAAACAACTCCTGTTGAAAAATACGCAAAAACCATAAACAAAACATGCACCAACTTCTCTAAAAAAGACAAAACATAAAAAACTAAAAAATAACGCAACTATTATCACAATTATGCATTTTGTTATTACGCATACGGTATACAAAAAACGCAAGTTATAAAAAAGCATAATTGAATATTCACTATCATTAAAAAAAATAACGCATGTTATTTACAAAATTACGCAACTGAAAAAAAACCATGTAACAAAATAACGCAACTGCATCTACTTTTCACCATCCTCATCATCTGAACCAACTTTTTTACCTTTACATGTCCTTCTATCATGGCCAGGGAGCCCACGAATCAAGCACTTCCTGCTCCTTTTACCAGCGCGGCTACTCGCTTGTTCCTTCTTTGATTTAGTTCTTTTATGAGAGCCATGTCCTTTGTTTTTAATACCACCAGGAAGTTTTGTGCTTCCATCAACATGCTGATTGGCTCTTAAAATCTATGCAAACCTATCTCTGCGATTTTTAGGAACAACTAGTTGATTCTCTTTATCAACCTTCTTTGCCATTTCTTTCATTTGATCCCTTACAGAGCACAAGGCCTCAAGGTCTGGAGGCGATTAATTATATATTCATAGGAAGACATAATATCACGCAAAACCTTGTCTACTTCATGAGCATTAGCAAAATTAGAATCACTGCTCAGGGGCATAGCTTTTTTGCCTTTATTAGGTGCAACTTCCTTGGTCCAACACTTCATGATGTATTTTTGAGGGATTTCAAGTACCTCAAACATCGTCAATACATAAAACACATGAGAGCACAACAAACCATAACGCTCAAACCGTTTACAGCTACAGGTACATGTAATATCACCATCAATCCTTGTAAAGTCAACCTAAAAAATGAAAAAGGACAGCACATAAACACGCATAAAACACGCAGTCTGCATTTTATAAAATAACGCAAGCATATATTACAAATCACGTAAAGCTATAATAGTACTTACTTCCAGCAAACCAGGTCCAATTGCAGCATGATCTTTAACAGAAACCTTTGCAGTATTATCACCAGTTATGGTATTCATGCCAAAACAGTTCTTGGTACTGCAATATATCTCATCTTGGACATCATTAAACATAGCCCTCGTGTATATGCGTACAGCTTGTTCCTCAATTGGAAATTCATTCCACACGTCGGGAAAAGTGTATCTAGAGTCATGATCATTCTTCTGATGGGTGTGTCTTTGAATCTCAAGTGAAGCTTCATAATGGTTAAAAAATTCTAAAAGCGTCATTTGGGAATTTGTAACCTGAGAGAAAAAAAAATGATTCTCACTCTCTGATCTAGAGGTCGTGCGCATGAGACCAGACATCAACTCATCTCGAAAATACGTAGGAATCCACATTCCTCTCATCTCAAACATCTCATACAACCACTGGTTAGATGCCAGGTCATAATCATTAATAATTTTTAGCCATTCCGCATCAAAAATTCAGGATCAATAGAATCCGTCCACACAATGCTACACATTGCCTCTTTAAACTTGTCATTATTACACAAGGAAGGCCCAACGTTCAAAAAAGACATAAAAAACGCAACACAAAAAAATGTAAACACGCATGAACAAAATATTAAATCACGCAACCATTAAAATTAATTACGCATGACACTATAAAATCACATCAAAACTAAAAAATTACGCAAAAAATAAACCTTATCAGCAACTTTCTTCATTATGTGCCACATGCACAGTCTATGACGACACTGGTCAAAAACATTTTCAATTGCAATCTTCATCGCAAGGTCTTGGTCTGTAACTACAACCTTGGGTTGACATCCAAAAGACTTCAAAAACTTTTCAAGAAGCCACATGTATGACTCCGTTGTTTCAGATGACAACAGACCAGCACCAAAAGAAACATTACGAAAATGGTTATCAATTCCAGTGAAAGGAACAAAAACCATCTTGTACCTATAATAAAAATCATATTCAACTTATCACGCATTTGATTAATTATAATCACGCATTATATAATAATAATAACGCATGCAATAAACATTATCACGTAATTGATAATGAATAAAAACCATACTTGTTTGTGTTGAAGGTTGCATCAAAAGAAACAATCTCTCCAAATGCTTGATAGTTGGCCTTGCATTCACCATCAGCCCAGAACATTGAAGTAAGTTTCCCCTCGTCATCAACCGTGTACTCAAATGAATAATCAGGAAGGAAATCTTTCTTGTTCAGCATCCTTGTAACAACAATCTCAGCATCATACTCACCAATATAGCAGTTCAGGTCCCTTTTAAAGTTCTTGCATTCGACCACAGTCGCTCCAACATTCTCAAAACCTTAATATTTTGTCCTCATCACATTAAACGCTTTAACAGGACTAAGGTTGACAAAAGATAATTCATAAATCTGAGATTCCTGAACTCTTGTCAGATGCCTGTTTGAGCGATGTCTTTTTAACCCACAAGGTAGTGGTTGTGCCCCTCCACAAATTTATACAATTTCTAAGATCTCCCATCGCTCGAAGTATACACAATATGTGCATTGCAACCAGTACGGGTAGAATACTTCTTCCTAGGCTTTACTTTCTTCTTACCCTTTCCAGATACATTACTAGAATCATACTTCTTGAACGGTTTGTTACATTCTTTAGAACAAAGAAAATGCTTCCCCTTAACGATACCACCCAACTCATATTGTGATCATTTCCTAACTGTAAACCAAATTGTTTGGCATACTCATAGTAAAATGCCTCAGCTTCCTCCAAAGAAGTAAATATCATGCCCTCTTCAGGTTTAACTGACATCAGAACGGATGGAATGTAACATTCTTCACTTCTCAATTTTGTGAATAACGCAAACACATAATAGGTAATCACGCAAACAATATTCATCAAAACACACAAGTGTATTTTGGTAATCACGCAACAATACAATAAAACAAAATCACGCAACCTATGAATAGTAATAACGCAAACTATTTCTTTAAGCAACTTTGCAATAAAACTAAATAAAATAATAACGCAATTTAATTAACAGAAACGCATGCAAAAACATACACACTATACAAAAATCACGTAAAAACTAAACTAACTTCAATAAACTGGATCTACGAAACAACTACACCAGCTAAATATGCATTGTAACGATTACAAACATGCAAACAATAACTAATCTAAAAATCACGAGAAAATAACTTCAAAACGACTTCGATCAAAATCAAATCACGTAAACCATCTTCGAGCATCATTACAACAGGATTTCGCATAAAAATAACTTCAAAACCGACTTCGATCAAAATCGAATCACGTAAACCAGATTCTAACATCATTATAACAGTATTATACAATAATTATACAATAATAAAACACAAAAACTAAGATACGAAATACAAATCATACCAAACAGACGTTATTCATATTCAGGTTCCATGATCCCTCAGAAAACGCAAAATAAAACTATCGCAAATTTTGAATGTCGTTTACGAGATCTGAATCTCTTAATGAATTAATATATATCGCAAAGGATATTCTACATAAATATATGAGGAAGATAACTGAATCCGGATTATTAGCGTGCTTGAAATCACGCAGGAATATCTTTTAAACATGTAAAATGACGGAAAAGCCCATCCACGTAAAACTTAAAACATTCCACGTGTCGGCCTCCCCTTCCTTCGCATGCTTCGCACAGAAAAAAGCCTTTGTATTTGAACTTTCACATATATATATATTTATATATATATATATATATATATAATACTTTAATATGTATAGTGTTAAAAAATGAAAATTAAGAAATGTACAATATGGGAAAGCATGATGCACAAGTGGTTAAAACATACATGTTGAAGATTTTAGAGTTATGAAGTTTTAAGCACAATGTACAACATGTTAATGCACTCTTTAAAGAATATCCAGCCAAAATCAAATGGATCACTCCTCTCATTTTTTTTATTTTAACGGCAAGATCTTTCCTCTCTTTTTGAAGGGCAAGATCTCTCTTCTGAATTGGAACCCTAATTCAAAATCGATCTGGAATACAGAGTTGTAGACACACGAATTTAGAAAAGTAGCGCTTTCTAATCCCTGCATCTTTTCTCTCAATGAAGTGTCTCAGATCTGGTTTCTTCAAAACCCACAACTGGTGCAGCATTGTTATTCAAAATTCAAAAACCACCGTGCAAATTGCGAATGCTTCCTCCAGTCGTCGCCACTACTCTTCCATCTCGAACCATTTCCATCACCATTGCATTCTGACTTGTTACCGAATCATATCGTTCTGACTTGTTTTCGATTCAAGGTACGGTCTTAAACGAGATAGATTTATTGATGCTTTGATTTCTTAGTTACAGGTAAAACATCGATTTGGGCTTCAATTATGATTTTTACGATCTCATATACGAGGTCTGCGTCTCTCAAATCATATATATGTTTTGATTTAGTATTTGGTTATTAGGTAGAGTACTTATATTCACATCAGCTCTGCAACCTCCTACCGAAAATGTGGTTCGACCACCCCTCACCATCAGCTATGCTACCACCTTCTCCACGGCTTGAATTCAAGAATATGCAAAGCTCTGGAGCCATCTACTTCAATTTTAGGGTTTTTCAAGCAATCCTTGGGTTAAAGGTATGTTTCCTCTACTCATATCGAACACCATAATTGTCACTCCCTTTTCTAGGGTTCTTACCTCCAATTACCATGTGTGATTTCAGGTTGTATACTTCACTTGAGCATTTGAAACAATTATAGGGTTTCTTGAAGGTAATTTCACTCTCTTAAACTGCAAATTTCTATTGTTTTCATTAGGTGTTTTCATTAGTGTATATGTCATATAGTTGCAGATAAGGGGCGGGTTGTCACACCCAATAGATCTATCAATACAAACAGTAGCTCATTTACCCGAGCTAATGATTATGGCATAATAAATCAGCGAGGGACAACTTTTAAACAAAACTCAAGATCATCACACATCATCTATAAGATCATGCCATTTCTAATTATATCAATAAAAATTAACATTGGCATATTTTCCCCCAAAACAGTAAAAATATAAAAGAGGGGCTATGGAAACTCACAGTGATAAGTCGGTAGTTTGAACTCTAACCGTCAATACAATGCCCTAAATAATTCATAAAGGACATATAAGAAATTCAAGTCTTTTTAACGGGTAAGTTGATCCTCCAACTTACTAGACTTGATAATGATTCCCGAAAATAATATTTTTCATATTTTTAACAATTTGTTGGTGTTTCGACAAACAACTCCATCAACCGTATCCGTGATTACATTTTATTATGTTTATAAATCATACATATTTATCTTTACAAACATAGTTTAAGATTTTTAAGTCAACATATGTCATCTTTTCATCCTTTTGCGACATAGTTTAAACCGATTGTAACCAAGTATTTTCAAATATATTCTTATATGATTTTTAGAAATAAAATTTCTCATAAAATATATTTTTATTGCTGATCCAAATTTATAACCCATCGAAATTACGTTTTTAAGCTGATTTTGACGTTTTTACGACTAGTTTCACACTATAGGTTGTAATGATCCTTTATCAAACCCATTTATTTTTTTAAAACATATATTTATAATTTTTTTTATTTATTTTATTATTCCAGAATTTTTAAGAATTATTTACTTCTAACAAATAATAGATTTAGATATACTTCCTTTATGTATGACAAAATACAATCTTTTTATAAAAAGATACACTTTTCTTACATGTCTACCTAGCCTTTTATCTAGCTAGCATAGGTCATCATGCATAATATATATATACATATATATTCACGACACATTCATACACATGCATAACACATATATATACATATACACTACATATGTATGCATAAAACACACACACACACACATATATATATATATATATATATATATATATATATATATATATATATATATATACGACACATGCATGCACATCATATATAATATATGCATATCATTTCATCATTTCTTCATCTCCTTCAAATATTCAAGCATATTAAAAAAATGAAAGGAAATCTTGTTGATTTTGAAAGCAAAATAAGTGTGTTCTTCCAACCAAGCATTTACCCACTAAACTTTTATCATGCATTCACCTTCTTGATTCATGCAAGATAACAAACCCACTTGTTTTAAGAGATTCAAACTTATCAAATGCATTCTAATCTTGAGAAATGAGAATCATTATCAAATGGGTTTTGGAGGATCAAGATTCAAGTTATATAACTAGTTTCTAGAGAGAGAGAGAGTAGAGAGATAATGCTTCATACTAGTGATTTTAGGATGAAAAGATGAATGGTAACCCTTCTATTCTAGTCTTGAATCTTTGTGGTTTGATCTTCCTTGAACTTAACCTTGATTCATGCAACTTTGAGCTTGGTGGGGAGAGATTTTCGAAAATTCTTGAGAGAGAGGGAGGGGGTACGGCCGAAAGTGAGAGGGAAAGGAAGAGAGAGAGTTGAGTGGGTGTATGTGTGGAGATGTGTGAGCTTTTATACTTCTCATTTTCATCATTTCCTATCCATAGGCATGATTATATGGAGGCTTTACAAGAAAGGTGGCATGCATGAGGCCAAGTGTCCTAGCCAGGTGTCTCATATATATATTTTATAGAGTTTGGTGGTTAACAGGTATAATACTGGCTTATCGCGGTATAATTGGTAAATTTTCTGTCACGAATTGTAAAAGTAATTATATGAAAATTACTAAAATTAAATTACGCTCGCAATGGTATAATCCAAAATAATTTTCGCCATACTTGATTTATCAGTTATTTTTATAAGTGCTCTTTATCTTTTTGGTGGATACCGGGTTGATCATAACTTGAGTTGTCACCAACGTTTGTTAACGAAATATTTTTCATATGACGGCATTAAACTTTTATTTGTCTAATAAAATAATGATTATATTTATTAAATTATGACTTGTAGTACGGGTATTCTAACCTGAAAACACCAGGTGTCACAAAAATTGTCTCATCAAAATCAGGTTGAGATCGAATCTTCTCACTAGATTCAGCTGACTTTTCTTGTTCTGTTGACGTGGAATCAGACACAAAAGTTGAAACTTAAGGAACTTCTTATTTCTTTTCCTTCTTCTATTTAGCATTGTTGTTTTTCTTCTTCTTTACAATCTTTTCTACTTCTGAATTTAATGATGTAAACTTGGAATAATCATATTCTTCAACCTTTTCCTTCACATCTTTAACAGCTTCTTTGACACTTCCTGGGGTGACACAGTTTTGTCAAACATTCTTTCAAAATTGGCATCGTTTGCTAAGAAGCTTGTGAATGATTGCGAATTGGTAACATTATTTAGGAGACGATTTGCATCAATAAATTGTATCTTCAAATCTGAAACTTGTTGTTGGGCTTCAGCCAATTCTTTTTCAGCAGCAATCAATCTCTTAGAAACTTTATGAGTTTCAAATTCCTGCAATCGAAGATTATCAAGCCCATCAAACAATTACTTTTTCCATTTATCTTCATTTCTTTTCTAATTTCAAGATTTGCAGTGTGCACTTTATTTACACTTATCAACTCCCTCTTTTCATCCAACAATTTTTCAAGTCAATCTGATATGCCTCAATTCTGGCAATTTGTTCTTCAGAAGTCTTAATAAGCATATCAAGTTTAATTTTTGATTTATCAAACAAATTCTGGAAATCATTGACAGCATTTTCTGCTTCATCCTTCCATTTCTTAACTTCTTTAACCAACTCCTCCTTATCTTAAATTAATTTTTCATTCTTTGCTTCATGATCCTTTAAGTCTTCTTTGACCAATTTAAGAACTTCATTAAGCATATTCAATCCCTTCATCAAAGAATCATTTTTCAATTTAAACTCCTTCTTATTTCTCTTAGCAACCCCCAAATCTTCTTTTATCAATTTACATTCAGTAGTAAGTATTCTGACTTCTTCCATCAAGGATTCATTTTATTTCATCAAACTTTCAATTTTAGATTCAAAATTTTCATTTCCAGCGGCTTCATACGAACTTGAATCAGAATAATAATCATCTTGCTCATGTGTGACAATCAAAGCAGATGTATTAAACTGTTTACCCCAATCATAAGTACCATTATTCTAAACAGTTAAAGCTGTTTTATTTGAATTGCTTGAAGACAGTTGAGAACCATTTGTAACTTTGGAAGTGTGAGCTTGTTGACATTCTCTTGCAAAATGTCCAAGATTTGAACATTTGTAACATTTGACTTTAGATTTGTCAAAACCCAATTTTCGCCAAAAACTTGTCTTCCAGTTTTCTTGTAAAATCATTGTGAACTCTGAGTCAGCATAGCAAGTTGCCAAGCCATATCTAACTCATTTAATTGACCGTCATCAATTTCATTCAGATCTTCTTTAGTCAGTTGTGCCTTGCTAACATCATTAATAATCATTCCAAAAGACGAAGAAATGAGAGCAGAAACCAGTTTGGCACAATCATCAACTGATTGAACAGAAAACGTATTTTGACTTGATAATTCTGGAATTGTAAAGCTACAACCCCTTGAAGGATTATTATCAGAATTTTCAGAAATATTTCCAATGAAATCAGTAGGTGGTGCAGAACTCAGACTTGGTTTAGCCTTAGCAGTCATACTAGCAGTATTTTCACCATGATACAATTCTGGATTTTGCAAGTTAGCCTTTGACTTGTTGGAATTCATCATTTCCATTTCACGAGCATGAAGTTTACTAGTTAAATCATGAAATGTTAATGTGGAAAATTCTTTGTCATGTGTAAGCAATAACACATAATTTTCCCATTTTTCTGGTAAAGCCTCCATAATCTTTTCTTTTAGTTCTTCATCTGTTTTCTCAAACCCCACAATCTTCAATTCACTAATTAGATGTGACAATCTTGATACAAGCGCTGGGATGTTTTCATTCTCGTAATGCTAAAAGTTATCAAACTCGTTATTCAACACCTTCTTTCGAGTTTTCTTGTATTGATCGTTCCCTTCACACCTTGCCGATAATGCATCCCACAATTGTTTCAATTTCTTACAAGTACTAAAATTAATGTAATAACTCAGTGGGTAATGCCATCATAAGATGACCAAATGTTTTTTGTTCAAGCTCATACATTTTTCTTTCAGCATTATCAAATGTATGAACTTCTTTGAAAACTCCTTGATCAGTTGGATGTGAATAAAGCTTTTTTTAATCGGAATCCACAAATCGATATCATTCGTGCTTATGTAAACAGAAAGTCGTTGCTTCCAATTTTGATAATCCTCCAACTTCAACAACTTGGGAACCTTCTGACTTGTTCCAATTTCATTGTCAAAGTTTAGCATTGTTTGCATCGCACTTTGCATAGCGGCAGAAGCATGGAAATCCGACATCTTTTCCGAAATATGATGATCCAAAAACTTCGAACCCAAAAAACGAAGGTCTTAACAGTGGATTTTGGGTACCAAAACAGAGGGTACTGGCCATTAGGCAGTAAAAGTATAGATCTCTTCGAGATGGTCGTTTTGGTTGGTATTAGGTTCCGTAACTCTTAATCGTTCTCAAGTTACGTTAATTTCGTAAAACAACTCAAAACCCCAATTTGAGCCGAACTGGAAATTTAACCGAACTCAACCCGAATTGACAACAGTAGCCGAACTGTAGTCAAACTGAGATTTAACCGAACTTGAAACAGTAGCCGAACTCTTTCCGAACAGAGATTTATCCAAACTTGTCCCGAACCTTAACCGAGCAATCTTTCTAAACCGAACTGTAACCCAACCTATACTTCGAACGAACGAACAGAAGACGAACCTGGAGTTCGGATGGCGGTTAATCTGAACAAAAAGTTCTTCAGCCAAACCTAACCATTTTCACTCAAAATTTTCGAATTTGGATAGAATTGAATGAGATTTGCAGCAGTGGATCAGAAAAAGTGATAAGGAATGATTTAGGAGCACATTTTTCGCAAAATACTCAACTGAAACACTCAAAAACTCGTAAACACACTTCAATATTTCGAAAACCCACACTTTTTGTTTGAAAAACTCCAAAAATAGCAGCCACAATCAGTAGAATGAACAAGAAAGCTCTGATACCACTTGTAAGTTCATGAGCATCGGATTGTCTACTCGATCTAGCTATTACGGATAAGAAACACGTAATTAAGAGTTCTTTTATTAATCAAAGTGAACAATTACAGCTCAGAAAACATGGAGAATTGACACAGAGAATACACCACAGAAACACACACTTAAGATCAAACCTCACACGCTCAATTTCAGAAATACAAGACAAAATTCCTATTTATACCCAACTGGCCGAACCCTGGGCGAACTTCCAGTTCGCCTTGCTCCGAACTGGCAGTTTGGATCCAACTCGCCTCGCATCTTGAACTTTGTCTTGAACTTCTCATCGTCTTGTTTTGATACTTCACACGACACACAGATTATGTATCAACACTTATGCAGCGTAATAAGGTTATCGGTTATGCATCAAGAGAGCTCCGAGATAACAAAAAGAACTATATAACTCATGATTTGGAGTTGGGAGCGGTGATCTTTGCGTTAAAGATATGGAGGCATTACTTGTATTGTACCTAATGTATGATTAACACCAATCACAAGAGTCTTCAGCATATCTTTGACCAGAAGGAATTTAACATGAGGTAGTGTAGATGGGTGGAATTGTTCAATGATTATGAATGTGTTATCATGTATCATCCGGGTAAGCCTAATGTAGTAGATGATGACCTGAGCCAAAAAGAAACAAAGCCAAAGCGTGTTCATGCTTTGCAAATGACAATTCAATCTAGTTTACCATATCAGATCCGGAATGCTCAGCTTAAAGCACTGAAGGATGAGGACTTGGAATCGGAATCTTTGCATGGCTTAGAGAAACAGTTTGAGAACCAATCAGATGGAGCTCAATACTTTGTTGGTAGGCTATGGGTGCCTCAGTATGGAAACTTAAGGCAACTAATCATGGATGAGGCTCATAAGTCTCGATATTTTGTACATCCAGATTCAGATAAGATGTGAAACGATTTGAATGTTGTTTATTTGTGGCCGAAGATGAAGGCCAACATCGCCACTTATATGGGCAAATGTTTGACCTGTTAGAAGGTCAAGATCGATGGTGTGTGCTGAGGTGTTCTAAAAATATGGCAGTTTTTCAAACCTGTGTAGCAGCTAAAGCTTTTAAATTTATAATACCTGACTTACTTGACAACTACCATTTCACCACATTACACGGGCAAGTATACCTATCGTGGGCAGTATAATAGTGGTAAGTTGAATCGGGGTCGATTAGGACACAATGGAAAATGAGAGCTCCCAATACTTAACCTTTGTTAACGTTTAACCAGACTCTATCTTTTGGTTTTTTTTGATAGAAAATAAGTTAGTTATATGTATATAGATAAAATAGGTTTTGAGATTTAAGTAATCATTGTCAATATTGACTAGAGAAACATACCATTAACTTGTAATCGAGTTGTTGCGTTATAACTTTGCCTTAAGATTGTTTATCAGCAGAAGACCAGCCACCTTTCGGAATCTTAGGCCGATTCACCATCTCCACAATCAATCGTCTACGAGGAGTACGAACGTCGTGGGAAGGTAACGCTGATAGACAAACAAAGTGGTATAATGCCACTTACTTACAGGGTCCCTCAAACCAGCAGGGGGAACAACCCTGCGTGCCGGATTATATTATTATAAAAATGATCGTTTTAAGGGACTAAGGTTCGTTTCTTCCGTGCACCGCTCTCGTGCATGCACGTCCGGCGTAACTAGATCCAAGTTCATAAACACGTACCATCTCGGCTTCCGTGAAGTGATAAAATATTACCAACCCCCATTCCCAACCAAATACGTTCAGCCCGCACTTGCATGGTCAGCCGAGTTTGCTTACATAGACATAAGGAACTCGAACGTATCATGTAGCATAGGGCGCGAGTCACCTTTCGGATCATGCATCGTCCCTCGACCGGGTGTCACAAGTCCGTCCTTTGGGATTTCGACTCCCCAAATGGTCTGTGATACGTAGAGCACGCTTGGTTCAGAAAATTAGTAATACACTTTCAATAAAAAGGGTTTTCACAAAGTCATTAGACACACCTTAAAACAACATTATAAAGACAACTCGAAAACTCATTAAAAGTTGATTACCTCCTATCAAGTGTAAGAATTGAACTAATCATTGCTGATTAGCTTAAAGATGTGCCAAGTAGTAAACGAAGAATTTCATAGACAAAATGCTTTCATTTACTAATGCTGGTTATAAGTTCTTACAGACTTTGACATACTTAAAGACTCGAAAACGCCAAGTGGCTCGACTAATCTAAAAGTGGGAGAGGAGAGGAAAGAATTGAGCGAGTTAAGAAATGAGGTGAGGCAAGCTTTCATAGGCAAAGTCTGGTCAGTGGCACGGGGCGTGCCAGGCTGGGTACGGGTCGTGCCGTGTAAGACGGTAGGTTTTTGTCTTCTTCTATCATCAGTGGCACGGGGCGTGCTAGGCTGGGCACGGGGCGTGTCGTGTCAGGGAGGTCAGCGGCATGGGTTATGCTGTGTCAGGGGCACGAGTATGTTGAACTAGAGGTGGATCCGGGTCAGGCACGGGGCGTGCTAGGTCAGGCACGGGCCGTGCTAAAGCCATATTTTCCAAAATCTTGTATTTTTCTTTGCTTTTCTGCTGGATAATGCTTCTTTTGGTATTTCGGCTCTAGAAAACCTGAAAACTAAAAAGAAAACAAAACTACTTTGTTTTGGTGTTAGTAGTTGGGTTTTATCCCGATTTGTGAGGATATTTTACTAAATAAATATGTATAATTTTGTTTAGATCAAATATCCCCACACTCAAACGTTTGCTTGTCCTCAAGCAAATCTTCTTAATTAAGGGCTTTGACACATCCCAAATCCTCATTTTTGCGTTTTGCCAAGACTTGTGCCTGTAAAAGTTATACCTGAACCTCTCATGGATATCAACAATCTCATCATGAATCCCCCAGATCTCTTTCTGTATCGCCTGGGTGCGGTTGTCAATGGCTTGGACGGCAGTATGGGTCTGCTGGAGGGAGTGATAGAGGTCCATCATGGTCAAAAAGTCTGGGCCTTGAAGGTCTGGGTGGTACTGGTGCTGCTCCTACTGCTGCTGTGGCGGCTCCTCCTCCATGGGCTCGATCGGTAATGGATCTCATACCCTTTGTTGGCCGTCCATCATCCTAAAAGGAGGATGGGGTGTGATCTTGAGGAGCCTGCAGGTATACTCCATGTCGACGTACCGAGTGGCGAGGGATCGGACGAGGTCTGGAGGGATAACAACACCATAGGCTTGATAGATACCAAAAATGAGGCCTCCATATAGCAGTGAGCTTTGGTCATCGGCGTTGGCTGTGTGATGAATGTGGCTGCATAAGGCATGGGGAGGTTCAAAACGTCCCCCGTGGCGAAACATTAAAAAGTCACCATATCCTTCAAACCAACAACGCCGTTTGAATTGCCCCGGGCGAACACTGACTGAGCAAAGCGGCGGTGGATATAACGGTGCAACGGGTCCCTCAATCTGGTACTCTTGGTGCTGCTCAGGTTGTACCTAGCATTTCTGGAGCCAATGTTTTCTCAGAAGGCCTGGCGGGGTATCCCGTGGGCTGGGTCCGACCGGTGCTCCTCGTTTGGTAAGCACCACCGAGAGTTGACCAAGGCGGGTAACTCGTGTGCATGATAGACCCCTATGTCAACCATGAATTGCGCCATCGTCCTCGAGTACCATTTCCTCCCTAACCTTAACCGCACTCCTCCTTCGGCGTTTACGTCCATCACCCTCTCTTCAAATGTGAATGAGGCTAGGAACTCGATCGTACAATCCCGAACTCCGATAGGCATGAACAGAGAGAAAGAACTTCATGATAATCAACATCTTTGCTTGGTTTTCCATCTCGTTCCAGATGATACAGATAATTCTAAAACACACTTGATGTATTGCAATTCTCAAGTTTCCTTTGAAGATCAAGCATTTCAATCTTTATCTCAGAAACCTTTGTATTAGCTTCCAGTAACTCCTTTTGAGAAGAAATAAATTTCTCAGATAACTCGTTATACTTAAGCTTTTGACTATACATTCTATCACATTCAGCAAGAACTTCTGCAGTAACCTTCTCTACTTGTTTCTTATAATAGGCAACATCTTGTTTCAAAATGTCATTTGACTTTGAACCTCACCATTTTTATCACGCAGCTTTGTGAGTTCCTCTTGAAGTTGAATTATTCTATCAGCAGCTTCGACAACAATTTTATTAACTTTTTCATATTTATGTTGAAGAGGATAACATTTCGCAAATAATGCATCAAAATCTTCAACAACTTCCTTTTCATTAGCTTTAGCTTATTGCATTCTTCAATTAACACTTCTTTTTCTTTCAACCAATCTTCCTTAATTTAAACAAAATCAGTACACGTTGTACAAGAGGAAGATGCACTCTGTTGAATTTTTTATTCGTAACCATCACGAATTTTATTTTTCCATTCCTCCAATTCTTTTCTCAGTATTTTCTTCAGATAACTTCGCTTCTTTCTTCTCTAATTCTTCAATTTTACCATTAAACTTCAACTTTTGATCAACTGTTTTCTGAGAAATTGTAGACATATGTTCCTCACACTGTCTCTTTACAAAATCCCATATCTGATTTGCTTTTCCATAATTTCTGACTTGGTTTTAAGAGTTATAGGCAAAGCTAACAGGAGAAGTGCAACAGCTTTTTCATGTTAATCATATGATTCCCTTTCTTCAGGTGAATAATCCCATCTCATCTTACAATTACCATCAAAAGTTGGATACTGATATTCATTTGAAATTGGTAACCACAACCGTTTATCCAAATCAGCAATATATGCTCTAAAATTTATTGCTCAACCATGATAATCTCCAAGATTTATCAACTTCAGCACATTCTGACTATGACCCGCAATAAATGCATCAATTGCAAACATTTTGAAAATTGTGAAATTGTATATCAAAACTTCAAACTCAAATGGAGGTCTTAAAGACGGATTTTGGGGTTCAAACCGGAGAGTATAGATCCCGTCGAGACAGTCGTTTTGGCTAGTACTGGGTTCCGTAACTCAAAACAGAACTCAAGTTACGTTAGTTTTAGTGAACTTTACTTTTCTGCCAGCAAACCAAAAACAATCTCAGCGGGCCAAAACTTTGACTTCTGTACCAGTCTTTTTCAACGGACAACCAGCGGACCAAACACTCGAACGTACCAAACAACGGACCGGAAAGATCGGCGTACCAGACCAAGCTGCGTACCAACTTGGTACGGTGTAACCGCTAGCGTACAAGGTAGTAACCATCGCGTACCAGTCTTGAAGATTTCCTTCCATACCACTGATCAGCGTACCACCGAGCTGATGAAGATAGGCATGCGTACCAAAATGTTCTTCGAGCATACCAGAAAACTCATTCAGCGTACCAACAAAGTACCAACATAATCTCGACTGACTTTTGTGAATTTGGACGTATTGGATTGTAATTAGCAGTAGTATGCTTCGAAAACACTCTAGGGAGGTTTTGAAATCAGTTTTGACACCGGAAACACTCAGATTTGAGAAGAATTGAAGAAAAACTAATGAAACCCACTTTCTCTCACTAGAAAAATCCAATTTTGATCAATTAAAACTAGCAGAGCAACCTGGATTTGCTTTGATACCACTAGTAAAACCACGGAACGATCTTACTACTGGGATAAATCGATCAATCTAGTGCACGAGAAAGTAAATAAGCTTGAATTCTTATTGATCAATTGAAGATACAAGAACAAGCTATTGTTTCTCTCTCTGGAACACACACACACAAAGTGTAGAATCTGACCAAGAGTTCTATCATGCTAAACAGGTCAACCTATTTATAGGTTACTCAAACTGCCCAGCGTGCCTTCCAATGTACCATTGGTACGTTGGCTCCGTACCAACTGGTACGGACCATGGTACGCTGTCTCTAAGACTCACATACTCATGCTCTCACATTGATACAATACACGAGACACAATGTAGCATAGGAATATGCTCTAACAATTACTAGAGTCAAACTTGACCGAATTCATTTGGGTAACTAGCCGTTTACCCAATTGACTCAAACCCCTAAGCTGTCTTATTATTATTATTATTATTATTATTATTAGGATGTTGCTTGCTCAAATCCTGTGCGATATCATTTTCATCACCTTGTTCAGATGAGTCTCACGGGCCGTTTCTTTCCAGAAGTATGATTACATGTTCTTTTCATACCCCAGACCAGAGTATAACTCGTTATTTACTTGTTATCATAAAACCCCGCTATTAGTTGAATTCGAATAGTTCTTTACAAAATGATGACTAGTGAATAGATCTATTTGGGTTGATAACCCTGCCTAGGATTGGTTGCTCCAATCCTGAATCTACGATAATAGTCAATGGGTACATGCCAATTATTATGTCCATTCGGTATCCTTGGGGAAGGTGCTATGAGTGGGTAATTTGTTGGTGTTCGAATTTCAGGTTGATGTTAATTATTACAACACGGTAACCTAATCGATGTCATATATGCCTTAAACTTGCTACAACTTTATTTGTCGAGTCGATAAACTTGTGAACTCACCAACTTTATGTTGACTCTTTAGAGGTTATGATTTTCTTAGGTAGATAAACCTTGCATTGCAAATCCGAAGCTCAAACATAGGACCTGCATTTTGGCGTCTTAGTCCCGTCTTTTTTCTATTATCAAACTATGTAACTTTTGGAGATTTATTTGCATAACCGTCGTATGGTTGTCATGTATTTAAATCTTTTTTCATGCTATGTATTGTGAAAATATAAAACAATGTCCTATCGCTACTCTTTCTGCTGCAACTAAATATGACATGTTTGTTTTCAATGCCAACGGATTTTGGTTAAATCATTTAGAGGTTATCCAATGTATCCACAACGATGACTCCATGATGTCAGACGCTTTGGTTCCATATGATTTGGGTTTGACAGATTGGTATCAGATCCTGATTATAGCAAACTAGGTTGCATCATGTAGAACCTGAACTATAGCTCACTCTGCAAGTACCATTTGCATGCAAGCCTTTTGCTTACATATTCCCTTATTTGATGTAATTACTTACTTGCTCATTATTATCATGACTTGGAAATTTTGTCTCATCATGTCTTCCCATGAAGTCATTGTCATTTTATCTGATTTAGAGGAGGAGTACGAGTACTCACCTTCTGTCCCGAAGTACACTGCGTCATCTCATGATCATGTTCCTGCCAACCCTCTTCCTGAGCCTGCTTCTGTTACCGAGGCTGCCCATCACCCTACATCTCTTACCGGTGTCCTTCATCCATACGTGTCTGACGATTCCGATCCTAATGAGGAGCCCCAGGATATCGCCCCCGAGCCTGTAGTTGAGATCACTACTGTTGTCGTGGTGCCTCCTATTGCTGCTGAGGTTCCCACCCGAGGCACTTCACCCATGCGTGTACCATCGTTCAGGTCTCACCTTCGTGTTCTAAACAGCGTTAGGATGGGGTACACTCCACGGAAAATGGTGATATTCCCAGTCCGTCGTGTTGTCTTGTCTACTCCTACCGATTAGCTCGCTCCTAAGCGCCAACGTAGGACGAAGGCCCGACACCTTGACTGGATTCGCGACGCCGTCCAGACTTGGCGCCGCGAGGTGAGACTGTCTAGTTTTTTTAAAATTGGGGAGTCATCCACTGAGGCATCATCTCGTTCTTCCTCTTCCCTAGTGCTCGATGGTATTCCTGTCTTAACCAGAGAGCCCGTGACCAAGACCGTTCTGATGCTTGTGACGCGTGTGTCCAGGCATGATGAACCTCTTAGCCGCATGGAGGGAGATATATAGTTGATTCCTTCTTCTGAGGATGTAGAGTCTGTTGAGTCTCGTATTGGTGCCATAGAGGATCATATCGTTGGTGTTGATGGTGCCATAGATTTGCTTCATACACACCTTTATGAGGATAGTGGTTATGCTACCACCACTCGTTTGTTGGTCGAGACGCTTGAGCGTCGCATGGCTGCCGCCAAGGAGAGCCTCAAGCTATTTCACACATTCCTTTCCATGTTTTCACAGATTGCCGACATCCTGTCCATGCCCAGCCCTGCACGAAACCAGCACTAGATAGTACTACCTATGGGGTTCAGGTTGTGACCCTTTCTTTTAATGTGGAAAATATTTGAACTTGTATATTTGACGGGGTTGCGCTTCCTTAACAAGATTTGTATTGCACTATAAATATTGTTGTTAGAAAGGAATTGTTAGTTTTCTGTGTTGAATGAATGGATGTATTATCTTATGCTATTGTGGTTGTTATGTTCAGTTTTATGTATATTATGGTTGTTTCATTCTTGTACATGTGCTGAGTTTATTTATATATGGTCTGATTTTATTTTTTTGTTGTCTGTAAATTTAGAAAAGATAACATGCCTCCGAGACGACACAACACTCGTAACGAAAGAGACGCCCCGCCCCTGCCTCCTTAGAGTGCTGTTGAGATTGACGCATTAATCGCCCAATGTGTCGTTGAAGCTGTTGTTGCTAGCGAAGCACAACGTCCTGCCAAAGGGCGTCGCGATGGATCCTCTCGTGGTAAGATTTAGTTACCAAATGCTGAAAATCATAGATTAAGATTTTGGCAAAACCGTAATCAATATATTGGACTAACGTTTTAGGTGCTCGTGACTGCTCATACAAGGACATCAGGAACTATAAGTTGTTGACTTCAAGGGCACTGAAGGTGTGATATACACGAAATTATACATATATTATACCCAAATATTCCCCACAAAATGGACTAAAACTAAGTAACTATCACTGAAACAATGTAATAATGTTCCTTTTAGTTTTTTAGTGTTGTCTAGGTCAAAATCACAAAAGAAACCAAAAAAATAAAAAAAACACAAAGAAATATGCAAGTTTCCAGATTTCTGGCCTTAAGCACGACCCATGCCTCACAAAACATGGCTCGTGCTCCCGTTCAGCAATGCCCGAGAAGAGTTGACTTTCGTCCCTGCCACATACAGCCCGTGCCCCTGACCTATGTAACACACGACCCGTGCCCACTGCCTGGCATGGCCCGTTCCCGGTGCCGAATTTTACCTATAAAATCCAGCTTCAAGCCCTCATTCTCACAAGCCTTACGCTCGCTTCACAGACATCCACTTACTCTATATCATCTTTTGAGCTTTTGTTTTCGGTGTTCTAGTTATTCATCAAGATTGTAAGAACTCCATCTTAATAAGAATTTGATTTGTATTTGTCTATGAATCTCTCATCTTCTCTTAAGCAAATCCTTAAAGTCACGCTTATGTTTGGCTAAATTCTTACACTTACTTGGGGAAAACCGAATCTTTGGCTGGTTGGTAAAAATGAGTTTATGAACTTACTTTAAGGTAAGTACAAATGCCTTTATGAAAACTCTTTCTATTGAAAGTGTATTTTTAGCTCTTTTGAACAAACGTACCTTGTGTATTATGGACCATTTGAGGATTCGAAAGCTCATCAGTCAGACTTGTGACACCCGACTGGGGGACGATGCATGATCCTAATGGTGTCTCGCACCCCATACAATGTAATAGGTTCGTGAGTTTATGTCTATGTAAACAAACACAACTTTCATGCTAAATATGGCCTGAAGGTATTGGTTGGGATAAGGGTTAGTAATATTTTGTCACTTCACAGAACTTGGCTCTGGTTACGACCGCCCATATTTACGCGAAAGCGGTGTATGGAGGAGACGGACCTTAGCCCCTTAAAAAAATTCATAATAAAATAATCTGATTTGTGGGTTGTTCCCTTGCTGGTTCATGACAACGTATTCGAGTGTAACCGGCGATGACCCATCGGGGCCTATAACTATATTGCAATTACGCTTACTTCATTTATTACTCCCAGGACGGTCATCTCGAAATTTTTAAGAGGAGATCTAGAGGAACGTGAGACATGATTCCAGGATGAAAAGAGGCCCTCTCATCTAACGAGTAATAATATTAAGGAAAGTCATAATCAAACAATTTGCTAACCTCGCCATTGATAAGTCCCCTAAGTAATACTATCTTCGACTGAATATACTCGAACCCCAATTTATCCTTATGTCTTCTTTCTACATTTATATATATATATATATATATATATATATATATATATATATATATATATATATATATACTTATACTAGACTCACACTTTTATAGTAAAAGAACTTGGTCATGTTTTCAACAAAGATGAAGTACCAAAAACCCTACTTTTCCCTTGTATCCACGGACGACCTTGGCTCTTACCCATACTATACTGATCCACAATGGGTGCACTTGTCTATGAATGTGGTGAAATAGTATTGTTTTAAGATCTCGTTTTTTATAAATTTAAAAGCTTATGCACAAAAGGTGTCACTAAAATTGCTATATTTTTATATACACCACATGCACACAAAGGTGCTGTTGATTTAATCCGGTGGTTTGAGAATTCGAAATTGGTTTTCTGTATAAGTAATTGTCCCGATGACTGCAAGGTTAAGTACGCCACCTGCACATTCACTGATGGTGCACTATCATGGTGGATTTTCCATGCTGATGCTATAGGTACTGACATGGCCTATGCCATGTCATAGGATGATCTGAAGTAGCTTCTGCATGATGAGTATTTCCCAAGAGAAGAATTGCAGAGGCTTGAAGATTAGTTTTGGTGCATATGAATGAATGAAGTTGACATCGCTGGTTACACTAAGCGATTCCAAGAGCTTGCCCATCTCTGTTCAATGATGGTTAGTCCTCTATATAAGAAACCTGAGAGGTATATTTTG